>JAKSZT010010858.1:8593996-8753731 GCA_026826555.1 Tolypeutes matacus | reverse complement strand
ATATGTATACTATATAATAGATATGATGAGCTTATAGTGTGTATGTTCATGTCATGCATATATGTGCCATATGTTTACCTCATAGATTCAGAGAAAGCATTTGATAGAACTCATCACCCAGACAAAATAAAATATCTTAGTAAACTAGGGATATCTTTGACAAAATACTTTAAATGAACAAAGCATCATTTAACCTGGAAAATATTATAAGTATTCATTTTTAAAATAATAAAGAACCACACAGGCATTTTTCATTATTAGTTTTATTAATTATTGAATTTGAACTTCTAGACTGTGAAGCAGGGAAAAAATCAAGGTGTAATTATACAAAAAGAAGAAAAAAGAAAGTATTTGCAAATGGTGTTTTTCTATGCAGAGAAGCAAAAATAAAGAATATGTAAGAAAATTATTAGAATTATTAAGAGAGCTTAGCAGGAAACTTTCTAGGATTATTGTTATTTTAAACTTAGTTGCACTTCTAAACACTAACCACAATGAGTGTGAAAAACTAATTTTAAACTTATTAATTTAAATTAATAACAAAAATAAGACATAGGTAAATCTAACAAAGTACATTTGTGATCTGCAACAATATATTATAAAACTTAACTGTAAGATGATATATGAAATAAATAGAAGGAGACAAGTAGCAAAATCACAGCTATGGAGAATCAGTGATAATATTGCCATTTCTCTACAAATTGGTTTATATAGTTTGGTGTTGTGGAACTGTATGTACCTCAGTAAATGGTGTTTTTAAAGCTAATCCTTTCCTGTCAGTGTAAACTCATTTGTAAGTAGGATCTGATGATTAGACTACTTCAGTTAAGATGTAACACACCTCATTCAGGATGGGACTTAATCTTATTAATGTAGTTCTTTATAAATAGAATGAATACAGAGAGACAGAGAGAAAGAAAACCCTGGAAGAAGAAACTGAAAGCAAAGAAACTTGGAAGAGAAGGGAGAGACCAGCAGATGCCGCCATGTGCTTTGCCATGTGGCAGAGGAGCCAAGGATCACCTGCAGCTGGTCTTCAGGAAGAAAATATTGCCTTGGTGATGCCTTGATTTGGATATTTTTTCCAGACTCTAACCATAAGTAAATAAATTTCCATTGCTTAAGTTGAAACTTTACATGGCATTGCTTTAAGCATCCTGAGAAACTAAAAAAGATTTTGATACCATGAGAGTGAGGTGCTTCTATTGCAAATATCAAAAAATGTGGAAATGAATTTGGAATTGGTTAATGGGTAGAGGCTGAAAAAAATGTGAATGGTTTGATAGAAAGGGCTTAGATAACTTTGAAGAGACTGTTGGGAGAAATGTAGATGCTAAAGATACTTCAGATGAGGCCGTAGAAATATTAAAATGTTGAATGTATCATCAGAAACAAGAAGAAAGGTGATCCTTGTTTAAAAGTGGCATAGAACTTAGCAAAATTGAGTTCTGATGTCAGGTGGAAAGCAGAACTTGAGAGAGATAAGTTTTCATATTTAGATAAGGATAAGTTCAAGCTAAGTGTGGAAATGGCAACCTGTCTTCTAGTTGCACTATAGTAAAGTATGAGGGAAAAAGGATAAGCAGAAAACCGAACTCCTGGGCACGAAGAAACCAGAAATGGATGGCTTGGAAAATTCTGAGTTTCTGGAAAGCCAGTCCCCAAAAAACAGTGCTCTATGTGAGGGTTCAGCTGAATATGGAACCAGTCAGCAATTTCCATGGAAGTCAGGATTTTACATGCAATTATCCAGGGAGAATTTATGGAAAGTTCCTGTGTCTGATTGTTTGGACCCCTGTTTAATACATGCAAAACCAACAAGCTTTTTTGTAAAACCTACCAGCCTGGACTGAAATGGATAGATTGAAGGAATACTCATTTCAAATGCAGGGCCTTGGAAGTTGAGGGTCTGGACCAAAAACATCTTCAGCCCAAGTGAGCAGGCCGACCCATGTGGGTGGAAAAAGTGCATATGCCCTGGCATTTGGAGAAGGGCAGGGGCTTTGACTCGGATTTTGTGAAGAGTACTACTACCTCAGTTTTCTCAGATGCCATAGAAGTAAGAGGCTGAAAGCAACAAAACCTAGAAAGGAGGGTGAGACCAGCAGATGCCACCATGTGCCTTGCCATGTGGCACAGGACAGAAAGATTGCCAGCAGCTGGTCATCAGGAAGAAAGCATCACCTTTACAACTTGATTTGAACATTTCCCCACACTCTAGCCATAAGTGAATAAATTTCCATTTCATGGTATTGCTTTAAGCAGCCTCGGAAGCTATGACATGCAGTTATTGAAAATTCAGTTTATTCTAAAATAAATCCACTAGCTTTTAAAACTTTTTTCATATCATAAACAAATGGTAAAAATAGCTGAGATTTTTCTGAAGAAGAAAACAAAGGAAATTATACTTCCAGCTTTCAAAATTTTTAAAATCTTTAATAAATTAGATAGCAGAGTATAGGTTATTGGTGTAAGGGTAAGCAATTGGCCAATGCGACAAGTTTGACTGCCCAGAAATGACATGTAAATATATGGAACTTAGATTTATAATCAAATTGACATTACAGACGATTGGGAAAATGATGGCTAAATCACCCCATTTGCTATAGATAAATGCTGACTATAGTTTCATATGTTGTGTTATTTCCCTTGCGGCCGCAAATAACCAACTCTTCTCTCCTGACTGTGGTTGTATTCCTTTGGTCTTTGGTTGATGGACATAGATTGGAAGTTATTATTTATTTTATAAAATTTGCTAATGTTATATAAAAATATATCCTTAACTGAGGTGATGTCATGCTGAAGAATTTAGACTTGAAGTTTGACAATGTATTCAACTTACATTTCCTTACATTTTCTTATGATTGGAAAGAAGGGTAAGAAGGATCAATGATTTTAGTTATATCTTAGAAGCTAAGAGACTTGTCAGTGTGAGCCCAAACATTGAAATAATGACATGCTAGACACATTTCTATGGTTCACAAGGTAGAGCAAAACTTATTCTGTAAATTTTATGCATCATCTCTCTCTCTACACTATTCTAGACATTTCCAGGTTAGATTGTGAGTAGAAAAAAAGATTGGAATGCTCCCATCTCATGTTTTTCTAGCCTCTAGCCTTCTGAATATTTCTTCAGGAGAATCTCAGGGTATGCCAAGAGGCGGAAAATATATCTCTATCAGTGACTGGATACTCACTGCTCTACAGAATCAAGCAAACTCTGTGCAGTTCCTTCACTTGTGAAGAAATTGTTGTGTCTTCTCTGGTGTTTGGGGGACATAGAGCTCTACTCTTACCTTCCTTTGGAAAAATCTAAAGGCAAGAGGTTGGTTGAAGTTCCTCAAAACCTCAGAGTAAAGAGGAAATGCTGCAGCCAGCAGAGCCTGACTTCCAGAATTTGCTGTCTCCAAATATGCCAGCTTTGTACAAGATATAAATGTACACCACAGAAGAAATACAGGGAGATTTGCAGAGAGAACCTACTGCTGGAACAAGCTAACAGGCAAAAAGAAGCAGGTTGGTATATACAGCTGAATCAGAGAACTGAAAGCATTCTTGGGAGATCTGGTAAAGGCTCTTGGTCACTGGATATTGGGATTAAAAATCCCAGTCAAATCAAATCATAAATACCCTCAAGAACAAAAGAGCCAGCATTTATCTCACCTAAGGAAAGGATGCTAGAACCAACACTCATCAATAAGACCTAAGTATTTTCCTTTCATTCTTGGAAGAAATATACTCAGCTAGCAATTTGGGTAGAAAAGAGAAGTAAAAGATCCATGTGGAGGAAAGTGAAGAAAAGACATTCCTCTTCCCTATTACTGAACTCTGGAATTCTCCATGGAATTAAAATAATTGCAAAATTTGACTGAGTACTTACTAGGTACTGATATTTTACAAGTATTAATTTGTTTAATCCCTGCAACAATCTTAAAGTGTGGCAATTAATACTACTCCCATTTTAGAGTTGAAGAAACTAAGGTACTTAGAAGTTGAATAATTTGCCCAAGGTTAACCATCTGGAAACTTTCATAGCCTGTATTAAATTTTTTTTTTTTTTTACGCAAATCGTATTTTACTTTGGGTATAAGTTCTTTTTTTAAATTTTATTTATTTTTTATTTTTTTATTTTTTAGACTTTTTTTCTTATATATATTTTAAAAGATGTTTAGATTACATAAATGTTACACAAAAATTACAAGGATTCCCATGTTCCCCACCTCCCACACCTCCCATAACATCCCACAAAAACATCTTTCATTAGTGTGGCACATCACCTGCAAGGGATATACACATCCTGGCGCTTTGCCATTAAGCATGGACCATAGTTCACATTGAGCAATCTTTTTCAGAGCATATCCTTTTAACCAGTAATAATAACTACATCCATTAGTGATGGAATCTTTGAACAAGATGAAATAATGTATTTTAATGTTATTTGTATTAAAAAACAAGACTCTTCAAATATCATGCAGCAACTAGAAAAGTTTCTTAGAATTTCCAGAGAAATTGAGAGTGCCAAGCAAGCTTTTTGAATATTGTAGTGAAAAAATAAAAAAAAAACTTTTTTTTTTTCCTATTAGCATGTGAGTGAGCCCAGGCTGTGCCATGTGCCCACCATATTGATTTCTTCTTTAATAAAATAATAGTGTGCTATATGAGACTCCTGTATTTTATGCATGATTGTTCTGCAAACCCATGACTTCTCTGCTAAAGAAAACATGCCATAAGGTTCAATGTTAACCTGTGTACTTACATTAAAATTAAAGTAGAGCACTGCGGCACTTACACTGTAATGAAGCCTACGGCATTCTGTTTTATCTAATGGAAAGAGAAAGTTCTTTTGCTACCTAGTGTTTCTCAAGGAAGGGATGGATTTTTGCTTTGCTAACCCTAAGGGCTGACTTAAAAGGAAAAAATATGATGTAATTACTGAAAAGCTTAGTGCCTGCTTTGATTTTCTTCAATTTTATCCTGCAAGATTTCTGAAAATGCTTATTAGATCAATTCAATAAAGATCATGGTTAATCAAAATTCCTGGGTAGTAAGGCTGTATTTTGTTTGTTTGTTTTATTTCAAAAGGAGCTTCTGTGAAGTTACCACTGTATGTACCTAAAACTGAGGATTTGGAGGATTTGGTGCCTGATGTGGAAATATCTTCCTCAAAGTATGAACTGGTAGCTTTTGGAAAAGTGGCAAATAGAGGTTTAAGAATATTGATTTTTTTTCTGACAATATTGGACAGAATAAGAAGCCAAAATGATAAAAAAAATAAGTGTCATAAGCCTACTGTAGAAATATATTTAGAGAGAGAAATGTCCTTTTAGACAGGTGTCATCGCAGGTATAGAAAAATCATCAGGAATTCATTGAGTATGGTTATGGGTTAGGTCAAATGGGTGCATATGCCCAGTTGGAGCACAGATCTTCTTTTTCATGTCCTCAACAGCCTGACTTCCTGAGTCCTCTTTACACTTTCCTGACAAGCTATATTGAACACAAGGAAGTTCCACACTTTGTGAACTAAAAAGGTGATCACATTCATTTTGTCAGGCAGTTAGCAGAAGGGTGGTGTGCACATATTGGAAGAGGCAGGCACAGAGAGGATGTAATTCTGTTTAGAAAGTCTCAATAATAAAACTTACATACAATAAGCATCCAATAAATTTGGCCAACATCGACATTTAACCTACATGTGAACAGTTGTGTCAATTAACACCCTTGGAGGCTCAGCCTAAAGGCAAGGAAGCAGAAGAAAATGTCCAGACTTTCATGGTGGGAATCATTTAAAATAAATAAACAAACAAACAAACAAGCAAACAAAATATAAATTATATTTCACACACCACAGCTGGAGGACTTTAAACAATTCATGAAGAATGAATATCCTTTGCTTATAGAAATGAAAGCTTAATAAGGCAAGGTACTCCTGGGAAGGTTCTCTGTATCAGTTTGCTGATATAATCAGAGACTTGAATATAAATTCACCAGGAATTATTCTGCTATTGTTTTTTTTTATCACCTTAGTCCTCTGAAGTGCTTATGCCAGGAATTGCCTATATAGGGCTCTTTTAGAGAAATCAAAATCCTTAGCTGAGCATAAGCCTTAAGTTGTTTCCATTTGTTTTTTCCCTTTTTATTATACCTGTTTCATTCCCAAAAAAATTTTTTTGAGGTAGAAATGTATTGTTTAATGTATTTTAAGTCATGGTTGTTGTTTTAGTTTGCCAAAGGGCTTGTCAAGACAAAGTACCAGAAATGTGTTGACTTTTATAAAAGGTATTTATTTAGGGCAAAAGCTTACAGTTCCAAGGCTGTGAAAAGTCCAAGTCAAGGCACCATAAGAGGTGCTTTCTCACCCAAATCAGCTGGTTCATGTTGAAGGAAGATGATGGGTGATCTCTGCCTGGTCTCTGCCTTCCCTTCTGGGCTGTACCATCCCCTGGAGCTCAGCTGAGGAAAAGCAGGCATAGGGTTTTTCTCTTACCGGACCTCTTCTCTCAGGCTTAGCTACTTCGCTTTCTTCCAGATTTTAGTTGTGAGTTATCAGGCAAATTGCTCATCTCTTCCTGGAACCTCAGCTGTTCAGCCTCTCCTTTTTGTCACAAGGCAGGCTCAAAAATGGCAGAGCTCTCTTTTCCTGTGTCTGTCTGAGTGAGTCCTTATCTGTGTTTCTGTTTATTTCAGACACAGCATGCTGTGGAGACTCAAGCTGAGTCACACCTCACTAAGGTAGTCCAATCAAAAGCCCTAAGTCAATCTTATCAAGTAATCTAATCAAAGTTATCACAGGTGAATTTAATGCAATCAAAGGATATCTTACCTGGAGGACTATATTAGTTTACAAACACAATCTCATTTTGGGATTCATAAAATAAGTTCAAACCACCACAGTTAGTAATTTAGCTTTTGGGGAGATTACATTAGAAGTAAACCAAGAAATGACTGTTTAAGGACCTTCCTTACATACAAATCTCCATAAATATTTTTAAACATTTTAAGTTAATAAAACAAAATGAAAATTCTAAAGAGGAAAAGCACAATTCTTCCATTTTATCTTAAATTTAATATTCATTATTAATTCTTAATATCCCCTTTATACATAAAAATGAAATTGAATCCATTTTTCATTGTTTGCAATGATAACTATCCAAAATGGCATCAGTTTTTATAGGGTATTATAGTGTATGAGATGTTGAGAAATATGTTTCTGAAGGGCCAAAAAGAGGTAAACAAAAATTTTAGTATAATTATTTCATAAAAGATTACTCCCTTAAAGATTCCTGTTTCTCTACCTAAATATCCCATTCCCAGTATCCTCCAGTTGCCCTCCAGCTAAACATTAATCATCCTGAACTACTTGTTTCAGCCTCAGTCACATCCATAAGTCAACAGTGTTTGTTATATTCATTATAAAGTTCCCATCAAGTCTAACCACTACCACATATTTACACTTGACCTTAGTAAACATTCTACATTTATCTGAGCATTTTCTCCCCCTTCTCATCCCACATCCCATCTCCCATCAACTGACACTTGAGTCTAACTCCTTAAGTCTACTTATTGTATTTAGTTCATATCAGTGAAACCATACAGTGTTTGTCCTTTTGTGTCTGACTTATTTCACTCAATATTCTCGGGGTTCCTCCACATTGTCATGTGCTTCCCCAATTGGTTTCTTGCAGCTGAGCAATATTTCATCGTGTGAAAATGCCACATCGTGTTTGTCATTCATCGGTTGTCAGACCCTTAGGTTGTTTATATCTTTTGGCGATTATGAATGATGCTGCTGTGAACATCGGTGTGCAAATATCTCTTCATGTCACTGCTGTCAGTTCTGAATATGTTCCTAGTGGCAGGACTGCTGGATCATGTGGCAGTGCTATATTTAGTTTCCTGGGGAGACGCCGGAACATCTTCCACAGAGTTTACACCATTTTACACTCCCACCAGCGGCGGAGGAGTGTTCCTGTTTCTCCACCTCCTCTCCAGCACTTGAAATCTTCTCTTCTTTCAATAATGATCATTCTGTATGGTGTGTGATGCTATTTCATTGTACTTTTGGTCGGCGTTTCCCTGGTGGCAAGTGATGTTGAGCATTTAATGTGTTTTTTGGCCATTGGTATTTCCACTTTGGAAAAGTGTCCAATTCTTTTGCTCATTATTAAATAGGGTTGCTTGTCAAAAAAAAAATAAAATAAAAAAATAAAATAAAAAATAAAAATAAAAACATACAATTATTTTTAATACTTTTATTTTTTCAAAAATATAAAAATAACCACTATTTTGTCTCAATGTGTTTTATTATATGAATTGACAATTGTGTTTGCAGTTGTATTTTTGTCATATTAAATTCCTCAGGGTGTGTTAAGAGCTATTTTTTGGCTTTACAATTTTGGAAACTCAAGTTTATCTGTTCTGCCAGGAACTATCACTCTCTAGAGGAGTGGACATTAACAAAAATAATTTGGGATTGGCAAGTGTGTCAGAATGCCAATTTGACCACTTACAACATGTTACAACTGTCATCTGACAACTAGAATAGAGACAGTAAATTTATTAAATCAAAAAGCAGTATAAGTAAAAAGGTAGTTTGAGATTCATAGATGAAGAAAAACTTTGACAACTTATGGCACATTTCTACCTTATTATATTCATCTGGTGAATTGCCCTTCTTTACTTCAGGGATGAATCTGTTTCCTAAACATCTACTGGATTTAGTATTTCAGAGCAAAATTTTCTCTGTGCAGTTATTTGACACACAAGATAAATATATGATTTTTAACTTTCTTAACCTGATAGACATAAGGAAGCCCATCATTTTTCTCTGTGTAGGGAAGAAAACATATTAACATTTTCAAGATTACAGAATATTTTGTCTTGGTAATATTTAGATTATATAATCCTATTTTAGAAAAGTAACTCAGTTAACTAAAATAAATTTTTAAAAGTACAAAGCATAGCTAAATATGTATGCATTTTTGAAAAGCTCCTCACCTCCCCATTTTTAAAGTAAGTGTCAGTCATTGTAACAAGAATGACAATCCCTAAATTAATATTCATACCTAGACTATACCTGGACTAAAAATTAATTATGGTATAACAGCATAAATATATACTTGGTTTTTTAACTTTAAAAGGAGATATACATATTTTTAAAATTTACAGTACTATTTTATATTATTTCTTTGTTCTAAGGAAAGGAGATGTCCTTAAATTATATTTGGTATATTAACATCAAGACAACTTTAATGTGGTAAATTAGACCTGTAGTTATTGAAGCAAAATTAAATGTATGACAAATATCTGCAGGCTTATTTTTGGCCATGACATGGATACACCGTAAAACTTCAGGCTATTATTCTTTATAAAATGATGAAAATATGTTTTTTTTAACTGATGTAATATTAACAATATTATTGAAAGAATTGAATTTTGTGGAAAAATTGCATGGAGATTTTTCATCAAAGTTGAACATAAGTCATTTTTTGTGTGTGAAAAAACAGAATATCTTTAGAATGGTCAAAGAAGGCATTTTCATGAATTTCTCCCTTTGGTAACAGTTCAGAAATGTATAAACCACATAATTGGTATAAACATATCAATTGATGACTGTTAGTATCTTCAAACAATTGTACAAAATCAGTCAATAGAAAGTTCCCACATTTTTATTTCTTCTCCTTATGTAGGTATTTTCTTAGAAAATATAAATAATCCACTATTATACAGATTTAAAACCATTTAGTCCATGACTCCTATGCTAGGAAACTGTCCTTTCTAATCAAAATTAATCATAGATTGTGTGATTCTCTAAATAGAGCTAATTGATGAGGTAAAATAATGACAGCATGTCCTATTACATCTTGGAAGGAAATGTTATTCTTAAACATATTTAAAAAAGCCTCTCTTGACATTTCTTTGGATTAAGAAGATAAAGATGTGTATTTTGCTTTTCTCTAAAACTCATGCTTAATATTCACAACACCAAGAGAAGTAAGTCAGACTGCTCAGTCATAAACTGATAAAATTTGAAAACAATAAAATAGATTTTTAAAATCAATAGCTTATTTTTTACCAATGAAAAAACTGAGGCATGGTAAGACAATGAAATCTTTTGAGTAGAGAAGAAACTGTTAAATTACCACATGTGTAACAAACACTTCTACCACTTCTAAATGGTAATTCTTTCTCTACTGAACATCTCCTTATAGTGAAGCAGATTATTTCCTTTCCAAAAATGATTATTCCAAATGTACAATCCTCATACTATTTAAAGGGATAAATGATTTACAAAAGATCAAAAAGAAAATTAATATAATAATTATTACATATTAGGTTTAAATAATTCATATCAGTGGGCAGTATTATGACAAAATTAAATATTAATACTTTAATTTCAAATACTATATTGATCTGGGATGTAATAGTTTAGGTTTGAGCTGGAGAAAGAAAAAGCAATTAATTCTTTTAATAATACCTTAATGTATATATCAGAGTAATTTTACTTGAATAAGGATTTTTAAAATAGTGTGAAAACTCATCAGACTATTATCTATGATATGAAGAAAAGCATTTTCTAACAACTGCCATGCATACTTGACCATTGCATTTAAAAGTAGCATTGTTTTTAGTAAAGGTATTGTTTACAACCTCATTGGCTGAGCAGGGTATGTACAACTTTTAAGATAATCAGAACAGCTTCCTTATGAGTCAATGTACACCCTCTCTGACCTTGTGTTGTTGCTTTGGTATGTTTCCCTATCCTTTCTTCTGCATTATTTGTGTATAACTACTGCTAGAGAACCTTGGAGGAGCACTTTATGTCCTCCGAGAAAATACATGAAATTCTACATGTATTTTGTCACGTGGATCTAGGTTGCTCTCTGTTCTCTAAAAGGCTGTTTTGTTACAATAAACATTATTTAACATGTAATATTTAGGAGGCAATTCTGGTAAAACTGAACAAGAAATCACTGGTGATGATGGATGATGGTCCCACACTTTAAAACAATTCTCTGTAATTCTTTTAGTCTTTCTCTCAATATATCTCTCTCATACTCTCTTCCTCAGCAGGACTGAGGTGTTTGGCAATACAGATTTTGAAATAAAATAACATTCTTCTAAAAAAAAACAGATGAAATCTTAAGAAAATAAGAAAATAACTAGATGCCAGAAACAAAGGAGGAAACTGACAATCAGAGTAATTAGTCACTGTTCTCAGGGGGTTCTGGTTTGAATTACTAAGGGGCTTAGATTTATCTTGAAGTCAGAGGTGAGTTCTTTAGCCCATGCTTTATTTATAGTTGAAACTGATATGTCTGTGTAAATAGAGAAACTTCAAATTGTTAAAATCTCTGTACATTTTTTTTTTTTGGTGGGGAAGACTAGGAAAAAATCCCTGCTGTTGGTACATGGAGAAGACAAATCATCATCCTCCTTATCAACTATGCATTTGTGTGAACACATGGGTAATATTACTTGTCCAGTTCTGCACATGATGGCATAAAATTTAGAGCTAATACTTGACAACTGAGATTCTCATTCCGATCCTAAAATCCAGAATATACATTTGGGCTTCTTATTAAAATGTTTCAATAATCCCACCCCAGGCACTGGTGACAACCATTTTCATAGACAAGGAAGTTAAACAAATAGTGAAACTACAAATTACAGAAGCCAAGGCCAGCAGTTTCTCTCAGATTCAAGTATTACTTTTTATATTAACCAGCACTCCTGACTTCCTGCTTTGGTTATGTGTTCCTCTTTACCTGCCTGTATTCCAGACCTTCTGGAAATAAAACTCCAGAGGACCAAACAATTATTCTAGAGATTAGATTTTGGCCATCCCATTATTAAACTAAATCATTCTCTCTTTCTCTCTCTCACGCACACATACATGCAAAATTCATGTGCACAAACTTACACAACTATATAATGCTGATAAAATCCTACCTTCCATTCATCCTATAGCCTGATGCCAAACATCTCTGTATCTGAGCACGAACCGCACCGCAGGCACAGCTTCTTGCTAGACCTGTGTGATACCAACTACCCTGACAGCCAAGCGTTTCCATTGTTTTCTCCCATATTACTCTGAAATACAGAACCTCCATGCACATGCACATTCTTTGTGTTGTTAGGAGTCTCCTGGAATCCTTTCCCACACCTTGGTTAATACCAGCATTTGAATTCCAGATACTCCTCAACTATCTAAACTCTCTGCCAATGGAGCCCTAGTTCTGTCAGTGAGCATAAAGGAGACACTGACTGAGCTACAGAAGTAAGAAAGGAAAACATTATTATAAGAAAACATCAGGAGGACTTTGGAAGAAAGGAGTGGAACAATTAATACGTACTATACACCCCTAATTTTATTTCTAATCTTATGAATGGTCCTTATTTATGTTCTTTATTATTAAAAGGAAGAGCTCAAGTTTGATGGGTAATAAGGAATTTACTGAATGTTATTAAGATGGACATTGGTTTATTCTCTTTTAGATTTGGCTCTGTTGATATTTTCCTATGTAGCTGGTAAGAAAAAGAGTGGCTCATGCTCTCAATATCTGTAAAGTTGTTCTTTTCCCTCTTGCCCTCTAAAAACAAATCACCAACTAGACAGGAAAAATTAACACATAGAAGGACAGCTTAGGCTAATGTCTCCAGTACCAGTGAAATGCACTTTTCCACTCAAAGCTCCTAATTTGGGGAATGTCTTTCCTTGACTTTCAGCCAATAATGTTGGAATAATTGAGGTTGGCATGTGGAAAGACTGACAGACCCAAGGAGGCCACTGGATCTGCTTAGGCTTCAGGCTTGTTTTAGAGGAGTGTTTCTGATTTGTCATATTTTTAGGGAAAAAAATATGGTAGTTTAAGGACATAAAACAAAAGAATTAGTTTGCAGATTGTGCCATTGCTTAGCATGCCATCTTGTTAACTTGTGACAGCAGTTGATGAGGGGCCAATGATTCAATTTTGGAATCAAAGCCACATACTTTTCTTCATTAGATAGCTAGACATGATTTTTAAAAGCATGAAAAAACCAGCATCATATTTAATTCTGGGAAGATACAGAGGGCAGAAGAGTAAGAGACAAATAGAACTTATTTTTTCATTTGTTTTCAGTTACTATGCTAAATATTGTCTTCTTAGAAGAGATAGTATAATTGTATGAGGATAGGAGATATCAGCGATGTTTTCATAGTCATTTTCATAGCAATTTGTACAAAATATCTATCTTGAAAATGCAGAAAATTAAATAAAATTGCCTATGGAAATTTCCTATATCATAATAATGGAATATTAAACTAGCGTTGAAAGGATTTTTTTTTGAAGTAGCTCTTATTGTAACATATATCCTAATTACAAATGAACTTTTAAAAACTAGAGTAAAACACCAATAAAATAAGACAGTTAAGAACATACATTGCATAGGAAAATAAATGTAAATTGCCTATATATGTGTGCAATTGTTCATTCCATCTCAGCATAAGAGTAATTCAATTTAAAACAACATTGAAATCCTGTAAGATAAATGTGAATGCTTTAATTTGGGGGATAAATGAACTAATTCAAAGAGAGATTTTGAAAGTCTTGGAAAACACTAATCACAAATGATCATCCTAATTGTAGAAATTTTGAAAAATAAATATTTTTTAGCAATTGCTGCCAGAGCAGTTTTTAATTTTTTCCGTCACTAAAATAAACTAACATGAAGAATTAAACAAGTTTTATATACACTACAGAGTCATATGAAGAAGATGTTACTGTAGAAAGCACTTGAGGTATTTACAAGGTTGACTTTAAAATATTTATGCCATTATCAATAATTTAAGTACATATTGATGCTGAGACTCTAAAACATAAATAGGTACCATATAGTATTTGTAAAAACAAAATATAAGAAAATTATCACTTCTGTTTTGAAAATAAATGTGCTAATAAAGCAATATTCATGCTTAAATATGGTATACATTTGTTAGAAGAACCAGTAGGGTCTTCCTCTGTGTAGCTGGATTTTTATTTTATTTTACAGAAGGAAAAGATATAAATATGTTTCATCCAAATTATTTTGAGTTAGCTGGTACCAAGAGAGCAGTTTGTTTAAATTTCTACACAGAGACATTTGCTAAATTCAGATTTACACATCCTAGCCTTTTGGACTCCTTGTGTCTTCTTCATTATCTGGCTTGCCTCCTTCATTATCCTCTTACTTTTGGTTTCTTAAACTTGTTTCCTTTTATTCTGCTATTCATATATGTCTCCCATGTTCATGTTGTAAAGCTTTTTTAAAAAGATTCTTGCCTAATAATATCACCATTGAATTTGCACATGATTCTTTCTTTTGAATGAACAACTTTAATATTCAGAGACAGTTATCACCTTAATTCCATCCTTCTCTAAAAAAATTGATATTGTTTGGTGATATATTTCTGCAGAGTATAATATGTGAAGCCACAGGAAATTTGAGTAATTAATGCAGTACTTACAATAGTATGAGTCATTGATCCATTGAGCATGTATTATATGGCTATCCCATCTTTAGAACATTGAAGTAGAACACATAGAGTAATGCAACATCCAAAACAAAACACAGTAAGGCTTAGATCACTCACTTTAAATTAAACTGCAAATGATTTACTTACACTTATATTTTTCTTAACATTTTACCTTTCTGCTGAAATAGCAGACATGAATTTTTCTATCTTTAATTTGTTGGTGTACATTTAAAGAAATAGCACATTAGAAAAATTCCCAAATAAAAATCAGGTGCCTAATTCAAAGATCCACCTGCTTTCCTTAAGGAAGCACAGTCTGCATATTAAAAATCTCCTGCTGCAATTCTATATCAGGAAAAGTCAGTGAGAGACTCTTCTTAGGATTAATGACAAAACACCCTGATAATAGCTCTGACATCAATAGTTGCCTTTAAGCAATGAATTTTCACTTAGCCAGCAATTACCTCTATTTTTCAAAATTTTCACTCCTGCAAAGCCCACACATTAGAAATGGTTGGAAATAAAACAGAGTGGGATATATATATATATATTTAAATTTTATTACTACACAACTTAAAGATATTTAAAAAGATATAGAATAATGTAATCTGCACATGTGGCAATTTACTATTTTCTTCACTTATTAATTAATAGTAAAGTTTATTTTAATTATGCTCCACATTCTTCTCACATCAACACCATTGATTTTTTTCAAGGAAATTCCAAAACATATAATTTCACTTATAAAGATGTTAGCATATATCTGTAAAAAATGATACAAAATAAATCAAGAACACTATTAACTAACCTAGAAACAAAAAAAGGGTAATATAATATCACTAGAATCCACTCTTTCTATATTTATTGCAGTTTATTTACTGATTTTACTATATAATGTTACCCAAATTTTCTGATTGTATCCCTGTAGAATTGTTAAATAAGTACATTCATCATCGTAATTTTTTCTAAATCGGTAGCAATGGTTAGATGCTTAATGATAACCTGTCTCTCTTTGTTTTTGTTTTTTCTTTCAAGATTGTTTCATAGGTATTATTTTACATCAGGGAGTAACTAATGTCTGCTTGTATTTTATTTTATTTTTTTGGAAATTATTGATGATCATGCCTTAGATCCATTATCTCACTGGGAATTACAAAATCATGATATTACAATTGTAATTTTTTAAATTTATGAGCTCTAATAATTACATAAAGAGACACTTATTGATTTAATATATTGATGTATTTCAATCAATGACCTTGTTACTTGTATTGATACTGAAGTTGTCCCATTGTTGGCCATTAGGAGACTCTTCAAATTGACTCCTGAGCCCTTTATATAGGACTCTAGTACTCTTTGATAACTTCTTTGCTTTCCGTTCTGGCAAGATATTTACAGAGATCAAACCAATCTAAATAATAAATTTTACATTACAAATTTTTAAAAATTGTTACTATAATTTAGTCAGGGCAAAAGGCATAAATCAGCAATCTTCTGGAATGACTAGTATTGTCACTCTAACTTGCAGACAAATTAGCTTTTTTATTAATATACCTTTTATTTTTTTTAAAAGATACTTAGATTACATAAATGTTACATAAAAAATATATGGGATTCCCATATGCCCCACTCCCCACCACTCCCACATTTTCCCACATTAACAACATCCCTCATTAGTGTGGTATATTTGTTATAGTTAATGAACTCATTTTGGAGCTTTGCAACTAAGCATGGATTACAGTTTACATTGTAGTTTACACTGTCTCCTGCACAATTTTGTAAGTTATGGCAAGATATATAAAGGCTCATATCTGTCATTGTAATGTCATTCAGGACATCTCCCAAGTCCCGAAATTGCCCCTATATTACACTTGTTTTACCATCTCCCTCCCCTCAGGACCTATGGTGGCCACTGCCTCTACATCAATGATAATAGTTCTTCCATTGCTAGAATAACAATAAGTCTATAGTAGAATACCAATCAGTCTACTCTAGTCCATTGTTCATTCCCTAATCCTGTGGATTCTGGTATGGTGATGCCCACTCCACCTCTATTGAGAGGGGGCCCCCAAAATACCCCATGTTCCATCAGGACCCACAGCAACCACCAAGTTAACTCCTTGAAGAACAAATTCATAGTTACTTGCAACAACATTGAGGGCTTGACATACTGGCCTGTCATCCCTTGTTAAGCACTGCCTATGCTCTCTAGAGACTCCCACCTCTCTATTTGAGAACATAGCAGGACTTCCCAGGATGGGGTCCAACACCTGCTGCTCATTATGTGGGTCTCCACCCACTGATACAACCCACTATGACAAGATGAACACTCACACACCCCCTAGAGGTCTGCCTCAGGTACCCCCTCTCCCGCATACCCTCCACATCCAACACTTTAAACCAATAGCCATCCCCTGCCATATTTGCCAAAAGAATATTCCCAATGTTATAATTTCAACCACATACCCACAAATCTCCAGATTTCACCTGCTCCCTTGCCCCAACCTCCCCCCCGCCAGTTCCATGGACAGTCCAACCCACCCTCCTCACCCTACCCCCCTCACAAACCTGCACCACTCAACCCAATAGCATCACCATACCACTTTCATGCCCATCCACTGCACAACTACACAATTCCATCTTATCATAGATTTTGCCCATATGGGCATTGATTCACAACCTTCTCTTTTCTGTCTCTTGTAAACCTATCTTCCAGACTCTAACTCTGTGAGTCTACTCACTTTGCTTAATTCATATCAGTGAGGTCATGTAATATTTGTCCTTTAGTACCTGGCTTGTTTCACTCAACATAAGGACTTCAAGATTCATACAAATGTCCACCAACAGATGACTGGATAAACAAATTGTGGTATATAAATACAATGGAATATTACTCAGCTGTAAGAAGGAATGCAGTATTAACACATGGGATAGCACATTAGCTTTGTAAACTTTTTTTATATTATGTGATGACTTGGAATTTTCTTATTCATGTAATTGTTTTCTATTTCTATACTTCCCCCAAATAGTCATCTTTGACAAGTCAGGGACTATATATCAGGATTGTAAATACATTCACACTATACTCAGAGTGATTTAAAAAAATACTATTTTTGTCTTTTAAAATTTATTACTATAACCCCCATACACTCGGTAATGGGAAAGAAACTGATTTTATCCTTATGAAGTTCCAAAATAATGCTGGATTTCCATGACTGCGTAGTACATAGTGAAGGGCTTCCTGCTGCATATGGCATACAGCTTTGTCCTCTGTCTTTTCTTGATCCTGGGACCTTATGTGTCTCCAAAGCTTAAACGGACAGCTGGTATAACTAATGGTTTAGTCTTCCTCAGTTGTAAAAATGACAGTTTCATATTTACACTTTCTGTTGTGATAAGCCATTTGAAACTATGTCATATTCTCCATGACCTCATTAATTCATCCAACTAATTCTGCTTTTATCATTTTCTCAGCAGTTCCTTTTCAGGAGTACTTCCTAGAAAACTTAGAGTAGTCCATGAAACAACTACAAAGCTTTACTCCAACTAATCATGCTGAGCTCCCAAGTTTACTTGGATGTGACATAGCAGGTTCAGACATGGAAGACTGTGTCAATTGTAATGTAAGATCCTCTTCCTGGGAATTGCTTCATAAGTCTCTTGCTGATTGACTTGTGTGTAATTTTTCCCACTGAACTGCAGCCTTCAGAAAACAGAGCTATGGAAGCTTCTTTACCTTGTATCATTGTTGCATTTTCCTGCCTTTGGCTATGGCACTTTAGGCTGGAAATGAATAGATATTATCTAAAATATAGCCTATTTTTTCTTCATTCTAGTCTTAAGGTGATGATTTAATGTTGGGCACATAGAATCTTTTCTACACTATGGGAAGAACTCTATGGCCCATTTCAGCTCTATCAAGTCTATTGCTTTGCATGGGAGTCAAATCCTTAACTCTTTTAATGGTTCAGTATTGCAGAGGAGAGTTGCAATAGAAGATCATTTTAGCTTGGGTGGGGGAAGGGACTATGAGCATGTCTTTAAATTTTTCTAAATGTAATACCCATTTTAGTGCTAAATTCCATAATTCTATTAGCAAGGAAATCAATAAATTTAATAGTCACAATAATGGGGAGGGGTGTTTATGTAGCTGTATTGTTTTAAAGTAAAAATTCCTACCAGAAAAAAAGACATTAGTTCTTCCATACATTAAATCAGATTAATAGCAGGTTTCCACAAACTACATCAGATGACAAACTGAGAACCAAGTTATAGGTGTAAGAGAAAAAACACAATCATAGAAAAGCAAAAGTATACAGATGATAGCCAGCTGAAATTTTGGAATTGTAATCAAATTGAGAGCTGTAAACATCATTCTCTCTTCCTATCATAATATTAAATATATGATGGTTATGAAAAAAACAGATACAGCAGGATCAAACACAGTTACTTGCAAGACAAACTATAATGCCTTCTTTAAAAGTAACTTCAGAACCAGAAAAGGGGAATAGTATTTGGGAGATTCAGAACAATGGTGTACCTCTCAAAATGATGTATTGTCGAATCAAATAGAAAAGATCTTCAAAAGATTTAGCATCTACCACAAAGAAAAAAGGCATCAACCCTATAAAACAGCAACTGGATAAGTTGAAAATCCATTTAGATGAGAGAAAACAAAGTTAAGAAAAAGAAGGAAATATAAATTTAAAATAAACAAAATTAATAATTAACAAATGAAATTGAGTAGAATTAGGATATAAAACAAGACTAGAACGAAATTCTAGAAAGGGAAGACATAATGTGATAAATACATCAATTCTCCAAAACCCAATATATTGATGCAATATAATTACAAATAGATCGCCAATAACATTTTCTTTGGGGACTGAATACAATGATTTTAATGTCTATGTGGAAGAATATTATCTCAGAGTAATTTTTAAATATATTGAAAATAATAATGAATGTTATGCCAAGCCAGATATTAGAAAACAAAATTTTGGAAGACAATGCTAATAGCAAGGTTTCAGTATTGACCCAGGAACAGACAAATAGATCATGGGAAATATTCAAAAATTTATACCAGTATTTAGTGCCTCAATGTATGACAATAGTAATGGTTTTTCCTTTACCTTCCATATGGAAAAATAAATTAAAATGTAATTAGATTTTATTCATAGTTCTTACACTAGTACAATTTCAAGGTAGTACATATTATTATATTTTCAATTCTTATAATTAGACTATCTACCATATACAGATCTTCAAATATCTTTTTAAATTTTTTCTTTATTTCTAAAGAAGCTTTCAATTACATAAATATTACATCAACAATATGGGGGATTCCCATACACCACACCCTTTAACTCTCCCACAATGTTCCTCAATGACAACACCTTTCATTAGTGTGGTACACTTGCTACAATTGATGAAAACATACTGAAGCATTGCTACTAAAAAAAAATGTAATTAGAACCTTATTTCAAACATTATAAATTCCAGGAGATTAGCATATGGAATGTAAAACATAAAACACACACAAAAAGTAGAGGATTTAAAAGATTACACATATACTATACAGGTAGGAGAGAATTTTAGAATACAAAAGTCAGGAAAATCGGAAGCCATAAGAATATATTTGCATCTCTCACTCCATAAAAATTACGTATTCTGTAACACAGTGTCATCCAGCTGAACTTTCTGTAATAGTGGAAATATCCTATACATGAACTGTCTAATATACCACTAGCCAGATAGAGCTATTAAGTGCTTAAATTTGCAGTATGATTGCGAAACCACATTTAGCAAATGGTTACTATATTGAACAATGTGGCTATAGACAATGTTATAATATGTTAATATTAAAAAAAACCAAAAACGTGTGACATATCTATCTATAATCAATAAATGTTCACACAAATTCATAGGAAAGTTTGCAATTAAATAGGGCAATTGCAAACTTTTTGAGAAGATAGTTCACAAAAGGGCAAATACAGATGGCAAATGAACAACTGCAAAGAGGCTTAACTTCTCTAGGAGTCAAATAAATCAAATTGAAGTAATAATTAAATATCAATTCCTACCCATCCAACTAGAGAAAGAATAAAATAAAAGGCACGATTATATTCAGAGCCATCTGTGAATTAGAGGGGAAGAAGTACTCTTAGCCATTTTTTTTGCAAATGTTAATTCTTTCAACCCTTTAGAAAGCAATCTGTTGTTTTCTGCTAACATAAACATGAATGTCATTTTGACAAAGAAATTTAACCAATCCCACACTCAGGAATCCATCTCATAGTAGCAGTCACAGAAGCAAAGCAACAAAGCTGCAAGTAGTGCCAAGAAATCAAATAAAAGCAAAATAAAATGAATGAATATTCATTATTTCCTAAATTATTGATTTAACTAAGGATACATTAATATAGCTTAAAAATTGAGGTTAATCTATGCACATTGATTTGAAGGAATTTCTATAAAAATTCAGTTAAAGAAAAAAGAATCAGAGAAGTACATATAATAGATTTGTATTTTTATAAAACAAACACAGACAATAATACAACTGGTATATAACTATTCATAGTCCAGGCTTAATATGAACCCCTTGAGGATTTAAAAGAATCTCTCAGAATTCTATGTGCTTCTGATAAGACCATTTCTTGAAATAGCCCCCTCCTGAAGACTGTCTACAGAATGAGGATGATTATCAATTTTTCCATAAAGACTACCAGGAAATATCTCATCCTTATTTTTTTCAGTCACCAAAAAATTCCAGTCCTTTCAGACATCTCGTTTCACCAATAAACTTTGCCTCAAATGTTTTTGTACATCTTCTAATCTGACATTAATTCTTTTTTCATTAAAGTTTATCATTCATACATGAACATACATAAATAATAAGTGTACAGTAAAAGTTGTGAATTTACAAAACTGACATGCATATCATAATACGAGGCTCTCATCCATTATCCTACCACCTCTCATTGTTGTGAAACAATTGATACAAACTATGAAAGAGCATTGTCAAAACATTACTACTAACTATAGCCAATATCTTATATTTGATGAATTTTTCCCCAAACCCATTCATTTATTAATACCCTGTTTTAGTATTATATATTTGTTATAGTTCAGGAGAAAATGTTCTCATATTTGTTGTGTTAACCACAGTCCATCTTCCACCAAAGGATACATTGTGTTACATAGTCCCATACTTTGTACAATCTATTCAATGTGTACACTCAGAGGCTCTCATATTCATCACAGAGATGTGCTGTCATTACCTCAGTCAACTTTAGAACGTTTTAATTACTCCAAAAGGAAAAACCCCATACCCCCTTCTACTCACTATTGTCATCTCATCCCTTAAAATTGATATCTTCTTTACCATTGCTGCAAAAATATTACAATATTACTGTTAACAATCATCCATAAGTTACAGTACTTGTAATTTTCCCTTGTTTCACCACATTATTAACACTTTGTAAAACAAGAACATTCTTATATTTATACTGTTAACCATAATCTTCATCCACCACTGAAATCACTATGTTATACATTCCCTGGATTATTCTTTAGTTTTCTTTCAATTGAAATATTATATCCACAGACTACCCCTTTCAACCACAATCATATTTATAAATCAGCAATGTTAGTTATACTCACTCTATAAAAATGTATGACTATCAACTCTATTCATTTCCACAATTTACAATAAACCTTATTAAAAATTCTATATACATTAAGCATCAGCTCCCATTCTCAATTCACATTCTATTTCCTAGTAACCTATATGCTAGAGTTTACCTCCATGAGGTTACTCATCATATTTAGTTCATATTAGTGAGACCATACAATATTATTCCTGATCCTCAACATTCAAAAAAATTGTCCACTGTGTCCCTTACAGCTCAAGGTTTGTAACTGGCAAAATTTCCTATAGCCTTCCATCCTTCTTTAAATTTTTTCTTCACTTTCTTGCTCTAACTTTCATCATCAGAGACCCTCACAATAGGTTGTTATTTGTGTGTGCGTGTGTGTCTGTGTGTGTATTTATGGACATATTACCTTAAGAAAGTCTATAGAACCTGGAATTGTCATAACCCTCATCTTTTTCTTCCGCTTTCAAATCACATGTTTTTCTCTGTCCCCCTCTTAAAAGCCACAGCACTGCTGTAAAATTACACAATTCATATTACTGTAATTAAATTCCTCTTAAATTCTCCTCTTTGCTGCAATTAAATCCCTTGATTCTGGGTTTATTCATAGACTATTTTCATATCTGAATTACTGTTTTCTTCTCAACTATGACTGAAATCAACTTTTTAACTTCAATTGCCAAGTAAATGATTAATCCAATTACCTGGCCTTTCAGTTCTTCCAAACAACAGCTATCCATATTGCTTAAGCACAATTGCTTTCATTAGTAATAATTGTACCACCACTAATAAATTCAATTTAATCACTCTACTCATTGACCACCAAATATTAAATTTTTCACTTTGTTCTTCTATAAACATGATTCCCAAATTCTTCACTGACAAAGAGTCATCCAATCCATTGACCTTAACACATATTCCTTTCCAACAGTGTGTGTGTGTGAGATTGTGTGTGTATGTGTGTGTGTGTACTCATGGACATATTTCCATTGGAAAGCCTATAGAAAGGTACAGGTTGGTAACATTGTTTGCCTTGTTGTTGGATGTGAGAATATGGAGGGGAATGGGATGAGAAGTGGTAAAAAAATCATGAAATTCAAATATGATCACATGCTCTGAAAAAAATATCACAATATAATTTCCTTGATATTTTACCTTAAGTATATCTTATGCCTTATGCCTGATGGTATACCCATTATGATACATGATTTTCAATCTTTAGAAAAAATTATTTACAACACTACCATGCCACCCTTGTGGATAAAAAAAAAAAATGAAACATTTCCAATATCTGGACTACTTATTTGGGGTTCAGGGAACATAGCAGAAGTATGTCTTTAGTCCCTGCTTTTCCAATCTTAAGTTTGAAGAAAGAAGTCCCACATAGTCTGGATGGGTGTGATTAATGGCTAGATTGATATGGCAGTAATTTTTCTTAGACTTTGACTTGTATTGGTAGATCTTTCAAAAGTTCTTAATTAGTGGAAAGGAAGAGGTCAAAACATATACTAAGTTTCACACAATAAAGCAGGATACACCTTACTCATCCAATCTTGGGATGAAAGCTCTGATATTTCAGTTTTTCACCACACTTCTCTCTTAAGAAGTAGTAGGATGCTGCAAATAGCTGGTCCTTTTTACCCAAAGTGCTACAACAAAGCCACTTATTTCAAATGGAAAAATTTGATTCTAGGTCCCTCTTGAAAAAGCAAGGTCTCTTAATTGGTTCAATGATATGATAAGCTCTGGCTAAGTAAAAATTACATTTTGGTTCTATGTTCAGGTTACTATAAAATTATATTTAATTCCTTTATTCAAATTAATACATGTAAATCAATAAAAGTGAAGAGAGTAAAAATAAACATTTAAGGAGTTCAACTTCTAGAATTGCTGTGTGAGAAGCTGACTCCTCATAGTTATTTATGGCCATTAACTCAGTGATCTTCTCAGTTGGGAGCTACAGAATCTTCCTGGACAGGAATGCTTCCAGAATTCTCATCAACCCTGAATTATATGTTGCAAAAGGTAAATTCCTGATGTGTTCAGCCAAGAAGTTGGAGTCTCTTATCTTGAACTCAGCCCCCACTCGTAAAATAGAGTCTGTAACTCAGAAGCATCATGTTGATAATAACAGGGTCCTGATAATCCTCACACCTGGCTTGCTTATATGACAGAAGTTTTACAATAGGAGAGGCAAGCCAAGAAGACCAGAGGGTACTTACCTCACCTAAAGCCCTGATCCCAAAGGAAGGGGGCCATTCAGAAAGAAGTGGGCTGTTGTCCCCACCCCCAGTTCTAAAGCAGTAGCACTTAGATCTTGCTCAGGGGGAAATGAAGACCTTAATAACAGAGAACTCTGAAGTTCTCCCCCATAGAACTGATTTTATTTGAAATAGAATGAAGAGAAGATCATGCTTAAGTGGAAAAGTTCAGGTATAAATGTATTTTCAGACATAATGTAGGGTGCAGTTTAAGTAATCAATGATATGGAAATTTGTAGCTACATGACAACAGCAAGCTAAACCATAGGGCATCTAATCTATAAGTTACAGCCAGTGAAAGAGACAGCAAAAAGATAATCTTCTAGGAGTATGTAGAGTGATAACACTGTGGGATAACTTAATCCCCAAGATATTGTCAAAAACCATAGAGAAATCATTTAGCAATCACTGAAGGTTAAGAGCTGGATTTAAGTATGGAAAGTGATAGTCAAAGATAGCCCTCCTAAAAGTTTTGTCATGTATAATCATATGCCTAAGACTGCACCTCTTGAGGAACATCTCAGTCTTCACAGCGGGGGAAGTAGACTTCACTAAAATAATCCAGTCAAAAATGTAATAAGTGAGCAAACAACCAAAACAAGTCCCAGAGAGAGAAGGTGAATCAGTATTCAGAGTTGCTACAACACAATTATCTAAATTTCCTCATTTTCCAATAAAAAAAATTTAGTACATGCAAAGAATTAAAACAATGTGACCAATAAAAAGAAAAGAAAATTCAGGAAATTAAAATAAAAATGCCTTTGAAAAGATCCAGATATGTATGTAAAAGAAGGAGACTTAAAGCAGTCATAAATATGTTCAAAGAACTGAAGGAACCCATGCTTAAAGAAGTAAAAGCACATATGGTGACAGTGTATCATCAAAGACAATATCATTAAATAAATATAAATTACAAAGAGAACAAAACAGAAATTCTGTAGTTGGAAATTACAATAATCGATATAAAGATTTACTAAAGGTGCTTAATGAGGGAGCAGACGCAGCTAAAGTGGTTGAGTTCCTGCTTAACATGTATGAGGTCCTGGGTTCAATTACCAGTACCTCCTGAAAAAAAATCTGAAGTGAAAGACTGACAGATAGGTTAATAGAGATTATGGAATTTGAAGAAGAAAAGAAATAATGAAGAAAAATAAAGTCTTAGAGAACTGTGTGATCACATTAAGTCAATCAACAGATGCATAATAGCAGTAACAGAGGGAGAATAGAGAAAGAAAAAAATATATAAAGGTTTCAAATAAATTAATACCAACAATTTCTCTAATTTGATATAAAATCTTAATCTACACATCCAAGGAGCTCAATGAACTACAGGAAATATGAACACAGAGATCCACAAACATGAATCATGGTAAAAATGCTCAAAGACAAAGACTAAGAGAAAATCTTGAAAGTTATAATAGAAAAATATACAAAGGATTCCCAGTAAGATTAAAAACCAACTTCTTATCAAAATAATGAAGTGAGAAAGGGGTGAGATGATATATTGAAAGTGCTGGGGGGAAAATGTCAACAGAACAAAGCTGTGTTTCAAAAATGAAAGTGTTATTAAAATATTCCTAAATAATCAAAAACACAGAGAATTTCCTCCTAGTAGACTCACTGTACAAAAAAGATAGAAGTTTGTTAAGATCGATAGCACTGGACACCAGGAAGTAATTTAAATTCAAATGAATAAACAGACCACCAGTTAAGGTAATCTTGTTTTTATTAAAGACAATAAGAATGCATACACACACACACACACACACACCATACTCTCTCTCTTCTTTCTTTTCTCTGCTCCTCTTTAAGTTACAAAAATTTATATAATTAATAATTTGAAAAATATATTGCTGATTGCATAACATACATAGATATAACATAAGTAATAATAATAGTTCAAAAAAGAGAAAGAGGGAAGTGAGCTGAATTGGAGTAAATTTTCTATATCTAAATGGAATTAAGTTTGTATGAATCTGAATTAAATTTTTTGTAAGTAAAGATGCAAATATAATGTTCATAGAACAATCAGTAGGAAAATGACAAGAAAAATTTATTGAGGGAATCGTTAAAGGAATTAACATATTACACTTAAAAAAATCACATAATGCAAAATAAAGCAGGAAAGGGGGAATAGAGGAACAACAAAAAAAATATGAGATGTAGAAAACAAAATGTAAAATAGCAAATGTAATCCAACAATATCAATAATAACATTAAATATGAATGGATTAAATGATTCCTTTGAAAGGCAGAGATTGTTAGATGGGATTAAAAAGTAATACTGAATTATATGTTATCTACATGACTCACATTTCAAATAAAATAGCAATTGACTGGAAGGAAACGGATGAAAGGAAAACTGATGTATCATGCAATGAGCATTCATAAGAAAACTTGATATCAAACAAAATTGACATTTAAAGAAAAAATATGTTACTAAAGTTAAAGACAGACATTTTAGAACATTAAAAGGTCAGGAAGATATAGGAGTTATAAACATATATGTATCTAATAACAGAGCACCAAAGTACATGTAGCAAAACTGACAGAATTAAGGGCCAAAATAGACAATTCCAAAATAGTGGTTGAAGTCCTAAATACCCCACTCTTAATAATGAAAAGGAAAAACTAGAAAGACAATCAATAAGATAATAGAAGACTTGAAATACATTAAAAAACAGCAGATAAAACCTAACAGACATCCATAGAACCCCCTCAGTCAACAACAGCAAAATATAATTTAAGTATGTATGAAACATATAATATGGTAGACTATATGAGATACCATAAAACTAGTATCAAAAAACATAACAGGATCAAAATCATAGAAAGTATGCTTTCCAGCCATAATGAAATAAAACTAGAAATCGATAATATAAAGAAATTTGAAAAGGCATAAATATGTGGAAATTAAATAGCACACTGCTTAAATAAACAATGGGTCAAAGAAGGTAACATAAGAGAATTTAGAAAACATTTTAGATGAATATTTAGACAAATAAAACTGTCTTAGTTTGCTAGGGATGCTCTAACAAAATACCAAAAATGGAGTGGTATAAACAATAATAATTTAATGACTGAAAGTATGAAGCCCAGAATCCTAAAAGCAAGGTATTGTCAAGTCATGCCTTCTTCAAAATCTGTAGAATTCTTGTGGTGACATGCCAATAATTAATCTCTGCCTCCATCACGTGAGAATCAGTCACTTTCTGTCTCCTCCTGTGGCTTGTATTTCACAAGCCAGATTTCCTTTGCTTATGAGGACTCTAGTCATACCAAATTAGCACCAACTGATTCAGTTTGTCCTAATCTTAATAGGACCTCAAAGATGCTGTTTACAAATGAGTTTATATCCACAGTCTGGGTTTTAGTACTTGAAAGTAATTTTGTGGGGGACATTATTTGTTCTACCATAACAATGTAGCAATATATAGAGGATGCAGATAAAGCAATATTTAAAGTGAAATTTATAGTTGTAAATACTTATATAAAGATCTCAAATCAATAACCTAACTCATTACCTTAAAAAACTGAAAAAGAAGGTCAAACTGTTCATAAAGAAGGCAGATGAAAGGAAATAATAAAGAACAGAATAGATATAAATGAAATTGATCATTAAAAACAATAAATAATAAAAAATATTATTCACAAAGTTCAAAAATTTTGATAAACCTTTAGCTAGACTGATGAGAGAGAGTGAGATAATTGAGAAGAAAGAGAGAGACTCCAATTCCTAAAATCAGGAATGAAAGAGGGGACATTATTACAGATATTACCAAAATTTAAAAAGAGATAATAAAGTAATATTATGAACAATTGTAAACTAATAAATTTGAGAACTTAGATGAAATGGAGAAATTTCTAGAAAGACACACTCTACCAAAACTGACACAAGAAGAATTATAATATTTGAATAGACCCATCACAAGTAATGTGATTGAATTAGTAATAATAATAATAAATACTAACCAGAAAGAAAATCCTATGTCAAGATGATATCACTGTTGAATTCTCTCAAACATGTAAAGAGGAACTAATACAATTTTTTTTTCACAAAAATCTTCCAAAATATGGAAGATGAGGTAACATTTCCTAAGTCATTTTATGAAGCCAATATTGATCTGACACCAAAGACATCACAAGAAAACCAAGCTACAGACAAAACCTCTTAAGAACATAAATGTAAAAATCCTCAGCAAAATACTAGAAAATCAAATCCAGCAATATAAAAAAAGGATTATGAACCATGAGCAAAAATGATTTATCTCAAAGCTAGTTTACTCTCTAAAAATCAGTTGATGTAATAAACAGTATCAATAGGATAAAAAACGATTGCCATCTCATTAGATGCAGAGGAAGCATTCATGATAAAAAATCACTCAACCACTTAGAAATACAAGGGGCATTCCTCATCCTGATAAGGGCATACACCAAAACAAGAAAAAACATTAAAAAACAAACAAACAAACAAACAAAAAACCCTACAGCTAACATCATGCTTAAGGTGAAAGACTGCATGCTTTCTACTAAAGATTAAGAACAAGTAGAAGATGGCTGCTTCACTACTCCTATTAAATATTGTACTAGTATTTCTAGCTAGAGCAATTAGGCAGAGAAGGAAATAAAAGATATCCAAATTGGGAAGGAAGAAGTAAATCTATCTCTATTCTCAGAGGACATGATTCTATATAGAAAGTCCCAAAGAACCCACAAGAAAGCTATGAAAGCTAGTAAAGTAACTCTGCAAAGTTGTGGGGTACAGAATCAACATTCAAAAATCCGATCTGTTTCTATATAGCATCAGTTAATAATCGAAAGCAAATTAAGAAAATAATTCTATATACAATAGCATCAAAAATAATAAAACACTTAAGAAATTTTCCAAAAGAAGTATAAAACATACACTGAAAACTGAAAAAAAAAAAAAATTGTCAAATTTAAAGAATATTTAATTAAATGGTAAATATGCCATATTCATTTGCAAGAATATGTAATATTGTTAAGAAGGCAATAGTCCCAACGTGTTGTACAGATTAGCAATCCCTATTAAAACCTACACTGGCTTATTTGCATAAATTCATAAACTGTTCCTAAACTAGATATGGAAATGCAAAGGAGTCAGAATAGGGAGAAAAAAACAAACAAACCAAAGAGCAGAACAAAACTGGAAGGTCTCACATGTCCTGATTTCAAAATTCACTACAAAGCTACAATAATCAAGACAGAGAGGTACTGAGATAAGGAGAGAAATGTACGTGAATGGAATAGAATTGAGAATGCTTTTGCATTCATTAGCGCGATCAGTATATAATGGGATGTATTTTTCCTCATGTTTATCATGGTTGATGTTCTCTGGGTTTCTTGGACATGCTAGGTTTGGGGAGTTTGCTGTCTTTATTAATTTGGCTATTCCTTCTGGCCCTTTTTCTCTTTCTTCTTTTACAGAGACGCCCAGAATGTGATCATTGTTGTGCAAGATGGTGCCCCAGAACTTTCTTAGGCAATTTTTGTTTTCAATATTTCTCTTTTTCTTTCTGCTCCTCAGTGTGATTCATTTGAAGTGTCTTGTCTTATATTTCGCAGATTATTTCTTCTGCCAGCTGCAGCCTGCTCTTGAAACCCTCAGAGGTGGTCTATATTTAAATTATTGTGATTTTTAACTGTAGTAGTTCTGTTTGTTTCCTTTTTAAATTTTTTTCCCTTTACTGAGATTCTATTATCATTCATTCATTGTTTTCCTGTTATCCTTATGTTCTTTCTCTGTATTTTCCTTCTTTCTCCTTGAGCATTTTTAAGATAATATTTTTAAAGTCTTTATTCAATACCCACATTCTGGTCTTCTTTATTGGTGTTCTCTGTATTTTTATCCTCTTCCTTTGGATGGGCAGTCATTTCCTATTTCTTTGTCTTGTATTCTTTTGTTTTACACTGTACATTTTAATATTTTCAAAGTTTATCTCTGGAGTTTGCTCCCTGAGATGTCTGTTTCTTGGTTTTGTTTTTAGCTGGTGATAAGACAGAGATTTTCTTGAGCTTCAGCCCCCCTATCAGAAAGGTCTGCCCAAAGATAACACTATGTGAGATGATTCTGAGCCCCTGTCTTGTCTTGGGCATTTTCTTATTACTTGTATTTGGGTTCCACTGTTCATAAAAATTTGATTGCCCAGCGTGTTTCCCAGGAAACAGGCCTCCCTAACCCACCTGTTTGAAACCATCAGGCCTTTGTCCTAGACTGCCTGCCTCTATAGTTTTTACACTCCTTTCATTGTCTCAAGGTGCTTTTGCCCGAATGGCAAATTCTGGGAGGAGAGGCACACTGGAGAGGTCTTTACTAAATCAGTCTTCTCCATCTATAACAGGGACCATCACCTGTGAAAGCGGCACAAAGAGCTCCATATTGCCCTAAGGAGGATATCAGTAAGGGCATCAAGAGCTTCTCTGGCAGTTACTCAAAGCTGAGCTTCCTAGCCTGCCCAGGAAAATGCATCCCCTCAACTAATTCTCCTCTACAAACTCGAAGAAGCACAGTATCTTTACATCTCCACCCCACACACACACTCCTATCTGGGGAGGGTTGAAAAATAATGGTTACTGTGGCCTTTTCTAGGTGAATTGAAACAATGACTGCCCCCATCTTTGTCCAAGATGGGTTGAAACAATAGCTACCCTCAGACACATGGCCCCAGTGATCCCAGTTCTCTGATTAAATGCTGTGATCAGTGATTGGCCATGCCCACCCTTTTTCTTAAGGAAGAACATTTTTAAATCCATTTCTGTCACCAGTGAGCCAGCCAGGAGCTTGATCCCTTAGCTGCCTTCTGCAAAAGTGAGTGATGTGTGCCAGTGGCTGCTGGTAGCTGCTATGCAGTGAGACCAACTTAATGTTCTTTACTGTAATATAGCAGCATTCTCTTCTGGCTTTTTCCTGAATGTTCTACAGTGTTCTTCTTGCCTTTGGCATTTCAAAATAATTGTTTCAGGCAGTTCTTGCCTGTTTAATAGTTGTTTTGGTGAAAAGAATGAGTCCTGGAGCTCCTTACTCTGCCATCTTTCCCAGAAGTACCACCAGTTTTAAAATGAGCAAAGTGTTTGAATATATACAGAGAAGATATACAAATGGCCAACAAGCATGTGAAAGGATGCTTGACATTATCAGCCATCTCAGAAACATAAATCAAAACCATAATTAGATATGAGTTTGCAGTCACTATGTTGGTTGTAATAAAAAGAAATACAAGGATATATGCTGGCCATAATGTGGACAAATATGAAGCTTCTCCCACTGCTGGTTGGAATGGGAGATAGTGTAGACACTTTAGAAAAGTCTAGCAATTCCTCAAAGGTTTAAACACAAGGTAACCAAATGACCAGTAATTCTATGTCCAGGAATATATCACAGAATTTTCAAAATATATTCCAATGCAAAATACTTGTTCATGAATATTCATAGTAGCATTATTCATAGTAGATATTTTATGAATCCCCAAAGGAGAAAGATTATGAAAGATTATGTTTGAAAACTAATCTATTCCTCTGGGTATGATACCCTTTGATTGCATTAAATTCTACTGAGGGGTCTTTGATTAGGTTACTTGATAAGTTTAGGGCTTTTGATTGAACTATAACAGTGAGGTATGACTCATGTTAAGTCTCTGCTTCTTTACTTGCTCTGATATAAATGGAAACACAGACAGACAGACAGAGCTAAAGGGAGCTAGCATATTTGATTCTGCAATGTGAGAGAGATGATTGCTTAAGCATGAAGTCACCAAGAGGCTGGATCCACTGAGCAGCTCAAGAGGAGACAGTAAGGGCAGAAGGGAAGGCTGAGACCTTGGCAGAGATCAGCAGCCATCTTACTTCACCACATGGCAACATGTTAGGATCAACAGTAGCTGACTTTGGTGAGAAAGCAGCTCTTATCGTGCCCTGATTTGAAATTTTCACAGCCTTGGACCTGTAAGATTTTACCCTAAATAAATCCCCTTTATACAATCCAACACATTTCTGAAGACTTTGCATTGGCAGCCCTTTGGAAAACTAAAACAGTAGGCAAAAAGTGGAAAAAATGGAAAGGTCCACCAATTGATGAATAGATAATGACAAGTTTAAAAAAATGAGTTATTGCTACATCCAACAACATGGTTCAATAAAAAAAAAAAATCTTATGCTAAGAGAACAAAGTATTTCATAAAAGACCACATATTATATGATTTCATTTATTAAAATGTCCACAACAACCAAAACTGTAGAGACTTATAAAGTAGATAGTGGTTGTCTAGAGTTGAGGGTGGGGTGGAGTAAAAATGGGTGATGATTAAAGGGTAAGGAGTTTATTTTATAAAGATAAAAATGTTCTAAAATGGATTGTGAAATTTTTACTAGCCTGTGAATATACTAAACTCAGTGAATTGTAACACTTTATGAGTGACTTGTATGCTATGTTAATTATATCTAAAAACTTTTTCCAAAATATAAGCATTTAGTCAAAACTTGCTCATTATTATGATTACTTTCACAAAGTTAAGATAAAAAAGAATATAATAAAGAGAATATTCTGTGTGATTTTCTGTATGCCATGCATATTTTATTATTCCAATAACAGATTTCTCATTGAGTATCTATGAAAGAAGATATTGAATTTTCCCATATGGTAGAAAAACTAAGACTATGGTTAATATGTGGTCTTCTGTAATTATTCTGTAATTAGTTCTTAACATGGATAACATGTAATTTCCAAATATATGTGTGTGTGTGATATTGTTGCATTGTGTCTTCTTAACTCTCTCTTGGTAACAACTGAGTCTATGAACCAAAAAGGATAATAAACCCTGCCTGTCTTAATTGGCCAGGCTGCTATGACAAATACCTTACAATATGCTGACTTAACAACAGGCATTTATTAAATCACTCCTTCAGGCATTAGAAGTCCAAAATCAAGGCATTAGCAAGGCCATGGTTTCTGCTTAAAGTCTGTGGCATTCTGATACTGGCTTGCCACACTCCTTGGGGTACCTTGGCTTGTATCTCTGTATCACATCGTAAGGCATGCTCTCTCTCCTTGTGTCTGCTCTTTTAGTTTTCACAAATCCTGGCTTCATCCTGTGGCTTTCTCTGACTTCTGACTTTCTATTTAAAGTTTACAATTTTATGATGTAAGACCCACCTTGATTCAGTTGGCCACACCTAAATATGATCTTAGAAGACCCTATTCACAAATGAGAGCAGGTCTTAACTGATAATATATCTTCAAATGATCCTATTAACAAATGAGCTCAAACCCACAGGAAAATGGATTAAGATAACAAGTCTTTGCTGTGTTATACAGTTCAATCCACACACTGCCCTAGGCCATAAAAGAGGAAATCACTAAGGGCAAATGAAAATTAGAGATTCTGGATAGGTGGAGTCCAAATTTGGGCTGCATTGTGCAAATTTATGTTAAAAGAGACTGGATGCATTATATTGGAGGTAAAGTCAGTGGTCTATCTTTACAGTTTCTTCTGTGTAATGTTTCTATTTTTCTGTAGCATGTTTGGAGATTATTTATTTATTTATTTACCGTTAGTTTTTAACAATTTGACTCCAGTGTCCCCGCATGTGTTTTGTGTGTGTGTGTGTGTGTGTTTATCTTGTATGAAAATCCATGAGTTTCTTGGGTCTCTAATTTGATATGTCCCATCAAATTTGGAGAGGTACATGTTTGGCCATTATTTATTCAAATATTTTTCTGCTCTAAACCCTCTTACTCTTCCTTCTTTGGTTTTAACTTCAGTTATCCCTAGATTACAAAGGTTGCTACTACACACATATTAACAGAGGAACATGTTACTCTTGTTCTTTTCTTTTCCTATGTGTCCTTTCTTAAGTTTTTCTCTATTTTAGTTTGCATACTTCCTATTATCCTGTCATTTAGTTTGATTTTCTTCTGCAAAAGCTAATATTCTGAAGAGTCCATACAATGTTTTTAAGTTATATAATTTTCATTTTATTATTGATTTCTTATTAATTTCTACTTTCTGCTGATATTTTCCTTCATCTCACTCATTACTTTTATCCTTTTTGTTAAATGTTTGTTTCAAATCATGTTTGTCTAATTTCCTGCTCCTCCATGTATTTAGATTTTTTTAATTGTATACCTGAAATTTTGAAAACTATATTATTGAGTGTATACATTTTGTGTTGATATTTATTCTAGCAATCAGTTAATTTACTGACAGATCTAGTATGCTTGTGTCTGTCTTTGTTAGGGTATATCTAAAGTAGTCCCTGTAAGTCAGGTAGAGTCATTCTGATATCTTATCTGAAATCCTGGAGTGTTGAGTTAGGGCTCCCCATTCTGGCTGGTTGGATGGCTCCCAGCTCCTGTAAACCACTGATTTCTCCATTGGAGTATAACTTGTGTGTTTAACTTACTCCAAGGTTCACAGGCCTGGGTAGTCTGTTGTCCAAAACCTGAAAACAGTTGTTTTATGTATTTTCCCTGATTTCATAGTTTTTCTTAGTTCTAAGGGTAATTTGATAGCTGTTGCTCTATTGTAACTACTCTATTACTACATATTTGGGCTCACAAAATGCAAAATAAAATAATAATAACAGTAATAAGACAATGTTTTATTTTCAAAATGAAAATTAACAATTTTATAGTGAATGTTAATTCTTATTTTACAAATATCTATTTCTATCTAAATGATATTTATTTTAGATATTCCAATATTTCTAGGTAAATGTGGAATCTTATCTATTCTTAATATTAGTTCTAGCATCATTGTTTTGACAGAGTGAAACTTAGTAAATTGTCAAATACAGCTCAGTTTCTGAAGATACCAAGTATAGTACAGTAAACATGCACTTCATTCTTTGAATTTTATAAGGAAAATGTTTTGATTCCTCTACCTAATACAAACAGAAACACGAAAGGGCCTATTTGAAATATAAAATTTCTGATACATGATATATATATATATATATATATATTGAAGATTTTATTTATTTATTCATCCATCCCCCCTGCTGCCCGTGCTCGCCGGGCCAGCCAACCACGCCGTGAGGGAGGGCCTGCCCCCACAAGGAGGCCCCGGGAACCGAACCCGGGGCCCCCCACATGGCAAACGGGAGCCCCACTGATTGAGCCACAGCCGCCTCCCTGATACATGATATTTAATGCTACTTATTTTAGCCTGTTAGCTCCTCACAAAGGCATTGAAGTTAATGTTTTGCAACTTTCTTCTAATTCCCTTGAAACTTTTAATTTCTCCACATCCCTTAATTTCAATATAAAATAGCTATCAATTTTCCATATAAGAAAGTAATTACCTAAAATAGATTATGAAAAAGTGCAAATATTCCTGAATAAATTTTATTTCCACCATTAAATCATTGTATAAGAAAATACTTTTTGTTTATTAGGATAATTTACCTCGTAATGTATAAAGAGCTATTATATATTATCTGACCTTTGGGGAGTATCACTTCTACCAGACACTAGAAATAATTAAATAACTAAGGCAGTTATTTTAAAAAGATACCTGGAGACATAAAGGAAATACATTGCAGATTGGAACACCGCTTACACAGAAGTTTGTAATAGGTGGCTTTATGCCTAGCTAGATCTTCAAATTATTAGCATAATATTATTTCTTCTTCCTTCTGTCTAGCAATGAAAAATGGCCACTATAAATTTATTGCTTTTCTTTTTGTTTACATACTATATGTCTATGAAAGAAAAATGTAATTTGTTGGACAGGTATACTTGAAGTTGTCCTATAATAACTGATTGGAAAGCTATTGAAATCCACATTTTACATTTGCTTATTGTGTGTACTATTAAATAATTTATAATCACTTTCTTTATATCTCACAAAGTTTTGAGATACTAACAAATACAAAACCTGAAGAAGTTTAGCTGAAAAATTCAAATACCTTTGCCCTTGTGGTAGAAAGTTTTACTGATTCACATCAATTAAATGAATATGTTCTAGGCTTTGGTTTTATGGTTCTTTGTTAACTCCAAGAATAACTAATATTGTAGATTATATTTAATAGTAAAATATTCTGTCTTATTTATTTTAAGATATTTCCTATTATTTTGATTCTTCATTTACTTAAAATTAGTTGATGTGGTTAAATCACAACAGTTGTGTTATTTTTTTTAAGAGTTTGACTCAATTGGAGAAGGTTTGTAGTCTTAACTATTAGCATTAAAAGGTGTTATAAATTATTATTTATCAGTAGTACTCCATAGAAAAGAAGCTAGTAATTTTATCAAATGCAACAGAGGTGGGATTTATGAAAAGGAAAAGAGAATGAGAGAGAGAGAGTTCTTTGAGCTTGAAATTAACATAACCCATGAAAAAATAAACAACCAGGGTGTTTTGAAATATTTATTTGAATACTTGATCAAGGATTGAAAATTTGGAAAATGATAAATTTAGATCAAAATTGGATGGGGCTATGGATTCCTACTATTTTAATGATATCAAAATCTAGAAAAAGTGCATGAAGAATGTAGATGTTATTGTAAATAGAGAATTACTATTTTTTCTAAACTAGCCTTCCTTAAAGAAACTAATTTTGAACAGTAATTTCATTGTTGAAAAAGTGTCTAATTTCATAGCTTCTGGTTACAGGCAAGATAACATAGATGCACTCTTTTCTTCTCCTTCCCTCTACATACAACAAAATACCTTGAAAATAACCCAAAAGACAACAATAAAAGACCTGAAAAGTGAAAAGAAGGCAGATTGGCTAGGGTCCGCAGGCCTTGAAGAAGGACATCCTGGTGAATTCCCTGGGTTTTATTTATTTTTTTACAATATATCCCAGACTGGGTGCTGGAGAGAGCTGCAGCCCAGAACTGCCAACATGCATTGGGAAAAAAAAGAAAATCACACACACACACACACACACACGAAAAGCTTGCTCTCTGTCCAAAGGACTGAGAAAAGGGAAGCCCAGTAGAGACCTAGAAGGGAGCACTATCAACTGACATACCCAGTGGCAGCGGCAGCATCTATTACCTGGGCAGGTTGACCCATCAACCACTCAACTACAATTGCCCATCAACCACAATGGCGCAGTGGCCTTGGGTTTCATGGTTCTTCTCCACCCAATAAGGAGATCTGCAGTGACCCTGATCCACCCACCTGCTAGGTACAGCAGGCCCTGTGTCTCCTAGTCCTCCACCCACAGCTGAATGTCAACCAGGCAGCGGAACTCCTCTCATCTAGTGGCAGAAGACTGGCCAGGCAAGAACTTGTATCCCCAAATAGCACCACAGCACCGCAGAAATAAGGAGGAAACTGGTGGCTCCAGGTGGCAAGCGTCCACACTTGAGGAAATGTTCTCCTTACAGAAACCCCATCCCATGTCTAGTGACACTGGGCATCCCACGGAAGTATGTTCTGCTCCCATTGGCAGTACCAGCAGCTCTAGAGTGTGAGCTCCTGCAGCAAGAAAAAACAAAAACAAAAACATAAACAAACGAAAAAAACAGACCAGTATGGCATCGCCAGGACTGAGCAAGCTAAGATATCACTGGAGCAACAGCCCACAAAAGTGATACTGAAGTTAAATCTAAACAAGTCAAATGCCTGATGAAGTAGAAGATTTAAATAGGATTAAAAGTCTCCTAACATAATATCAAAAATACTAAAGAGAATATCGAAAATCATTTGTTATACCAAGAACCAGGAAAATCACAACTGACAATCAAGCAATGCCAAGTCTGAGATGAATCATATGTTGGAACTATTTGACAAGGATTTTTAAACAGCCACCATAATATCGTGATAGTATTTTAACAAAAGGGTTTAATTTCATTTTTGCTGAGCATCTAACTCCCTGATATGAAGTTGTTTTGTATTTCAACAACTATATGGAAATTGGGAGTTTGGAGAAACTCATATCTCTTCTTTGGAATAAACTTACTGAAGTCCTAGTTCACAAATCAGTCTCTTTTCATTTTCAATAGTGGACAGGAAATATTTTTACCTGGTAAAAGTTAATTTCAAGAATCAAATACAGCAATTTGATTTTTATTTTGAACAGTTCTCAAAATTGTTGGCAAACTTGAATTATCTACTGCACTTTTAATATAATATCCATACCTGAATCCACCTCAGATGAATTAAAAGAGTCTGACAGAATGGCTTAATATCGGTTTTCTTTTTATGTCACCCAGTTAATTCTAATGGTTAACTATTATAAAAACAAAAGCACACCAAAATACCTCCCACTAAATTGGCATAAAAATAAGCACTAATATGGAAATAATATCTGGTTCCCTTTAATTCTTGAAATGTGAAAAAAATATGGAGAATGAAACAGAATATTTAAAGCTGAGCAATACTTTACAGGTAAGAATATTTTATCATATGTCTCTTCATCTGCTTGATAAAAGGGTAAATGCATGTCTTATGTTTCTCCAAACCAGGATCTATTTTGATAATTATATTTAGTCCTGATTACTGCAGGGAATAGTTTCACAAATAAAGTTTCTTAGTTTGCCATAATTTATTGTTGGAAAAGTGAAAAAGTTTATGGATTGAAATGTGAAAACACTGCCCACTGTAATCTTTCTTTCTCCCTAATATGTTGTTAGAAAAACAGAGTGAGAGAGCACAAGAGAACGTCTGCGATTCTATTTATCTGCAGTTCTATATATCGTTCCACCTTGCAATCCAGCCAGTGTCAAGGGTTTGCTTGAGGCTGGAGGAAAGCAAAGGGCACCTCAAATTTAGCATTGAAGCTCCTTATAAAAATATAAAAACAAAAAGGATTTGAAAAAGATTTCATATGAGTTTAACATTCTCTGGGAGATAGGTACTTTACTGTTAAATTATTCTTAATAAATTATTTTTCAAATATTAATAAAATGTGTATAGATATTAAAGCATATGTGCCAGCCAATTAGAGGAGGGGAATTGGTTCAGGGTTGAGTAGGAATTTCTTCTGTTGCTCCATTCACTTGTGCAATTTCTTGTTTAAACAATGTTTCAGTATTACCATTTGTTTTTGCAAATACATGAGAATCCATTGCTTCATTTAAAAGAACTGTTGTAGTTTTTACTTGAGTTTGTGTGTAAGATTTTATATACAAAGCATCTATGTCTCACAATGTGGCAACTACCCTGCAAAGGACATGATTTGTTTCCTTTACCTGGGGTCTTTTATTTAGGTAATGTTATACAGAAAAGTTACTTTTTATGTTGAACTCATATTCATATAATGAACTAATATAGTTGCAATATTTTGTAATTAATGCCTTGTGTGAATAATGATCTTCTGGGAAAATCACAATAGGTTTTGCCATTTATTTTTAAATTAATTGTTTTCCAATTTTATTGATACATAATAATAAAGCATAAATCCATCCAAGGAGTACAATCAAGATATTCGGTTTAATCACATATTTGTGCATTCATCACCACAGTCATTCCCAGAGCACTTTCATTATTCCAATAATAATAATAATAATAAAGCTCATCACCTTTCAATCTCTCTATGCCTCACACGCAGTACATAGCTGTTACTCTTTCCCCTTCTCTCTAGTATATTTGTATTTATATTTTGTAAAAACAGTTTTCTATATGCAATATCACCCATAGTCATGTTTTACATGAGGTTTTACTATCTTATACATTCCCATATTACAGTTTTTAGCTTGCCTCCTAGTAATGTGCATGACCTTAGACTTTCCCTTTCATTGTCATACCCATACAATAGCACTACTAGTTACAAATGCAAATTCAACCATTTCTATTCATTTCCAAAGATTTACAACCTAATTAACAATTCTGCATAGATAAACCCTCAGCTTTCCATTATCTACCCTCCTTCTATTTTCAGTGATCTATATTCAAATTATTAACTCCATGAGTTTACACAGTGTATTTAGTTCATAATACTGCAATCATATGGTATTTATCCTTTGTGTCTGGCTTGCATCACTCAACATAATGTCCTCAAGGTCCATCCGCGTGTCATATGCTTCACAACTTGGTTTCTTCTTACCACTGAGTAATATTCCATCATATATATATATACGGCAATTTGTTTATCGATTCATCAATTGATGGACACCTGGCTTGTTTCCAACTTTTGGCAATTGTGTATAATGCCGTTATGAACATCGGTGTGCAGATGTCTCTTCGAGTTTCTGCTCTCAGTTCATCTGGGAACATATCTAGTAATGGTATTGCCGGGTCAAATGGCAAGTCTATATTCAACTTCCTTAGGAACTTCCAAACAGTCCTCCACAGTGACTGTCCTATTCTACATTCCAACCAACAGTGAATAAGCATTCTTACCTCTCCAGATGCTTTCTAACATTTACAGTTTTCTGATTTTTTAATAGAGGCCAGTCTAATAGGTGTGAAATGATATCTCATTGTAGGTTCCATTTGCATTTCCCTAATCACTAGTGATGTTGAACATTTTTTCATGGCGGTCTTTGCCATTTATATTTCTTCTTTGGACAATTGTCTTTTCAAGTCTTTTGCCCATTTTTTACTTGGGAAGTTTGTCTTTTTATTGTTGAGTTGTATGATCTCTTTGTAGATCATGGATATTAAACCCATATTGGATATGTGATTGCCAAATATTCTCACCCATTGAGCTGGCTGTCTTTTCACCCTTTTGACAAAGTCCATTGAGATACAAAAGTGTTTAATTCTGAGGAGGTCCCATTTTTCTATTTTTTCTTTTGTTGCTCGGGCTTTGGGTGTAAGGTTTAAGAAACTACCACCTACCACAAGATATTGAAAATGCTTTCCTACATTTTCTTCTAGGAGTTTTATGGTTGTCACTTTTATATTTAGGTCCTTAATCCATTCTGGGTCAATTTTTGTATAAGGTGAGAGATAGGGATCTTCTTTCTTTCTTTTTTTTTTTTTTTTTGCATATGGATATCCAGTTCTTCAGCATAATTTGTTGAATAGATTGATCTGGACCACCTGGGAGGGCTTGACTACCTTGTCAAAAATCACTTGACTATAGATGTGAGAGTCTACTTCTGAGTTGTTGATTCAGTTCCATTTGTCAATGTGCCTGCGTTTATGCCAGGACCATGCTGTTTTTACCACTGTAGCTAGGTAATATGCTTTAAAGTCCAGAAGTGAATGTCCTCCAACTTTTTTCTTCTTTTTTGAGAACTTTTTGGTTATTCAGGGCTACTTACCCTTTCAAATAAATTTGATAATTGGTTTTTCCACTTCTTCAGAAAAGGCTTTTGGGATTTTTGTTGGGATTACATTGAATCTGTAAATCAGTTTAGGTAGAACTGACATCTTAACAATATTTAGTCTTTCAATCCATGCATACAGAATGTCTTTCCATTTATTTAAGTCTTCTTCAGTTTCTTTTAGCAATGTTTTGTAGTTTACTGAATATAGGTCTTTATATCCTTGGTTAGGTTTATTCCTGTTTTTGAATGTTTTAGCTGTTATTGTAAATGGAATTGCTTTTCTGATTTCTTCCTCAGATTGCACATCGATAGTATATAGAAACGCTACTGATTTTTGTGCATTTAATTGTGTATCTTGTCACTTTGCTGAACTCATCTATAAGTTCTTGGAGCTTTGTTGTGGATTTTTCAGGAGATTCTGGATATCGGATCATATCATCAGCGAATAGTGAAACTTTTACTCCTTCCTTTCTAGTTGGGTGCCTTTATTTCTTTATCTAGGCTAATTGCTTTAGCTAGAACCTCTAGCCCAATATTAAATAACAATGGTGATACTGGGTATACTTGTCTTGTCCCTGATCTCAGTGGAAAAGCATTCATTTTTTCACCATTGAGTACTATGTTGCTTTAGGTTTTTCATACATGCACTTTACCATATTGAGAAAGTTCCTTTAATTCCTGTCTTTTGGAGTGTTTTTAAGGGTGCTGTATTTTGTCAAAAGCCTTTTCTGCATGAATTGAGAGGATCATGTGATTTTTCTTCTTCAATTTATTAATGTGGTTTATTACACTAATTGATTTTCTTGTGTTGAACCACCCTTGCATACCTGGTATAAAACCCATTTGATTGTGACGTATAATTCTTTTCATGTGCTTTTGGATTCAGTTTGCATGTATTCTGTTGAAAATTTTTACATCTATATTCATTTCAGATATTGGTCAGTAACTTTCTCTTTTTTGTAGTATCTTTATCGTTTTGGTATTAGTGTTCTTTCTTGTTCAATATTTTGGAAGAGCTTGAACAAGTTTGGTATTAGATCATCTTTGAATGATTGGTAAAATTCACATGTGAAGCCATCTAGTTCAGGGCTTTTCATCTTTGGGAGGTTTTTGATGAATGTTTCACTCTCTTCACTTGAGATTGGTTTGTTGAGCTCTTCTATTTTTCTAGGGACAGTGTAGGTGGTTCTTGTGTTTCTATGAATTTGTCCATCTTGTCTACATAGTCTAGTTTTTTTGGCATAAAGTTATTCACAGTAATCTCTTATGATCTCTCTTATTTCTGCAGGGTCAGAAATAATGCCCACCCTCTCATTTCTGATTTTATTTATTTGCATCTTCTCTCTTTTTTTCTTTGTCAGTATAGCTAAGGGTTTGTTGATTTTGTTGATCTTCACAAAGAACCAACTTTTGGTTTTGTTAATTTTTCTCTATTGTTTTTTTGTTTGTTTGTTGTTGTTTTTTGTTCTCAATTACAGTTTTTTCTGCTCTGATCTTTACTATTTCTTTCCTTTGGCTTGGTTTGGGATTATTTTGCTGTTCTTTTTCTAGTTCCTCCAGGTGTGCAGTTAGATCTTCAATTTTATCTCATTATTGTTTTTTAATGTAAGCATTGAAGGCTATAAATTTCCCTCTCAGCACTGCCTTTGCAATGTCACATAGATTTTGGTATGTTGTGTTCTCATTTTCATTCATCTCAGGATATTTGCTGAATTCTCTTGCAATTTCTTCTTTCACCCACTGAAAACTTAAGATTGTGTTGTTTAATCTCTATATATTTATGAATTTTCCATTTTCATTCCATTATTGATTTCCAGCTTCATTCAGTTATTGTGAGAGAAAGTATTTTTCATAATTTCATTCTTTTTAAATATATTGAGACTTGTCTTGTGACCCAACATGTGTTCAGTCTTGGAGAATTATCCATGAACAATTGAAAAGAAAGTATTCCTGCTGTTATGAGTTGCAATGCTCTATAGATGTTAATTAGGTCTGCTCATTTATCAGATTATTCAAGTTCTCTGTTACTTTATTATCCTTTTCATGTGCTTTTGGATTCAGTTTGCATGTATTCTGTTGAAAATTTTTACATCTATATTCATTTCAGATATTGGTCAGTAACTTTCTCTTTTTTGTAGTATCTTTATCGTTTTGGTATTAGTGTTCTTTCTTGTTCAATATTTTGGAAGAGCTTGAACAAGTTTGGTATTAGATCAGCTTCCCGAGGTGGGTGTCTTATAGTCAACATACAGACAGTCCAGATGTTCTATCTAGTTTTGAGAGTGGTGTATTGAAGTCTCCAACTATTATTGTAGAGACATCTATTCTCCTTTCACTTTTGCCAGTGTGTGCCTCATGTATTTTGGGGCATTAGGTTAGGTGCATAAATATTTTTTATAGTTATTTCTTCCTGGTGAATTGTCCAGGAAGAAATTAATATATAATGACTTTCTTCTTCACTTATAACGATTTCACATTTGAAATATATTTTGTCTGATATTAGTATCACTACTCTAGCTCTTCTTTGGTTACTATTTGCATGGAATATCTTTTTTCAATCTTTCACTTTTAACCTGGTTGTGTCCTTATGTCTGAGGTGGGTGTCTTATAGTCAACATACAGACAGCTCATTTTTTAAATCCATTCTATCAGTCTATGTCTTTTGATTGGGGAGTTCAAGTCACTAACATTCAATGTTATTGCTTAAAAGCATTACTTAATTCATCCATTTTGTCTTTCATTCCTCTATTGTCATGTTTTTTTAATTGTCTATCTTCTTCCCCTTTAGTTTACCCTTCCTAATAATCTTCATTTCTAAACTCTTCTCCAAATTACTCACCTTTTTTTTTTCCTTTCAGGCTGCAGAATCCCTTTCGTATCTCTTGTAATTCTATCCTTTTGGTAACTTATTCTCTGTTTTTGTTTGTCAGTGAAGATTTTGAACTCATTCTCATTTTTGAAGGACAGTTTTGCTGGATACCGAATCCTTGGCTGGCAGCTTTTCTCTTTCAGTACCTTAAATACATCATACCACCTTCTTCTCTCCTCCGTGGTTTCTGATGAGAGGTCAGCATTTAATGTTAATGAGTTTCCATTGTATGTGATACTTGGCTTTTCTCTTGATGCTTTCAGAATCTGCTCTTTATCTCTGTCAGTCTGAATAGTCACTGTCTCTGGGTAGGTCTTTCAGTTTATTCTGTTTAGAGTGCATTGTCCTTCTGGGATACTGATATTTATGTCTTTCATACAATTTGGCAAGTTTTTGGTATAATTTCCTCATATATTCATTCTGCCCCTTTCAATTCTCTTCTCTTTGGACACTGATAATGTGAAAGTTTATGTGTTTTGCATTGTCATTCAGTTACCTGAAACCTAGTTCTATTTTTTTCCATTCTCTTCTCATTCTTTTCTCTTGTCTTTTCCAGTTCAGATGTTCTATCTTTGAAATCACTAATTATTTCTTCAAGCAATTCAAGTCTGTCTTTTAATCTCATAAGGTTTATTCCTTTTTTTTGCAGTCTTTCAAATTGTTCTTTATGCTCACCCAATGTCTTCTTAATATCTCTTATTTCTTTAGTCATATTTTCTTTAAATTCTTTGAAGTAATTTAGGAGAGTTGTGTGATTAACACTGATTATTTGTCTTAAATCCTGTATCTCTTCAAGATATTTGGTTAGTTCTTTTGGTTGGGCCACTCTTCTTATTTCCTAGTACGGCTTGTAAATTTTTGCTTATGTCTAAGCATGGGAATATGTTGGTGAATTTCCTCTGTTGGTCAATTTCTATCTCTTGCCTATTGTTATTTTTTTCACAGCTCTTCTTTGATATTTGGTTCAACTTAAAAATTTAAATCTTTAAAATTGTCCAGCTTAAGTTATCAAAATCAAGCCAGGGACTCACTAGTTGGGCACAAATTTTCTCCCAGAGGTAAGATTCAGAGAGAACCAAGAACAGTTTTTGTCCATGCAATTTCCAGATGGGCTAGTAGGTGGTGCTCACCAGCACATCTTTCCATGGAGGTGTTTAGTCAAGCTTTCTTGTGTTCCTGTGTTGAATCTCCAGAGTGGAGATTCAAAGCAGTCTCTGCTGGCTGAATTCACTGAAGAAAAGCACCCTGATTCTTCCTGCCTTTTCCCTTGAGTCATCTGACAATGAGGCAGATGTCTGTTCCCCTCTCAGTTGGCTGCAAAGAGCCAGAAATTTTATCCCAGCTTAATATCTTGGGGATGGGGTAGGGGATCCCTTCCAGCCCCTGTAGGAAATTGGTAACTCACATTTGTTGTTTCAGGTTCTTTGTCTCTGTCCCTTATCCTGCTGGTAGTTGTGTAGCACTGCCGTGGTCTGTTGACCCCCCAAAGCAGGTCACTCAGACAGCTTTTGACTTGTTCTCCATTGTTTTTTTTTTGAGAGCATTGAGCTCTGCATCCTGGTCCAATGCTATCTTCACACCTGTTTGCCATTTTTAATCTTTATGATTTTTATTTATTTATTTTTCACTCACTATATAGTCTAGAACTGACAATAAAATGTTAAATAATAGGTGGAATAGTTCAAAGTGAGTACTTGTTCATCTTTTTTTTATATTGATGGGAAGTTTTATCTCTATAATATTTCTTTAGATTTATTCTACTTCTATGAATATTAATATATAAAATGTTTCTTCTATTTTTAGGTTTCTAAGTTTCAATTCAGGAATAGATTTTGAAATGTAATCAACATTTTTTCATTTAGTAAGAATCACATATGAAGTTCCAATAATAAGCAATTGCTAGATATGATTTCCTAACACCTTATGTAAAATTTTTCATCCTCTATTCATGAAGGTGATGGAAGATGCCAGTCTTTTTTTTTTTTCAAAAATTTCTATCATAGTTAAACTAGCTTTTTATTATTATTATTATTATTATTTTTTAATTTTTTCCAAGACTCAAGAATAAGATAGTAAGCTGGTTTTTTAAAAAAGGGTTTGGAGAGTGTCATGTCTTTGACTACACTCCAAAATAATCTATTTAGTAACAAGTGGGCCTAATGAATTTTAATACGGACATAGTTTTGAATGTCTTCAATTCCTCTGAATGCATCGTGGAATATTGAAATTTTCTTCCACTATTTGATTCAATTTTAGCAAATTGTAGTTCTTCCAGAGTCATCAATTGTATCTTGTATTTCAAAGCTCCATCATATGGTTGGTATTTTCACATAAATAATTTTTGGATTTAATAATCAAGTTTGATATTTTTCTTGTTACTTTTCTATTGCATTAAATTTTCATTATATCTTTAATAATTTTATGGGTAGGGTAAATACCTCAATATAATTATCTTCTATCCCTCATAACTAATAAATAGGCAAAAAGTTTCCATTATTTAATAAAACCTGTGAAATCTACAGTACATATTTTACTACTATGTTAAAATATAGAGGTTCTGAAAATATTGATATTAACTTATTTGTTAAATTATTTTAATAGTTAAATATATTGGTCTATTTTTAACTATGGCATTTTATATACAAAATTAGATATATTAGTGATATCCATTTTAATAGATATTGTACATATATATCAATTTGCCTATTACTCAATCTCTGTGAGAATATGTATTCTGTATATATTTAGTATATCCATTATAAAGCTGGCAAAAATTCTTTTCAACTATTTTTTTTTTTTTTTTGCAATAATGTAGCTAAACAGTAGCAGGGGAATCTCTCATAAAAAGAAAAAAAAATAAATTTTGCTTCTGTTGGGTCATTTTTCAATTTAATTAACCAATATTCTGAGGTAGCTGTTAAATATTTTTAATGGCAGTAGGATTGTATCCTAAGAGTTTGTATTGACTAAAATCTTTGCCAGGGCATTGCTACAAAAATGTGTGTTTTTATGCCATTCTAAAAATATTAAGTGGAAAAACAGAGCTTATTTAAAGATAAGGAGATTGGAGAAATGGAATAATAATGTGATAGGGATTTAGGTAAAAGATGACAAATTTAAAGACTAAGTTCTTCATATAATAGACGAAAATTATCAACTCACATAAAGACCATTTAGCAAGTAAAAGATTGGGAAATCAAAACTTAAAATAAAGGAATAATAATTTCAGCTAGTTTAGAAGAAAACTCTTGTTGAGATATGATAAAAATGTTGTCATTCCAAATACACTTTTAAAAGAGAACAAAGATTAATACTTTATATAATTTAAAACTAGAGGGAAATATATAAATGCATCAAGAAAATCTATCTGAAACTCAATTTCTCATCTAATCAGAAAGTGGAAAATATATATTTGCTTGAAATGTTCTTCACTTGGTATACTAAGCTATTATAAGAAACTAAAAGCAAAAAAATATTTAGGAGATTATGGTAATGGCTTTTGAAATTGCATGAAGAAATGACAGCATTACCATGAATAAAAATGCCATGAACTGTACTTGGAATTCTATTTCGTATTTTATGTTGCTATTATATAACAGCAAAGTATAGTTTAAATGGAATATTTAGGGTACTGCACTTAATTGGAACTGCTGCAGAGAATTGTTTGACAGATCCTGTTTTTGAATATTGATTCCTTCCATTTTCCGTTATATTCATGCATTTATTTTGCTTCAAACATATTTTTAGCTGTCAACCAAGTAATTCTTATTGTGTATTATAGTAATCCCAAATGATTGGGATAAAATCATATGTGCCATGTAAAACATAAAGAAGCTGAATCAATTAGGTCTTATATCCATGTTTCTGATTGAGTTAACGAAAACAGGCTAAGAGCTTAAAATAAAATGAAAACTTGAGTTTACTCTTTCTTGTGTGTGTGTGTGTGTGTATATATATATATATATAATTATTGATATATTCAAGTATTCTGAAACAAAAATATGATTGAAAATATATTTTTCCTAGACATATAATTAGTTATATCTTGTTATCTAATGATGACATTTATATTTAATATTTTCTAAAAATCCTGGATATTTATTATGAGTTTCTTATTGGTTTGTGGGAGGTATGATTTACAGATTAGACTTCTCTATTATTATTATTATTATTGTTATTATTATTATAAAATGTCCATTGGTTTGTGAATGTTGAAAAGAGCCTCTCACTTTTTGGAATAAGAATTCATCAATGATAAGATTTGGTATCTATGAGCCAAAGTAAGAATAAATAATATTATATCCAATAAGTGTGTCAATTCTAACCAGAAACTGTGAGCCAAGATCTGTTTTAAACTTAAAGCATGAATTGAAACTATGTGAATGTTTCCTTGTTTGTAGAAAACCAATGTTTTTAAAATAAGAAATACTTTAAAATTTCCATTAAAATAAATCTCCTCTTAAGAGGGAGCTAAAAAAATAACGGCCATGCAGAGGGCCTGGCTAAAATATGCAAGCAAATGAACAATATATACATTTTCTTTTAATATTTTGAAATGTAAAGCTGTGTATTTTAAAAAACAATATAAATAAGACACATCCTTTGCCTTCACAGTTCTCACAGTGTGAGGGGTTACAGATTTGTAAACCAACAATTTCAACATTAAATAATTGTTCAGAGGATTTAAAGAATAAATGGCAGACCTTGACTACATACTTAAAATATAAGAATAAGGGATGAAAACTGGAAAGTGTCACCCTATCAGAGACCAGGGTGGACAATAAATTGGGAGACAAGAATATCAGGAAGATAAGAGAAAATGAAAAAGACTAGGCCACTATAGAGATTTATTTTAGTCGCAACCTATCAAAGTTTTTTCCAATTGCATATAGAATAGAAAATTAAAAATTAAAATTGTAATATGGGTTAATTTATTGAGATGTTTTCATAGAAATACTGTTCGATATTGGCTTTTTTGAAGATCTAAAATAATCCCAGTATATATAAATTATCTGCATTAAATAGTATTTCTGGGTAATAAAAATATTTCCAAATATCTAAAATTGGTGAAACTTGTTCATAACCAATATAATGGTTTTCAGGTTAAATAAAATTTAGAACTTAAAGAATGCACCTTTGAAAAGGCTTATTTCGGGGAGTGGCTGTGGCTCCTGCAGTTGAGCTCCTGCTTTCCACAGGGGAGGACCTGGGTTTGGTCCCCAGTGCCTCCTAAAAACAGAAACAAACAAACAAACAAACAAACAACAACAACAAAAAAAAACTCAGGGAAGCTGATGTATTTCAGTGGTTAAGGGCTGGCTTCCCAGATACGAGGTCCCAGGTCCCTGGGCCCAGTACTTAATAAAAAGAAAAGAAAAGAAAAAAAAAGGCGTATTTCTATCTGGGAGTACTACCCTGTGTATTGCATCCTAGAATGAAAACGGCTATTTGAAATAATACTACTAAAATAATATGATTTTTAAAATATTCTATATTTGTCTCCAGTTAATTTGTCATACATTAGTAAAATGACTAATGCCTGGTTCTAAATTAAGAGGCATCACAAAGGAAAATATATCATCTAGTCATTAAAAGAATGAGTTTTGTTTCCACATATAATTCTGGCAAAAACAAAAATAACTGTATTTTCCTTGTAAGAAGGGGAGTGTGATTTCATTACCATTTAAATTAATGCACAGTCACCAGATTTTTACTCATTGTATCATATTGCCCTAGATATAATATTTTAGGTATCAAATTTATATTTTTAGATTGTATATTTTGATATTGTGTGCACATTACTTGATGCAAATTATTTTAAGAGACAATTGGTAATAATCTAATAAATTATTACTTTTGTAAAATGGCTAACTATACTGAAATTAATTGGGAATTAGTTGAACTATGTGGAGAAAATAAATGAATTAGAGTTATCAATAAAATTGAGGAACAATGAAATTAGATAAATGATGAGTGAAAGAATCTTAGGTGCAAAAAATGTTCTTTATCTTGTTCTAAGAGGCTGTGGACTTTACTGTTAATTGATGAAAATAATATTTTAAAAGCAAGAGAAAGTTACCCTATGCACTGAAATTTACTGTAAAAAAAGATGAATGACAGTGTTTGCTTTTGACCAATTTTATTTTATAAATTTATAAATTTAAAGTATAATTTAAAGGAAAATTGGTTTTCTCTCATAAATAGCCAATATAAATACACACTATGTTCATAAACCTACTTAAGAAATCATATCATTTACCACATATATCATATAATAATTTTTTATTCAGTGTTTTGACTTATTCCAGAAGATACAGTGCACTTGGGTGAGGAAAAACCTACATAATAGAAGAACAATTATTGATGCAGAAGTAATATAATTATTAATTGGATATGCATGTTGTGAAAACTTGAGATATTTGGACTTAACACTAAAAAAGGAGTCAGAGCTCTCCATCAACCTAAGTCCTACAAGGGGAGAACAGGGAATAATGGGAGTCAGCAAAGCCTAAAAGAAACACAGATCCTTTACAGTTTTCTGACATCAGAAAAGAATATGAAAAGCAATTGAGAGTGGAGGGGGTGTAGTGTAATAAAAGTTTCAAACTGTAGGACTCTGCTTAAGTACCGCAAACTTAAGTACCGCTTTAGTTTTCTAGGCTGCTCAGAGTAAACACCATGAAATGGATTAATTTAAACAATGGGAATTTATTCACTCATGGTTTTGAGGATGGGAAATGCACAAATCAAGGCTTTAGCAGGGCAATGCTTCCTCCCAAAGACATGTTGCCGGAAATCCTTGGCTCCTCAGTCATATGGCAAGGTATATGGCTGCGTCTGCTGGTCTCTCCCTTCTCTTCCTGGTTTTATTGATTCCTGAATGAGGTGAGTCACACCATAAGGAGTGGCCTCACCAAAATGTCTTACATAAAATGTTTCCACACCCACAGGAATGGATTAAATCTAAGAGCATGTTTTTCTGGGGTATATGCAGCTTCAAATCACCAGAGTGGGGTTTCTAAATTTGGCCTGTTCCCTGTGGATTGGCTAGTCAGAATAACTTTGTAGGGCTTTGGAGTATAAAGGTTATCCCTATTTTTTTGCTACCTGGCCCGATTGTGATTAGGGCAGGTGCCTAGTGGCCTAGGAGTATACAGTTTGAGAATAAGTTAAGTGGGCTGTGGACTTAATCAGCACCTCAAGAAGGAGAAGTGATAGACTTCTATCCAGGGCCTCCAAACAGTGTCACAACCAACATTTCAGAGGAAATTACATTAAACCTGTTGAAGAGGTTGGATTCATTAGTGGGATGGTGTTCCTATCCAGTTTGTTCCTTCTGGAAGGCCATCACCCTTCATATTGTGGGTCTCCTCTGACAATCTTAAAAGGATAAGGCACATAATCCAAGAGCTGATACTTTTGAGCATGGCCATCATTCCAGTAATTAAAAAATTTGCCTGTAATTCAAATTCTGTTCTTTTCTTTGTAAATTTGATATGAACTTAACTAATTATTAAGAAAACTTGTAGATCTAAGTTGCAATAGACTTAAGTTTAAAAATTATTATCTTTAAGGAAAAGCACCAAGAACATTGAACAAATTATACAATTGTCTGGGTTGATATGATTACAAGTTTATTATCTACTTTCCCACTTTAATAGGAACAATAGCTGACAACCCTTCTCAGCAGTATCCCTAGTCAGCTGTTACTTTACATCACAATGTGCCTATTCCCAAATAAGTCTCTTGCATTGCAGGTGCCATCAGCAGGACAGTGATACCTACTCAGAGAAGATAAAGGCCATTAAATGGATTTGCTTCAATTCTTGCCCCCCATCATCTAAATATTTGTTTATATCTCCCCACCACGAAATACATCCCTCCCCACTCCCTTCCTATGTCTACAGTCTCTGTCTCTGTCTCTGTCTCTGTCTCTCTCTCTCTTTCTCAATGTTTGGAAATATATTGTGTTTTTTATAAGAATCCCTCCTGGGGGGTACATACGTACTTTGAGACTCTAGTTTAGTAAGTTTTTGATGGTAGTTGTTCGATGTTGGCCAGCACAATGTTTATATAAAAAGGAAGATAGTATAAATAATAAAGTTAACAAAATTTTTTTAAGAATTAAGTGCAAAGAGGAAGGGGAAAGAAAAGCGAATTCCAGAAAGAAGTGAGAAGCTAAGAATTGTCTAAGATGAGGTCAAACAGTGAATCCTCTCCAAGTATCCTGTCTTCTGCCTTCATGTTTTTTTTTGATTCAGGTAAGTTAACCATACAAAGATAATATGGTTAATATCCAAACCATCTTTGGAGAGTATTAGGAGATTCTCAATTATTCTGAAAGAACAGAATAAATTATAACTATTCTGGCAAATTGGGACATAATATGACCATAACCAAATTATTTTTTGTGGATGTATGATGTAAATCTTCTCTTACCTGTATTTTGCAAAAGCTCCTGTGAAATTTGGGTTGTTCATAATGCTTTTGTGGAATAAAAAAGAATGAATTTTGTGACTTTGTGAGTGAGAAACTGAAACAGAAACTGTTTTCACAGTTCTCATGCTCAAGACAACAGACTGTTTCCAAATTCTCATCCATGCTTAAGATTATCCTTTTTTAAAAAAAGAAAAAATAACAGTAACTCCAAGTTTGTGCATGTGTGTATGTGAGAGTGTGTACATGTAAAGTGTTATGTATGTATCCATAAACACAGACTCCTCTGGGCTCTCCTTTAATTTCAACAATACTGTGTTCCTCCACTTCACATCCAAGATGGCTGAAAATGTTCTATATGCCCATATTGTTTTACTTCTTCTCAGGGGACTTACATATTTCTCTTTTGTATATGCTCATCAAACCAACAAACCATCCAGCAATTGCCCACCTCTACCCTTCCCTGTTAATAGAATACTGATTTTTTTTTTCAAGTACTGGGTGAATATCCTTTGACTTCAATAAAGGAGGCACTAGCCCCTTTTGTAGTAGCAGGCATATGATTATGAAACACAAGGGATTTTCTTCTGGGAAGCTTCTAGAGAGGTCATTGGTCCCTTATAGGGGCATGCAGAAGAGAAGAGTTCATGTCTGCCACTGATTCCTTGTTCCCGCTATGAAAGCGAATGATAGTTCTGGGGCTGTAGCAGCCATTTTGTGACTCCAAAAAATGAACATGTTGGCAATGAACCAGCACAGTGAAGGCAAGAGTGGAAGCGTAAAGATTCTGACTCATTGATGATATTTACTTGCCAAAGGAATCCTGAGACTGCCAATTTGCAGATGGCAGGCTTACTCTGATTCTTTCACTAAAAAGCATTTCTAATTGATATAAACTACCATTTAAATGTATACGTTTCAGTATTGGGTGCTAATACATTGTAAGCAAATCATCCAGAAATAACCATAAATGAAACTAGAATTGTGAATTCTAAAAGGAAATTAAAGATTTGTTGAATGACACAGAAGGCAAGATTATGGCTAAATATTAGAGCTTAAATAAGGAGCTAGGAGGAACCCAGTTTGAAATTGAGTGTTAGCAGCAGTGAATATTGTTTCCTGAGACACCCCTTTTTTTGCTTTTCCATATCACCAATCTTCAGGGATACCATTAAATCTTTAGTTGACTTATTTTTATATTTTGGCAATTCTGTTTTTAATTCCTAAAAAATTCTTGTTTCCTATTACCTAACTTAATATGGTAGATTATTATTTTCTCATGAAAGTGACTCCAAAATATCTTTGAAGAAGCACATAAGATTTTTCCCCCTCTATATATACCCTCCCTTTCATTTTAAATACTATTTATTTAGAGCTTGTTTCTTCTGTTTGTTTTATTTGAGGATTTTGTTCCAGTATGAGGTCTATCTAACATTTTGAATATTGTTTTCAAACATTTAATGATTTGAACTGCTTGTTTATATTATAAATTATGTTCAAGGTTGTTCAAGGTATGTTATTCGGATTGGTTTCTCCCCACATGTAAAATCACTCTTCCCTCAGAGTGAACACAGATGATGATTATAGAAGTCCTGATCCAGGAGAAAGTTTGGGAATTCACAGCAAAGCTGTCTTTAGTATCTGTATTTATAGAAAGTTTGTCTTACAGGTGTGGAGGTTTTCTATCACTCATGGTATTACTTGATAGTACATATGACTTTGCTCTAGTTTTTTTCTCTCAAGATCAAATACCTGGAGTACAGTGTCCCTATAATAAATATTCTGATAGCTTTTATTTATAAAGCTGTTTTTTCTTCATTTTGGATTCTATTCCAGAGACAAATGCTGCAGCCATTCAAACTGCCAGCTAAGTGTTGTGTTATTATTCTATGTTCCTACTCACAATTATTTCACCAGTTTCCTACTAGTCAAACCTTAACCAAAACCTTTCCTATTTCTTATATTTGAATTTTTCTGTGTGCCTCTTAAAAATCAAACAAATAAAAAGTAACTAAAACTTACTTTTTACATTTCACTCATTCATTTATACTGAGTTTTGATTCCCCTAGCTCTGTTAGGTTTCCCCATCAATCAAATGCCATCCACTTTATAGCCTCCAAAAATATTTTAATGTTTCTAGTCTGTTATGACATCCTTCCAAGTAGGCCATACTGTTCTGAAATTGTTTGTTTGTTTGTTTGTTACTTATTCTGTCATTTCAATGGAATTTTGTCAAGGATGAAAGACAAATTAATTTTTTAGTCAGTTATCTTGAACCAGAAGCCACACAGCATTTTTAGACTGTCAAACACTCTTTCTTAAAATGAGGTCTTTTTTTGTTTTGCCTAAAATGCACTTCCATCTTTCCTTCCTAACTCCAGTGGTTTTTTCACTCATTATACTATAATGGTTCTTGTTCTTATGTTTACATTTTTAATGTTAATATTTTTAAATACTTTTTATTGCTTACAAGTCTCACTTCCCTTAGCTGTGCTCATTCATTACCATGGCTTCAGTTAGCATTTCTGTTATTATTCTTTCTGGATCTAATTTACATGGGTCTTGTAAGTGAAGGTAAAGGCCTCTTGTTTTATTCTCAGTCCACTGAGAAGGCATTAAAGAATTTTAAGGAGCCAGGAGCTCTGATCTCTTTTATTTTGTATAAAACCCCTATGCTTTCTAGATGGTACTTGAATAAGTGATGTAAAAATTGGAGCTGAAGGACATTCTGCAGAAAACATAAATGATAAAGTCTACTTCCTGTACAACTCAAACATATAACTTTAATAGAATCTCACTTGCTTTGATTTGCCCAATTTCTGTAATTCCATCATGCTTTAACCAAATCTTGCCCCCTGGGAAACAATATTCTGATTTTTTTTGAGCCAGGTAAAACTTCCTTATATATGTGATTGTCCCACTAAAATAGGACCACTCTAAAATTTCAGTTTTTTTTTAGCAAGGAGAGAGAAATGGATTCTAGAATTTAAGCCAGGAAATATAAACTACAGTTTTGGAGGAAGGCAATAGGAAATTAAGATATGCTGTTAGAAAGCGGATGCTGCAGTTTAACAAATGCATGTTGATGGTTTTATCAGGGTTGTAGCAGAGGAGACAGAAAGAAAGAGGAAGTCAGAATTGAGAAGTATTTTGGATGCAAGAGAAGCAATTGGTTAAAACAAGGAGGAATCAAGGTAGTGGTGCCCTCTATAAGCATGGAGAATAGTAGAAAAGAACATGTTTTAGGAGTAACTCAAGAGTTTAGTGTTGGATACGTTAGGTAAGAAAAGCTTATGATGTAGTCAGGTGGATAAGTCAAAGTGAAAGTCTAATATCTAAGCCTGTAATTCCAGGAATGGTATACAGTAGAAATGTATATTTAAGAGTCCTCAAAAGACAGGCCATGAAAACATGATTACCTCATGAGAGAGTATGAACATGGAAGAGAAGGAAACCTATCACATATATGAGGACTTTTGTCATTCAGAGAGTAGCAGGGGAGTATCAGGCAGAGAAGAATTAAGAGGAACACACACAAAGAAAAGAGGAAGGTAAGAGCTTTGCCACGAAGACAGGAGAGAAGCCATAATATAAAGGAGAGGATTATCTATTATATCAAATTCTGTAGGGAGGTCAAATAAGATTTAAAAACAAAAAGCTGTCATCTCTGGCCTTTGAACATGAAATTTCAACTGACATAGTTTGTAGCTGATGGGAAAGTAAATAAGGAATTCAAGAGTGAATTTATATTAAAAAGAAACAACCTTTAAGGTGGTTTGTCTATGAAACAAGACAATTGGAGCAACAACATGACAGAGTTGTGGTGAGAAGGGGAAGATTGAGATTTATGTTCATTTGCATTTTTAGGAGCAAAGAGTCTAAATTTATATGATAATTCAACAGAGAGGGAGAATTATAGAGATACCATAATAAAGAGTGTTCACCTTTTGTTCTTTAAGTGTGTAGTTTCTGAGAGACTTGAGTGCCACTGAGTAATAAGGCCAGGTCATGAAATATCCTGTCCAGAGACCATTAAGAAGCAAATGAAAAGAAAGTATTCCTGCTGTTATGAGTTGCAATGCTCTATAGATGTTAATTAGGTCTGCTCATTTATCAGATTATTCAAGTTCTCTGTTACTTTATTATCCTTTGTCCAGATGTTCTATCTAGTTTTGAGAGTGGTGTATTGAAGTCTCCAACTATTATTGTAGAGACATCTATTCTCCTTTCACTTTTGCCAGTGTGTGCCTCATGTATTTTGGGGCATTAGGTTAGGTGCATAAATATTTTTTATAGTTATTTCTTCCTGGTGAATTGTAAGCTTCTTGGCAGAAAACCTACTGAAGAACCTTGTTGAAATGCAAATGCCATTATTATGTTGAAACACATTAAATTTCATAAAGAGTATAATGCACATAAATCTCATGAAAACTGTTTGTGTTGAGAAAATAAAATTAATTAATATGAGAGCAGGCATACTTAGATAATGCCTGTAAAGAAGCATTTTAAAAGGTATTGCATTTTATTTGCCATTTAATGTTTGCATTGCATTCTTAACTTCTTTTATAAAATAATCTATTCTAGGGATATGAACTAACAGGTAGTCAAAAGCAAATATTTGTATCTGATTAGAAATTTGAACATGATAGGAACAACAGATTTATTAAACAAGCAAAACCTGATGAAATGTTTATGCCTGTATTTATCCAGTGCATTTTTTCACCAACGCTAGTATTAAGAAAAATATTTTTTCATTGAATATTGCATCATTTAAATCTCTCAACACAATACATTGTTTTGTGTAAATAATAATTTAAAAGTATGTGTAATATAAGAGCCCAAGTTGTCTAATTAATCTGAAAAATTATAAACAAATTGTTAATTACAAACAAATGGCTTCCTCTGGTAAACTTTTACTCTCACATTCATGAAAGAATCCAACATGAAGCTGCTTTTCTATAAATGACATTTATCTTAGTTAATGTCAATATCTTCCATCCAAAGACTACAGGAACATACCTGTAGTTGAAAAAGTTGGGTTTATTACTTCTTCCATCAAAGGAGAACAGACACTACGGGATGTAGGCATTCCAATAAGTGGTGTTAAAAAGAGTTGTGATAGGGTGTGTTCTTGTGTTAGGTGTTTTTTGAGTAAGACAACGGAGCCAGGCTCCCTTAAATCAAAATTGAATACTGTCAGTAAATGGGGTATTTCTATGACTGGGTATTTTAAGAAATCTTATGTTTAGAAGGATGGAATACTAGACAGAAGCTAAAACTGTAATTGGTAAAGAAGCAACAGTTACTCATTTTAACCAGGAAAGGGAGACGATTTTCTCTCTGTTTAGACATAATTAGCAAGGGGTGGTGCATTTGCCTTTTTCCCTCATGGTCATTGTCTGATATTGATGTTCTGAGAAATTATTTATGCTCAGTGGGAGAACACCAAAGTCTGGCTGTGAGCGCCAGACCAACCCACAACAATGTCACAGCCTGGCTTAGTTCTATCAGTCTAGCTCCTGGATATTATGGGCTTAGTTTGCCAAAAGGCTGCCAATGCAAAGTACCAGAAATGGGTTGGCATTTAAAATGGGGATTTTATTTAGGGTAAAAACTCACCATTCCAAGGCTATAAAATGTCATTAGTGTCAGCTACCGGTGAACCTGAAGTCCTGTCACATGGGTATCATGTTTGTCTCCTCAGCCTTGAGCTACTCTTTAGGCCCAGTCCCTTGGGGGCTTCTTTCCAGTGTCTTTGACCTCTGTTGATTCCAGACTCTGGGACGTGTCTTAGCCTCTCAGGACTTCTTTGTAGGTGTATAGGCAAACCTGGGGTTCTTTCTCTCACACAGCTGGGTCAAAATGGCAGAGCTCTCTTCTCCTGTGTATCTTTTCCTCTGTATCTCCATTTATGTAAGACTCAGCAAGAGGGTGGAAACCAAACCTATGTCATGCATCACTGACATAGTCCAATCAAAAAGCCCCACACCCACAGGAATGGATTGGTTCAAAGATGTAATCTTTTCTTTTTGGGATTCATAAAAGAAATTCAAACTGTCATGGGCTGCTTTTCCCCTTTCTCAATAATATTGATGGGAAATGTTGTAGTCATGACTAGCTTCTCTCCTCTTTGAATCTCTTGAAATGAAAAAAATAATATATGCAAGTTAAATATGATCAAGTCCATAGCAACGTGATGGTGGTGAAAAACATGTTCTAAAATTTAATCCATTCCTGTGGGTGTGAACCCATTGTAAGCAGGACTTTTTTATGAGGCTACTTCAGTTAAAGTGACCCACCTCAATCAAAATGCGTGTTGATCCTCTTACTGGAGTTCTTCATAAGAGAATGAAATTCAGAAAAAGATAAAGAAAGCCACAGAAGCAAGAAGAAATCAGGGAAAACCAGAAGAGAAGAGAAGGACCAGCACACAATATCATGTGCCTTGCCATGTGGCAGAGGAACCAAGGATCACTAGCAGTTGGTCTTCAGGAAGAAAGTGTCACCCTGATGATGCCTTGATTTGGACATTTTCCTGGACCCTAACCATAAGCGAATTAATTCTTATAGTTTAAGACGAACCATTTCATGGTAATTTGCTTTAAGTAGCCTAGGAAACTAAAACACTGATCATCAACAATGGTCACCAGCAAAGTACAGGAAAGCATCTCAATCAGTGCTATTGAGAAATATAAAAACTAAAAATCATTAAAATGAAAAGAGCAGCAGAGAAAATGACAATGAAACAAAGGCAATATCAGAGATATTACTACAAAGAGCAACAGAGACCTTCAGGCAATTAATAGGATAAGTAAAAAATAAAAAGCTAAATTTTAGTATTTTTGGAAATACAAAAAAAAGGAATATTGAAAAAGCTAAAAATCCAGGGACTCCTATTACTAGATATCAATAATTTGATAAAGGCATTTTCTTAAATAATTGGTATTCAAACAAGGACAAAAAATAGACAAATATAATAGCAATAAACTCACCTGTAAACATGTTGCATTTTCATGTAGTGTGGAGAGAATGGTCTTTTCCCAAATGTTGCCAGGCCAACTGCTTATCCAAATGGAAAAATAAAAGTGCATATTTATTACAAATTCACAATATACACAAAAATAAATTTCAGATGTAATTGAGATAAAAGCATGAAATTTAAATCATAAAAATTTTAGAAGATAACATAGGAGAATAACTTTGGCACCTTGATTATATAATATTGTTTTCTTAATGTCATACAAGGCAATAAACATAAAAGGAAAACTTATACATTAAAGCGTAATAAAATTTGTAGTAATTTTATATATTATTGATTGGAATTTGAATTTTTGCAACCATTTTGGATAACAGTTTGGAAGTATCTAAAGATGCCCATATATGCATACACTGTAAACCAGAAATTCCACTTTTGGACATAAACCTAAGAGAATTAAGTACATATTTCCAACACACATGTATAAGAATGTTTCTAGGAGCTCCTTTTGTAATAGCTAAGAGCTCAAATGGCCATATTTTGCACCTAATTTAGAATGGATAAGTAAATTGTGATAAATCCACATGTGGATGTGCTAGGCAGAGACTAAGGTGGCCCTCAGAGATTTCTGCCTCCTGGTATTTACGTGCTGTGTAATCCCCTCTCACTGAGTGTGGACTGAACCTAGTGATTCACTTCTAAACAAAAGAATATAGGAAAAGTGATAGGACTTCATTTTCATGATAAGTTACAAAGAGACCATGGCTTCTGTCTTGGGTGACTTCCTCAATCGTTGAAAGAAGCCAACTGCCATGTTATGAGCTTCCCTATGAAGAGATCCACAAGGCAACGAACTGATGCTTTAGCCAATAGCTGGAGTGGACCATGTGAGTTAGCTTGAAAGTAGATCTCTCCTCCTATAGCTTTTAGATGACTGCCACACTAGCTGATACCTTGTTTACAGCCTGAGGGCAGACCCTGAACTACATCTAGTCAGCTAAGTTCTGCGGGGTTTCCTGACCCACAGAATCTGTGAGATAATAAATGTTCATTGTTTTAAGCTTTGAAGTTTTGGATAAATTACTACACAACAATAGATAACTGATGGAACAGGAGAGAACATGAGACTGAATGAATTACAATTACATGAGAAAGCTTGGTTAAATTTTGCAGACAGGAATTGGAGTAATAAAACCAGACACCAAAGGGTGTATACCACGTGATTCTATTTATGAATAGAAAACTAATCTATAGCATTGGAAGTCCAGATAATGGTAAAAAGGAGTGGCTGGAAGTTACCATGAAGGGAATTTGTGGGTCTGTCTCATCTTTTGTGAAAATGTATCAAGCTGTATACTTTTGATTTGTACACATTTCTGTATGTGTGTTATACTTGGATAATGGTTACACTAAAACATTGTTTCACAGTTTGTTTTTATCTGACCAGCCTTTTTCTATAATTCTATATTGTTAAGCCTTTCCCATCTTCACATCTTTTATTTTTCAATGTGTCTCATGAAAATAACATAATGCTGAATAATTTTTAAGTCAAAGTATTTTTTCTCTACTTTAGCCACTTATTTTAAATCTTTGCATTCATTGTAGTTGCTGAAAATTGAGGATTTGTTTTTGCCATCTCTTTCCTTGTTATTTATTTACCCTGTGGTCTTTTGTTTTCTCCCATTTATCGGATCCTTTTTTGTTATTGTTGTTCAATATTTCTGCCAGTTTGAATACTATAACTTTTATATTGACACTTTGAGATTGATCTATAGCTTATTAAGTGTTATACTTAAAACTTATTTTCCCATATCCTTATCCAAAACTTGGTGATGGATCAGGATTAATCAGTCAGAGACTGAAGATAATAATATATTGGTAAAAGAAGGGGAAATATGTGCATAAAAAGTGAAAAAAAAAGTCTAAAATTAGTAAATTATGTAAAATACATACATCATGGAAATTCTAGGGTTATTTATATAAAATAAGAAAAAAAATTTCAGATTATTTTGCCTTTTTGTAAATGCAAAAGTAAAGTGGGCCAAGAATCTAGTGTTTGATCATGTAGATTTGCAGTTCTATTAAAAGCTGCACTGTGCAGATCTCATTCCCAATTGCTCTGATAATGGGTTTGCACCCCATGCCTTGACAACATAAAGAGAAAAGCCATTTGGCCATTTGGAAAGGAAGTAAATAGCAGTTAGAAATGTAGCCACATGTGGTAGACCTAAAATCTCTTTAGGAAAAGTCTGTAGACAATTTAGGGCTAAAATGAGAAGAGGTGGAATTGACCACAAAATGTATTATGTTCAGATTCTAATAGCATTTAAATATATATTTTTATATATATCTCCATAATTATCTGTGAAATTAAACAAACTGCAGTAAAAACAGAACCAAGTACACAAGGGTAATGAAAAAACAAATAAATAAACAAACAAGCAGATGGGTCAGTTTAAAACTAACTGGTGTATATAAGAGATAATGGAAAATGATTGCCTTATTTTTTAATGAAATTTACATCAAAGAAACTTTAGATGTTTGTGCCACACCGGAAAGAAAATCAGCTGGCATTAAACTTTTAGACTCATTATCCAGGAAAGACTTCTCATTGGCCAAGTTACTCCCAAACTCTCCCTATATTATAATTAAAATATAATGAAGAGAGATAAATTTTACATCCTAATTTGAGCACAGAAATGGATAGAGGTGTAGAATTGTCCAAGGATAGCAAATTCTCTCCAGGATTTATTAGGTACCAGTAGAAGAAGCAAAGTGTGAAGGATAATTGTATTTTGCATAAATGAATATTTGAAAACATCTATGAATAATTTAGACCTTGCTTCCTTTCTGATTAGTATTAACATATCAATGATTAAAAGTTATTACTGAACACTGGTGGAACATACAGAATAAATTGTCACTATACTTAAAAGATAGCATATCTTATGGTGATGAAAGACACAATGAAAAATTTATTTTTATTTTTTATTTTTGTGTTTTATTCATTTTTATTACTATTTTTGTTATTTTTATTCATTTATTTTTTGGCTTTTTCTTTGGGAAAGTTTTGGATTGCAGATGAGTTACAACTATGGTGGGGAGGATCACTGGTCAGGAGGGTCGGTGAGGGATGTGTAAGGAGGGGTGCACCTGGGGCATGACTTTATGGAATATGAATATGCTCATGTGGTCATGGGGTGTTGTTTCAGTGGGTGAAGACCCACAAAATAACTGAATGAAAATTGAATTCCCATTCTGGGAGGTCCTGCTACATTCTCTAATAGAGCAGCAAGAATCCCTAGAGTACATGGGCAGTGCCTAGTGAAGGAGGACAGACCAATATGATAGACCAATATGACAGACTCTTGATATTGATGCTTGTACTTATGAACTTCATTCTTGTGAAATTGAAATTTAGCTTAGTATTATATATTGCTTAAGAGTTACCTCCTTAAAGCCTCCTTGTTGCTCTTATGTGGATGTTCTCTAAGCCAAATTCAGCATATAAACTCACTACCTTCCCCTCTGGTGTGGGACATGACTTCTGGGGATGAACCTCCCTGGCACTGAGGGATTATTACTCAACACCAACTAATGATGCATTTAGAAAAAGACTTTGGCCAAAAGGGGGAAATATTAAATAAAAATGAGATTTTATGGCTAAGAGTCTTCAAGGTATGTTGGTAGGTCATTCCAGAGGTTACACTTATGCACATCTCAGGAGTGTCTCATTGAATGTCACAGTAAACTGTGCCTCAAGTAGGGGAGCTTCTGAGGGCTCTAGAGACATCTAAACATTATAGGCAGGGCAGACAATCCCAGAAATTTGGCACCCTGTCAGTGGGCCTTACTTCAGAATATATGTTCCCCAATGCAAAAGATTTTCCCTACATATGGCTCTTCTGCCCCTTTAATTTGGACCTATAATTAGCACTATACCCATTAAATGTATGTATTTGAAACTTAAATCTTCTGGTTGTCCATATGCTGGTTGAGCCCTGAATCCAAGCAAAGTTGCAGCCAACACCCACTTTCCAGTTCATCAGAATCATCCAGGACAATTAGCAAAATGATGATGATAGACAATACCCATCCAAAAATAAAACAAAGAGTATCTACAACTGCAAGCAAAATAGTTCCATCTATCTGCCCCCATGGGATCTAAACCACCTCTCAATCAGAGACACAGTGGGCATTACCATCCTAAAGTCCTCAAGATTGAGGATGGAAAAAACATAAGGTGGGAATGCAGCTATGGACTAAAGTTGACTTATTATTATTCTAACAATAGAAGAACTTGGAACATTGATATAAAGGCAGTGGATACCAGAGGTTCTGAGAGGAAGAATAGGTATAACATGGGGCATTTTTGGGACATTGGAATTGTTCTGAAGGACATTGCAATGATGGATATAGACCATTATACATTTTAAAAAATCTATAAAAGTGTGCAGTGCGATGTGTAAACTATAATGTAAACTATTGATCATGGTTAGTAGTAATGCTTCAACATGTTTTCATCAATTGTAACTAATGTACCACACTAATCAAAGATGTTGTTAATGAGGAAAAGTGTGGGAGGGGGAGGGGATGGGCTATATGGGAATACCCTTATATCTTTTTTTAAGTTTTATTATATTTATTTCTCCCCACCTCCTCATTGGTTGCACTTGCTGTGTCTGTTCATCTTCGTTGTTTCTTTAGGAGGCACTGAGAACTGAACCTAGGACCTCCGATGTGGTAGGAAGGCACCTAATCGCCTGAGCCACCTTCATTCCCTGCTTTGTTGTGTCTCTCATTATGTTTTTCTTCTTGTGTCTCTTGTTGTGTCATCTTGTTGTGTCAGCTTGCTGTGCCTTCCTGTCATGCCAGCTCCCTGTCTTCTTTAGGAGGCACCAGGAACCAAACCACAGACCTTTCATGTGGTAGGTGAGAGCTCAGTCACTTGAGCCACATCCACTTTCCTTCTATATTTCTGAAGTATTATTTATGTAATCTAAAGCTTATTAAAAAATAAAATTTTTCAGGGGATGGATGTGGCTCAAATGGTTGGGTGTTTGTCTCCTATATGGAGGGACCTGGGTTTGATCTTCAGGACCTCCCAGTAAAAAATAAATAAATAAATAAATAAATAAATAAATAAATAAATAAATAAAATAAAATAAAATAAAATAAAATAAAATAAATATATATTGCTCCTTTACAACCTCTTCTGTAGTAAACTTTAAAAAAACTTCCTTCAATGTTATTAATAGGAATAATGTGGGAGGGGAAGGGGGTGGGTTTTTTGGGAATCCCCTATACTTTAAATGTAACTTTCTGTAATTTAAAACATTTAAAAAAATAAAGTGTATTAAATAAAAGTTTCCTTCAGGGAAACAGAAAAGTACTTTCAATTCCAGATCCTGTATGTTAAATTACATACATGTCTTTATATATACAGTATAAATATATTACATATACCATAATATGTCTAAAATGGGCATGAAATAATTTATAAATATTTTTATTCTAATATTTCACAAACGAGTGAAGTAAAATATAAATCCGCAAATATCTTAGTTTTTTATGCCATTATTGAGGAAATTATGATATAAATTATCAATATTAAACCCTAAATTGTGTAATTTAGCTTATTTATAAATTACAAATGTACATGATACAAGTATAATTTTACTTTCATTTAATTTGTAATTTTTCCCAGGCAAAGTATGTTCTTGACCAATAAATGCTTATAAATTGTCTAAACCATGGTTTTGATTGAATTAAATTAGTGAGATTTACTTAATACTTATATGTTGGTAAGTATCAATATGGTAATCATTTATAAATGGTAATTTTTTTTTCTAGAATGAGTTTGGATTGGACTTCTGGTCTATGAATAATATCCCATGTATCCATAACATGAGTTGGTTATTCATCAGCATAAGACCATGATTTTGAAAATACCCTTCCACTGCATTCTCTTTCTGTCTGTCTCTTTCTCTATCTCTCTTACTCTGTCATCATCATCTGCATCTGACACCATCTATAGTCTTTAAGTTTATGGCAATGCTTAAACACTCTGTATCAGTACAGGTGGTGATATCAACAATTGAACATGATAGCTGCATAATTAAGGCTCTTAAACATCATTTGGACTACTTCATTATTCACTGTCTGAAGGACAAATAGAAAATTGACCAAAAGGCAAAATGAAAATTGGATCAATTTGTTCCTTCAATTACAAATTCATGTGACACTATAGTTCCAATTAATGGAAGAATTTCATATTAAGATTAGCACATTAGAATATGAATTAGGAAAAAATAGTTGTTAAAATGGTATGTTGTGAAACTAACCATAAAAAGCTTCTAGACCAAATGCTTTTATAGAGATGCTGCTCTCAGATAATACGAGGTTGACCTACTTAAGACACCTAACTAGACTGAATGCCTATATATTTTCAGTCTGAATCTTCTAAATGATTTCATGTGATGGCAGTTAGGAAAATAAAAAAAAAAAAACACAGAGGAATTGATCTTGTGACCTTAGCTTCATTAGCTGAAGACATTGAGATGAACAGAGTTAACAGGGTCCGAGGAATAGATGGTACATTTGTCATCATTACTCATCAGCCCATGTATAGTCATTTCACGATGATGAAAGTAAAAGCTACTTTGGTGGTTATGTTCTTAATTATGAAAAAGGATAACTTGTCTGCCACTTTTACTTTCTTTTTAGACCTATAGAAAACTATCCTCTATGCCCTCTGGTCTTGCTGATTCTTATCTCAGTATTTCATAAAACACATTTATGTAGCCCTTAATGACCCTTCTAATGGCATCTCGACATTGAAGCAGAGTGTTTTATCAGTTATTTCAGCATTCTTTCCTTATATGACATGATTTTATATAAGTTGTGCTGTCCTAGTTTTTACATCCAGGCATCAGTATGATTGGTGTTCCACTGCCATCAAAATATTATTATTTATATATTCAAGTTATATAATAGAATTTCTTTATTGGATATAGTTCCAAATAGACTATCAAAATCACAAATACTTTGAAACATATTTTATATGACAAACTGTAGCAGCAAATGTCAGGCAGGAAATATAATATTGACTATTTACATTCAAATTCCATTTTTACTATAGGAATGAAAACCTGCTATAATAATAACCAGGTATTAGCAAAATATTGATCTATGATACCAATTTCAAAGATTTTCGAAAAGTTATATTCAGTTTTTAAATATATATATTTTTTATTTTGAGTAGTTTTAGTAATGTGATGCTCAAGACAATCTTCTACTTTCCAGTCGTACTCAGTTTACTCCATTGTATAGTGGCAAACCAATTTCTTCTTGATAGTAAGTATCAATCTCCTCAGATAGTAACTCACTTCTTTGATTGTTAGTGCAATGGCATGAGATTCCCAAAGATGTCTGGTGACAATTTCAAATTCTAGTTCATCAAAATCAAGTTTGTGTTCCCTAGTTCTACAACAGACAACTCAATGGAATGGGGATGGAAACCAAAACTTGTATTAGTGGATCACTAGGATAATAGTGAGAGTACTCACTGCAGTACTCAAAAAGAGCTAGATATATCACTTTCCTACTTCTGTAAATAAGTAGGAAAATAATTTCCTTTCAAATTATGTGAGCATAAATTTTCATATCTATGAATATGAAACAAATGAAGCAGATATGAAATACAGATGAAACTTATCTTTGCTCTTTCCCCTTGGATCAGATCAATTGAGACATGTGTCCAGAGAGAAGGTGGACAGTCGCCCTGAAAGACAAAGAATAACACATTTTGCATGGAATAATTATAGTTGCTGAACTCTACTTCTCTTTATTTTTACTCACTAGGGACCACATCTCTTCTTCAACCTGAATTATTTGTATATAGATGGAGGTAACTATTTCTTCTCAGGATAACAAGACAAACAAACAAACAAAAAAACAGTAATTACAGTCTGTGGCAAGAACTCATGTCCACCAACAGGATGACTGCAGCTGCCTCAGCCATTCTTTCTCTTCAACCTTGCAGTCTGAGAGTTAGAGGTTGCCAATGTCATCTTATATGTTTTCTTTGGTAATGCCACAGAGAGAATCTTGACTCTCATCCTACAGAACAAGCCTAGAGGCAAATGTAAATAGCATACTAGAAAGATGGAATAGTATTTCATCTTCCTGGAGTAGAAGTACAAGACCTGGTTATTTACTGCAGGGTGGTTGTGGAAGTTTTTAGGCATGTGTGGTTACTGGAATCAACTACATGAGATCCACCATGGTCTTGACTTCTGCAAGCAGCCTATGCGACTCTCATGCTCAGAACAGATAAACTGAAAAAGAGCTTCTCATAGGTCATATGAATCCATATCAATCTCTTGCACCAGTTAGCATACCTGACAATGGTAGGAAGGATGGGAGAGGAAAGTTAAATATATTCTTGAAGTAGATGGAGACTCTTAGGTTGGTAATTCACTGGAGTCTTTTCTGTGAGCCGAAGCATCTATGTAACATGGAAGCATAAATTGTGGGTCAATCCTCATGGTCATTGTCCCCTCCAACTGTTGTGCTAAGACATTGATGTATATGATTATGTTTTCATTTTCTTTGGTAGTGACATTGATGATTGTTCTTCCTTCCAAGAAGGGCTGGATGCCCTTTCTATTATGGTTCTATTCCTTCCTTTATAGTTAAAGTACAGAAAGCACATCCTTTGTGTGTCTGTGTTGGCATTGCTGAACAGTCAAGTGGCATTGCAGAGGGGACAAGCATCTCCGGATCAGGTACAAGGATTTGATCATATAGACCTAGTCCTTCAGGTCCTATCAGCTTCAGTTCTTATCAGCCAATGGTGTAGCATCAGTTCTACCACATTTGTATGTCACATGACAGTTTTGTGTAGTACAATGTATTACATAGCTGAACCTTCAAAGCTCAACAACTGCTTAGGTCAGGTCGACCTCAACTATCATCATCTACAATAGAGCTTCATGCCTTCCTGTTAAAATGGGGGAATGGGCTAACCTCAAAAGTAACTCATTGAGAACAAGTTTTTGGCAGCTACTACAGAACACGTAACTTGGATCATCTAAGGTCTCCTGTCACTCAGGAGTCTTGGGTTTCCATGGAGCCCATAATTATCCTTACCATATGATTGAACTTGAAGTGACCCCTGAGAAATCTCTATTTCAAGAGAGACATTTTGGTGGTTCTGTGTGTCCTGTGAGAGGGTGGGTGACTATTCAGCTGACCATCTCCACAGAAGACTTACCAAACTCATTTGTTTCCATGGGATCAACCTTTCTGCCCAGGTATGATCTAGACTTATTTATGCTTTTCTTTTTTCTGCTTTTCCTTTACCTGTCTCCTTTCCTTCTGTTCCATAATACATTCCCATTCAATGTCCATTTTCATATTTGCATTTAGGAACTTCCACTTTTACAAATGACCTCATGCATTACTATCAGATTTAAAGAAATTTACTAGTCACATTAGCAGCCTATGAAAAAAAATGTTTGAGGGATTTAACATTTTTATAAGGAAAAGTAAGATTCATATTTTCTGTTGTGGTTGCATTGTATCTTTAATATTTTGAGAAAAAATGCATTTTAAAATTCTAAAAATTGAGATTTTATAAAATTTATTAATGTTAAACATTTTTTGGAAGGAATAATATGATATTCCTAAAAGGACAACTATGATTTTTTCCATAATTCTAAAATATCATCTGTAGAGGCATGCTATTTTGAATACAAATACTAGTAAGTTTTATTATTTTCTTATTTATTTTTTATCATGCCACATAATACCAATTTTCTCTTTAACAAGACCTTTCAAAGGATTTCATCTCTTATTAGTTTTCAAGGATTTCCAAGCTCGCAGCCAGAGACTTTTTACTGCAAGTTTTATGACTCTAAAACCATTAGAAGAATGTCAGTGCTTCCCTAAATTGTTTTTTTTTTTTCAAGGGGGGGCGGGAATGTAACATGTTTGATGAATTAAAATAAGTAAGACTGATACATCACAGCATATTTGATTACTGGTTAATTTTTCTTTCTCAGGTGTTTTATATTAAAGGAGACTGATTTGTGGAGTACATTTTCAAACCAATTTCATTTTTGTTTCTGGAAAAAACACATTTTGTCCTAGAAAGCTATTGACATTTCATCAGAGGAAAGAGATTCAGAATTGCTGTCCAGTAAAATCTTTCTTAGGAATAGTTCTCTATTTTTCACCAATGACAATGCAATTGACCTTGGGTCGTAGGATAAAAAGCCTCCATTATAAAGTGACAGAATAACTGGTTGTCTTCCTCTGCAAAGTGTTTGGCATCATAGAGATCTTTGAATCATGTTTTTACATAAAGGAGGAATTAATTCAATAACCACAACAACCTAAATTATATGATAGTTTTATCTTTATCAATTTGAAATTTTAGGTTTATCATAAATAAAAACAGAACTTCAAACACATTAAGTATTCATAAACATGAATTAAATAATATTTAAAAGTATCTTGACATTTAAAAAGGCCACAAGTCAATTTCGAATACACCAAATTTTTCTCTTTGGGCTCTGCTTCATTTCGGAATAGGGGGCCAGAGTCCATTTAAATTATACTTTACAACAGGAATAAAAAACACATTAATTTTCTCTTTCTAAATAATTTTAAAAAATAAGCTTCTTAAATGTAAAACATTTTGTCATTAAATAACCTTTTAATTCCTTCAAAGAGGAGCTATTGTTTTAGCTACAACTGTTTCCAATATTACACCAAACAATATAGATAACCCATATATCTTTGAAAGTTCCCGTTTCCTTTCAGAAAAATATCAATGTAATATGATTATATAAGGAAAATTCACAATAACATAGAGACAAATGTAAGGAATAGAGGCTGTCATACAGTTTCCATTAATTCTTTGGAGACCACTAAGATGAGATAGATTTAAGAAACATCTCTCAAGCATTAGAGATAAGAAACAAGTCCTGGTTCTTTCCTCAATTACTTCATTTATCAGTGAGATCATGGACAGGTCACTTATTTCTTTGAATTAAACCCACTAGAATGGAAGAATTAAACTATAGGTTTTCCCCAAACAGGCTTCTGGTTGTAATTATACCAGTACTTAATTTGTTATTGTCATATGAAGATAATTTCCATTGAAAATTTTGAGTTTATTTCATTTAAAAAATATATACCACTTGAGGTACCATGTAAAAAGATTCTTGGAAATGAATATCAGTCTTTAATTTAGTATCTTAATCTTGCATTACATATTCTATTGGTAATTGTAGCTGGCAGTCAAAGGCAGCAGCATTTTCATACTCTCACTTGTGTCTATCTACACAAGGAGAAAGCTACTATGTGACAGGCAGAAAATAGTCCCTCAATGATGTCCACACACTAGTCACTATTAAGGTGAATATGTTGCCTTAAAAATGAACTTTGAAGATATGACTCATTTAAGATCTTGAAATGGGAAGGTATCCTGGATCATCTGGGTAGGCCCAAAATAATGACATGGATCCTTGTAAGTGAAAGAGCGAGTCAGGAGTCAGGGATGAAATGGTGGACCTACATGTTAAAATTATATCATTGCTAGCTTTGAAAATGGAAGAGGGTCATGAGCCAAGAATAAGGGCAGCTTCTAGAAGCTCAAGAAAGCAAGGAAATGGATCCCTCTCTAGAGCCTCAAGAAGGAACAATTTGACACCTTTTGGACTTCTGACATTAAGAACTGTAAGATAATTAATTTATATTGTTTTAAGTCACAAATATATTTTCATCTTTACTTGGAAGTGCTGCACTCCATTTTCATCTCTATCTGTAAGAATAAAGTAGAAGACATAATGAAATTTGTATTAACTTTCACTGTGTGACTACAAAATATTTATAATGTAGCATTTTATTATTTAAATATTCTAAATTAGTACCAATATGGTGGGAATAAAAATTAAGGAAAATATGAAAACAGAGTATAATACAAATCCATTATCCCTTCTGGAAAATAATAAATGTATAAAATGAGCAAACATTTTTATTCTTCTTTGAACAACTGGTACTTTATTTATCTACCAACCTTCATGTGTGCTAACATCTGCCATCTCTACTAATTCTATAGAAAAACTACTTTTGACCAAAAACTTGTATAATGGTTCCATTTCCTTTCGTCTATAATTCAGAAGTGAGCAGATAATGGTTATATTTTCAAGGATTTGCTGATGGGTTAAATGTAGATGAATCAAGTATTAATGTGAGGTTTTGTTTTATTTTTGGTTTGCTCTTTGGAGTTATTGAGTTTGGTGGCAGTAGAAGGAAGAGAAAGTTTAGAGGGAAAATTCAAGAGTTCAGATATGTATATTTTCAATTTGAAAGATAACATGGAAATATTGTCAAAGTAGTTGTATATGTTAGTTTAGGTTTCATAGGAGAGTTCCAGGATGAACATATAAATATGAGAGTCACTAGCATGCAATTAGTATTTAAAATGAGTAAGAAAAGTTTACAGTAAGACCAAAAAATAAAAAATAAAAGAAGAGATTTCTTGGGAAAGGTAGAGAGTTTGGAAGTATGAGAAGAAACCAGCAAAGGAGGATAAGGAAGAGAAGCTGGTGAAACAAGGGTAATGCTAAGTGAATGAACTGTTTCAAAGATAATTTGGTAATTAACTATGGTGGGTGTTGTTGAAGGGTTAGATGAGAACTAAGAAGGACAATTGAATTTAGCAATGTGGAAATTATTGATGAACTTGGCAAAAAAATCCATTGAGGACAAAAAAACACACAAAACTTTGGAGTGCATTCAAGAGAAAATGGGAAAAGAAATAAGTTTCAACAATACTTTTAATCTGGAAGGTGATGTGAGTCAGAGTTTTGTTTTCTTTTTTTTTTGAATATGGAGAAATTACAGTTTGTGTGCTATGACAGTGATTCACATGATGATCCAAGAGATCAAGAGATGAAAGAGACAACTGTTTTGGTGATGTCACTGAATAGATGAGAAGGGATATTATCTACAGCCTATCTTAAAGGATTAGTTTAAAGCACAGTTAATCCAACAATTCAGGAAGTAAAAAGGAACATATGAGCACATTTGTTAGTAGGTAAGCAAAAATCGGGATATGAGCAAGGAGAGAGTTTGTTTTTTTGTTTGTTTGTTTGTTTCTCAATGCAATAGGCAGAATGATAAGCCAAGAATAAGAATGAAGAAGTTTTGGTGAGGAGAGAAGGAAATCTGAAATAGTCATCAAGGAAGATAGGAGAATGAATGACTAAGGAGATTGTATTGCTGCACAGCACCAAATGATCACTTGAGGCTATTGAAAATGTTTTAAAAGCCATGTCATTCAGCACTAGTATATGTGACAAATAGTTGGAATATTGGATTTATTCATGGGTGAGCTTTTGTCAAACAAATGTTGCCATGACATATGAATCAAAGGTCCATGCCAGGATATGATTTTAGTAATTGACATAAAATCTATCAAGGTAATAGCTATTATATTATTACAAAAATTTAATGAATCGCTACATGAACAATTAGCTTGGGGCCCATGAAAGGGAGAGAATATGAATTAGACCCATTAAAATATAAACTGTGAAAAAGCAGAAACTTAGTCTGTTCTGTTCCCTTTTTCATCCCCTTTTAAGAGAACTGGAATAGAGGCTTAAAAGTTGTAATATATGTCTAATGAGCATTTCAAAATTAAAAATAAACCTGAAATAAAGAGAACAGTAAATGTCCTAAAAAATAATGGTGGAAGGTTTTATTTTTAATGGAAGGAACAAATCCTCAAATTAAGTAGCACATTGTCACAAGCTGAATTTTTAAAAAATAATTGATTCAATAATGAAATTCTATTATATCAAGAATATAATGTGAACACCTATTGCTTTAACTATCAATTGTACTTTCTTTCTGGGCATGGCCTTAACCTGTCCCACCAAGACGCCACTCATTGTATTACTAGTGCAACCATAATTCTCTTTAACATGATCCATCAAGCTCTCCATCCACAGACCACATGTTCATGTGCATGACACCAACCTAAACCGATCCCACATATACTTCACCAGAAATTTGGAATTGGGACTATGAAATTCTGGTTCATTCTCTCTGTTCTCTTAAGAATTGAGGAAATGTAAACTTGGGAGTGGCTGGAGGTGTTAATTTATGCTCTGTGAGCTGAAGAACAGAGATGATGATAGGATACATGATAAAGCAGGGAATAGGGATGGCACCATAAATATAAAATAATATTTAAAACATTGAATTATGTAATTCCATCCATTCCAGAAACCTCCCCAAAACACTGTAGTCTATAATGCAGATTCTTTTCTGCTTGTCATTGTTCAACTTGAGTAAATGCTACTGCAATATATAGAATCAGGAAAATGAAAATATTAGAGCTTAATAATGGTATTCAAAATCTTTTTATATATGTTTTATATTTCTTCAAGCTACAAAAAAGAAATGTTACTGCCAGAATTAAGCTTATAATAAGTGTTATTTTTCAGGAAAAACAAAAAAGAAAAAAAACATTATAAATTAATATAATCAAAGAATGATTAGTTGAAAAATCATTACAAGGTGCAAAAGGGCTATTTCATTGCTAAAATTTGAAATCAACAATAAGAATGAAAATAATTGACCTTTATTAACTGCTTGCATAAAATAAACACCTTATTGAAAATCTGAGAAGAATTAGAAACAACAGACTCTAGAAAATAAAGATACAGTCCTTGAGCTTTTAACAGATGCTGTAAGAAAACAAATGTAGAAATTTTAAATACTATATTTTTTCAAGGCGTATTTTGTCAATGGCTTTTAGTATAATCACAGACAGCTGTACATTCATCATCACAATCAATTTTAGAAAATATTCATTACTCAAAAATGTAAAACCCCATATCCCTTAGCAGTCACCTCTCAATTCCTCTATCCTTCTCCAGTCCTACATAAAACTAATCAAATTCTGTCTCTATAAATTTATTTATATTTACATTATTGCAAATGGAAACCATATCACAAGTAGGACTTTGTGTCTGGTTTCTTTCAATTAGCATAATGTTTTTTAAATTATTGAATTTTTTAGATTAGTGAAGTTGTAAGAGTACTTAAAATTCATGTAAAAAATACAGCTTTCATATATTCCCCCGTATGGTTGACATGGTACCTTTGTTTCAATTAAAGAATATTAAAACATTACTAACTGTAGTACATAGTTTTCTTTAGGTGTATTTTTCCCATATAACACCTTATTATTAATACCAATCTCCCTTGCTAACAAATTTCCATGGCATATTCTGATTTACTGCTGAGTTATTCCAAGCTTCAAAACATACATCCAAATTAGTAAAGAGGTAAAAGTTTCCAAATTCATGTTACAGAACTAGATGACACTCATTTTAAAATCTAACGATGATACCAAAAATGCAAGGAGAAAATGTCAACCAGTCTCATTTGTAAACACATGTTTAGTTTATCTAAATAAAAGAGTAGGACTTTATATTAAAATGCCTTTTAAGTAATACTCTGCCATAATAAGTAGATTCCCTCTCCACTTAGAAAGCAAGGAGTTTAAGAACACTTATTAATGCAATAAATAATATTAATATGTCAAAATTTAGTAGTACTTATAAAATATATACTCATCTTAATCAATATTGAAAAGTATGTTTTAAGAGTGCTAAAATCTGTGGAAAGATGTTGGAGTAAGGAGCTCCAGAACTCAGTCCTTCTGCCAAAAAACTATTAAACATGCTGGAATGGTCTGAAACAACTATTTTGAAGCTCCAGCAGCCAGAATAATACTGGTTAGCATCCAGGGAAGAGCAGAAGGAAAGGGCTGATAAATCAAGTTAAAGACCAATACATTGCTCTCTCCACATGACAACCACCTATGACCCTCCCTTATTCTTGTGGCAGACTGACGCAGGGTCTAACCCCTGGACAGCTCACTGGTGACAGAAAGGGTCATAAAATTACTCTTCCTTAAGGTGATGGGTGGGCATTGCTGATCATTGATCACTGCTTTTGATTAGTGAATTCAGATCACTGGTGGCCTGGCTCTAGGGAAAGGTGCATTGGATAATTAAGGATGTTGTACTTCCTCAGGACTGCAGGGGACAGTTAGTTGAAGGATTGCATTTGCTAGGCAGACCATGAAGTCTCAGCTATTGGGAATAATAGGAGAAGCTCTTGCTGCCTTTCTTGTGCCTTTCCCAGGGAACATTGGAGCCGGTCTGTGCCCCCTTCATGGGTATTAGGCCTTGTTTTGACTGGGGAAGACTGATTTGGAAAGTCCTTTCTTGCATGCCCTTCCTGCCATAAATTGCCCTCCAGGAAAAACCAGCTTGAAACAATGAAAAGAATATAAGAATTATACAAGAAGGCAGTCTAGGTCAAAGACCTGCTGACTTCAAATACCTGGGAGATTGATGTTTATCTACTGGGAAACAGAGAGTAAACCCAAAGTTCAGTAAACAGGGGAGCTAAAATATACAAACAATCAAAAGTCCAGGACAAGATATATGCTTAGAAAGAGAGAGAAAATCCTGCACACTGCATTGGCCCTGGGCAGATCTTCCAGACAGAAGGGCTGAAGCTCAAGAAACACTGTCTTTTCAATAGCTAGTTATAAAATCAAGAAATAAATATCACAAGGAATAAATCTCAGAGTTAATAAATTAAAATATCAAATTGCACAGAGTTCAATAAGAGTATAGGTGAAAGAAAGAAATGGGAAATGATGGCCCATCCAAAAGAAGAAGATAAAAATACAGAAAACACCCAAATGAAAAACAGAATATGGACATCCTAAACAACCTTTAAAAATACTATTTTTAAAAGTAAGTAAGTAAATAAATAAATAAATGTATCATCTAAAAAATGCTCAGGAAGATGAAGGAAAAAAACAGACAAAGAAATAAAGGACATCAGGAAAGCAATGAATGAATAATATCTTAGTCTTAGTAAAGAGATAGAAATTTTAAAAAAGCACCCAAACAGAACTACTGGAAAACAATAACTGAAATAAATATATTCCCAGGAGACTTTTCAATCCTTCAGACTGAAAGGAAGAGACACTAGACAGTGGTTCAAAGCAGCATAAAGAAATAAATACCTGCAGTAAAGGTAATCATTTGTGTAATTGTATCTGCCAATATTATTATAAAGTATTATTTGGTATGTAATGCTACTATTTATCTCCTACAGGTGTTAAAATGCAAATACTTAAAAAATTAATGAGAAATTCATGGTTTGGTACATACCTGAACAAAGATATATGTGGTAACAAGTACAAAAAAAAAGTGGGGAGGGAGGAGTGGTATAGGAAATGTATATTTGCATGGTATTTAAGTCAAGTTGGTATCAAATCAGATACGATTGATATATATGTAGTATGTTAAATTTTAGCCTCATGGCAACCACAACAAAAATAGATGTAAAATATATCCAGATAGAATTGAGAAGGCAATCAATATGGTACAACAAAAAATATCAAAGAAATATAAAAGTAGGCATTAGCAGAAGTGACTGACAAAAACGGTGTATGACATAAAAATGCTAAGTAGCACAATGGCAGAAGAAAGTCCTACATTATCAGTAGTGACTTTAAATGTATATAGATTAAACTTTCTTGTAAAAACACAGAGGTAGGTGGAATGTATAAAAAGGCATGATCCAACTATATGGTCTCTGCAAGAGACTTTGTGGTGGTATGAAGCTGTATGTACTGAAGAAAAACACCTTAAATCTTATCAATTCCTGTGGGTGTAAACCCATTGTAATTAGGAACTTATGATGAGAATACTTCAGTTAAAGTGTGACCCACCTCATTCAGGATGGGATTTAATCCCATTACTGGTGTCTGTTATAAAGAGGAGGAATACAGAGAGAAAGAGAAAGCCATGGAAGCAAGAAGCTGAAATAAACAAAACCTGGAAGAGAAGAGAGCAGGAGAAGCTGCCTTGAGCCTTGCCATGTGGCAGAGGAGCCAAGAATAGCTGGCAGTTGGTCTACAAGAAGAAACCATTGCCTTGATTTGGATATTTTCACAGCTTCAAATTATAAGCTAATAAATTCCCATTGTTTAAGCCAACTCATTTCATGGCAATTGTTTTAAGCAGCCTAGGAAATTAAAATAGATTTTGGTACCAGGAGAGAGTGGTGTTGCTGTTGCAAATACCAAAAATGTGAAAATGGCTTTGGAATTGGGTAATGGGTGTATGGTCAATGAATTGTAAGTTGTTTGATAGAAAAGACTTAGATTGCTTTGTATTGGTAGAAATATGAATGCTAAAGTTACTTCTGTTGAGGCCTTCGACCAAAACGGTGAAAAAGTTATTTTAAAAAGGAAGACAGATGATCCTTATTTTAAAGTGGTAAAGAACTTGGTAAAATTGAAGTCTGATGTCAGACAGAAGGAAGAATTTTAAAGCAATGAGCTTGCCTATTTATCTGAGAAGATTTCCAATCTAAGTGTGGAAAAGGCACCCCGGATTCTCCTTGCAACTTATTGTAAAATGCAAGAGGAAAAGAATAAGCTAAGCACTGAATTCCTGGGCACAAAGAAACCAGAACATGATGACTTGGAAAATTCTGAGTTTCTGAAAAGCCAGTCCCTAGAGAATAGTGGTCCATGGGAGGGTTTAACTGAACGTGGATCCAGTCAGCCATTTTAGTTCAAGTCAGAAATGGAGGAGGAGATATCCAGGAAGGATCCGTGAAAGTTATTTTTGTCTGAAGATTTGGGCCACTGTGTACTACATGCAAATCTGAAAAGGTTTGGTGAGAACTACATGAATGGAACCACTGCAACCTGGACTAAAAGGGACAGTAAAGGCACAGATGGAAGGAAAAATCACTTCAAGGACAGGACCATGCAAGGTGATGGCTGTGCTGAAGATCTCTTCTCATGACAAGAGAGTGGACAAACCCATGTGTGAGATAGGATGAGTATGCCCCAACACTTGGTGAAGGCTGATTTTCTGCCCCATTGTTCAGGAAGACTGTTCTACCTTAGTTTTCTCACATGATATAAGGATTGCAAAGAGACTCACCACTACCTCAATGCTTCATGAGGGTGGACTCTATAACCCAAGGATTGTAAAGAGACTGGCCACCTCCCCAGTGCTTGAAGAAGCTGGAGCCTTCATCCCAGTGTTCAGAAAAAGCAAGAACACATTGCAAGTAATTGGAAGGGTTAGGGCTGGCACTCCATGAGGCCCAAAGGAACAAAATATCATTCCATAGATGACTTTCAGACCATGAAGTCTAATGGAGCATGCACTGCAAGGGTTTGGAATGGTTTGGGAACCATGACCTCTGTATTTCTTCTAAGTGTTCCTTATGGGAAAGGGAATGTTTATCCTATGCCTGTCCCTCAATTGTTTACTGGAAGCAGATAACTTGTTCTCTAGTGCTCACAGGTCCACAGGAAGAGTGGAATTGTGCCCCAGGATGGACCATATCTGTAATCAATTTTGATGAGACTTTGTACTTAGTATTCTTACTGAAATAAGGCTTTTGGAATATTATGATGGAATTAATATATTTGGTATATAGAAAGAACATGTCTTCTTGGGGTCCAGAGTGTGGAGTGGAGTGGTTTGAAGCTGTATGTAGTTCAGAAAATCATGTTCTTAAGTGTGATCCACTGCTGTAGATGTAAGCCATTGTAAGTTGGATTATTTGATGAGAATTCTTCAGTCAAAGTGTATCCCACCTCATTCAGGATGAGACTTAATCCAACTACCGAAGTTTTTTTTAATAAACAGAATGAATAGAAAGGGGGGGGGGGGGCGCAGGGAGAAAGCCACAGGAGTAAGAAACTGAAAGCAATGAAACCCAGAAGAGAAGGGAAACACAAGGAAATGCTGCCTTGTGCCTTGTAATATGGCAGAGAAGTCAAAGATTGTCATCACCTTGATAATGCCTTGATTTAAATATCAACTCAGCCTAAATCTGTAAGTTAATAAATTCCCATTGTTTAAGCCAACCCATTTCATGTTATTTGCTTTAAGCATGCTAGGAAACTAAAGCACTCATATTAAAATCAAAGATATAAGTAGGTTGAAAGTGAAAGGATGGAAAAAATATACTATTCAAGTTGTAACTGTAAAAGAACTGCGGAAAATATACTAATATCATATAAAATTAACTTTGAGTCAAAAATAGTTACAAGGGGACAATTCAACAAGAAAACATAACAATTATAAATATATATACACTTAAAAACAAAGCCCCAAAATACATGAAGAAAATACTAACACATTGGCAGGGAGAAATTGAGGTTTTACATTAATATTAGGAGACATTCATACTTTTAATAATGATAGTATGAGATATCCATTATTTAAATAATGGATAGAACATCTAGTCAGAAGATCGGTAAGGAAATACAAGGCTTGAATGATACTCTAAACCAACTCTACCTAACAGATATATATAGAACACTTCACCCATGAAAACAGAATACACATTCTTCTCTAGTGCACATGGAACATTCTCCAAGACATACTATATGTTAGGTTACAAAACAAGTCTTAATAAATTAAAAAATAATTAAATCATACAATGTATATTCTCCAGTCACAATAGAATTAAGCTAGAAATCAATAGTAGAGGGGAAATGGAAAGTTCACAAATCTGTGGAAATTAAACAACATACTCTTAAACCATAAATGGATTAAAAAGGAAATCAGAAATGAAATTAGGAAATATCTTGAAGTGAAAGAAAATGAAAATACAGCATAAAATTTATGGGATGCAGCAAAGGGTATTGAGAGTGAAATGCAGAAGTCTAAATGCTTCCATTAAAAAGAAGATAGACTTCAAATCAGAGACCTAATTTCAAATCTGGAAGAACTAAAAAAAAAAAGAAGACCAAAATAAAGCTAAAGCAAGCACAAGGAAGGAAATAACATAGATTAGAGTGTAGATAAATTACATAAAAAGAAATAAACAGAAAGAATCAATAAAACCAATTACTAATAATGTTGCTGAAGTAAAAGGATACTATAAGTAACTGTATGCTAATAAATTAGATAACCTAGATGAAATGGATAAATTTTTAGAAACACAAAAACCACCTACATCATTGACTCAAGAAGAAATAGAAAATTTCAAAAAAATTACATCTAAAGAGATTGAATCAGTAATCAAAAACTTCCCAACAAAGAAAAGCCCAGGCCTAGATGGCTTCATAGGGGAATTCTAACAAATGTTATAAGAAGACAACACCAATTCTGCTCAAACTTTTACAAAAAAAATAGAAGAGGAGGGAACACTCCCTAATTCATTCTACAAGGCCAGCATCACCCTCACAGTAAAGCCAGATAAAGATATCATAAGGAACAAAAGCCACAGAACCAATATCTTTTTTGAATATACATGCAAAAATCTTCAACAAAATACTAACAAACCAAATCCAGCAGAATATTAAAAGGATTATACATCATGATTAAGGAGAATTTATCTCTCCTATGCAAGGTTGGCTCAACATAAGGTAATCAATTAATTTAATACACCACATTAAAACAATGGAGGAAAATAAAATGTGTTATTATCTCAATTGATTCATAAAAGGCATTTGACAATATCCAGCAGCCCTTCTTGATAAAAACACTTAGAACACTGAGAATAGAAGTAAACTTCCTCAACACGATAAAGGGCAAATATGAAAAGCTCACACTTAACATCCTACTTAATGGAGAAATATTGAAATTTTCCTTCTAAGATTAAAAAAAAAAAAAAAAAAATACAAAGATGTTTATTGCCACCACTATTATTCAACATTGTACCAGAAGTTCTTGACAGCAATTAGGCAAGAAAAAGAAATAAAACACATCCATATTTGAAAGGAATAAGTAAAACTTTCTCAATTTGCAGATGATATGATCGTTTTTAAAGAAAATTCTGAAAAATCCTTAACAATGCTCTTATAACTAATACATGAATTTGGTAAAGTGGCAAGGTTCAATATTAACACACAAATTATTGACAGTGCCTTTATAAAAAGGCAATGAACAATCAGAAGAAGAAATCAAGAACAAGTTCCATTCACAACAGCAATTAATAGAATCAAATATGTAGGAATAAATCTAAACAATGATGGAAAGGACTTGTACACAGAAAGCCACAAAGTATTGCTAAAATAAATCAAATTCCTAAATTGAAGGACATTCTTTGGTGATGGATTGGAAGACTAAATATCACTAAACTATTAATCCTAATCAAAGCAATTTATAGATTCAGTGCGTTCCCAATCAAAATTCCATCAACCTTCTTTTCAGAAATAGAAAATCCAAATATCAAATTTATATGGAATAGTAAGAAGCCATACAAATAAGCCATCTTAGAAAAGAAGAATGAAGTTAGAGGACTCACACTTATCAATATTGAAATTTATTACAGGGGCGAGGCTTCAGGCGGTGCGCGCGCCGGCCTTTCCCCGCGGGCTCGGGGCGTTTGGCCCGGCGTGGAGGTCGCGGGAGCGCGCCTCGCGGGGTCCTCCGGCCTCTCCCCCGGGCTCCAAAGGTCTCGCGTCCCAGCTCCGCTGGGGCGGCCTCCCCGGGTACCCCACGGCCTCCTCAGGAGGCGTGTCCGGGACTCGGAGGCGGGCGGGACGCTTGCCGGGGCCTCAGAGATATGGGTTCGAATCCCAGGTCGGGATGGTCTGCGCGACCTTGGGCAGCTCGTCTCGAGGCCTCAGTTTCCCCCTCTAGACACACCATCCAAGCAAAAACCCGTCACATGTAGGAATTGTGTAGAACCCAGCAAGGTGACGAGTGAGGCAAGACTTGTTTCCTGTGAAACTGCTGTGACAAAATGCAGAAGAACCTACCGTCTCCCAGACTTATGGGAACAGTGCTGCAGATATCTACTTGCTGTGACCTGGATGGTAGCAGAATTGGAAACTGCAGATAAAATGACTCCTGGACTCTTTCTGCACAGCGCCAGTCATTTTATTTAGACCAAATTTTGTGGTATTTCTCAGTGACTACAGGACAACAGGTCATTTGTTCAAGGGCCACAGACAACAGTTGAAAGTAATGATACTTGAAGCAGTGTGCATCCAGGGTACCCACCTTTACCAGTGTTGGCCCAGGCTTTGCTGAGGACACAGTGTTTGTGGGGAGGACAGGAGCTGTGGACCTTGTGGGAGGCTGATCCGCAGGAGGAGTTTTCAAGAATTCAGGAACTGCTGGGGACACTGAAGTAAACTGGTGGAGAAGGCAGAAAAGGAACAAGTCTGTGAAATCAGTGACCATAAAAATAGAAAAAATGGAAGATGATGACTTCATTTTTTTTTTTTAAGTCTGCTAGAAAAGAAACAAAAGAAAAATAGACTATTATGTCTGAGACCCAGATGGTAGAATAACATGCTTTACTAGAGCCAATTATTTAGTCTTTGCCTCAATAGCACTGAAACACTAAAGCTAAATAGGCTTAGAAGGACTAAACTGTGGTAACTGTTTTCTCAAAAATATGGTCAGAAGAACCCTTTTATGGTTAAAAAAAAAAAAGAAAAGAAAAAAGCCTAAGACTCCTGTAAAAATGATCAAAACATTACATGTGCTCATAAGGTTTTCTTGCCTTACAGGTCACACCAACTCTGGCTAATTTGAATGGGATATTGAGTCTTCGTCCCAGAGCCAGATTACTCCCCTCCGCCTCATCTGGTACAGCCATATGGCCTCTGATGAGCGCACTGCCCTGACTGAAAGCCCACTAGGTGCACGTGTCCTTAACGGTACTTGACAGCTTACCTTACTCTCTCCAAACCTGACTAGCACTCTCAATGAACCATTTTCCCCCCATTTCTTGCAACAAGAGAAGATGTGAAGACTATATTTTGATAAGACTGACCTGTTTTACTGACAGACCACCTCACTTAAAACAAGAAGCTAATTTGTTACCTAGGCTGAAAAGAGCAATTATTGAATCTCAATTTGGAGTCATATTAACAAAGGAAGCTACAGGAGGCTTTGTTAATCTACATTAAATAGATTTTAAGTATTCATTTATTGGAAAGACATATTACTATTATAAGAAATCAAATTTTGCATATTAGTTGCTGCTTGGACTGACTTATTACCAGTCTTATCCTAAGGAAAAATTTCTTCCTTTATCACTTCTACTTGCCTGAACAACTCTCAAATTCACTATACCAACAATCAAAAACAGTTCTCTTGTTGAAGTATTTGAGTTTTAAAATAGCAAATTGTATTACCCCTCTTTAAAACAAATGACCTGAAAACTCAAAGGGCTATGAGCAGCAAGAAATATGAAGCTTGGCACATATTAGTTACTCAATAAATATTTGTTTAATGGATGAATGGAAATTCCTTGTGGCTTTGCTCATGCCTGTACAGACTCCCAAGCCCAGAAGAGACTGTGACTATGGGTGTGAGTGTGCAAATTAATTGTGCATGCCCAGGCCTGCTCTGTCCCTGAGATTGTTTTCCACCTATTTGAGCTTTTAAGTAATTGTTAGTAAAAGTAGTGTTTATAACATAAAAGACCAGCTCTTACATACATTGTAAAGATGGCTGTACTCAATTTAATTTTCAAATGCAAATAAAGGGAAAGCAACTCATCCAAGAGTCTTGATATCCATACTCCAGGCAGATTTCTGCCCTCATTCATCCCTGAGATGGCTGACTCCCCAGTGAACTTCTCTGACCACCCAAACTTCATACATGAAGTAAAAGATGATGGCTAGCTGATGATTTCTTTAAGGGATGTAGTTTTGTATTATTTGTTATTTGAAAACCTTGCATATTTTTTGAAAATGAGAATACTTATCTCTGGGTCAATTTTTACATAAGAGAAAAAAATTCCTTGCGTATTATATAACTGCTATATAAAGCAGAATCAGATGTTTGAATTTTGAACTGTCTATATATTTCCTTGCAGATAAATTCTAACAATCTGGCAAGCTATTTTACCAGTCCACCCCCGCACCCGCCCCCTGACTGATATAACATAGTAATGATGCATTTGAGAGCAGTCAGTGTTAATAATCTAAAAAATAACCCAGAAGTACAGATGTGGTATCATCTGTAATATTTATGGCAAAATTACTTTTTTACTGATCCTGCCATCTCATTGGCTCTTTGGTATTTCAGTTTGCTACCCAGAAACCCATAGACTAAAGCATAGCACAAGAATAACCCAACTGAAGTACAGTGATTAACTTTACCTAATCTGAAGATAAATTTGGTTAAAAGGGAGGAATGTCTAAACTCCTCTCTACATTTTGCTAGCCTTTTTAACATGTCTTAGAACAGACTACCCCCCCCAAATCTTACATCATAACTATGTATTAGGATCCTATTGGCTGAAGTTACCAAAATAATTTAAATATTAGTAATTCTGAAGTTACAGTATTCTAGAAAGGATTATCCAGGGCATAAAGGATACTTCGACTTATTTTGTTCCCCAGTAAATTGAACAATTTGTTAAAATCTTAAAAGAATGCAATGTTAAATATGTTTAAACTGTCACTGAGACTTAAGTTCAGCTCTATACTACCAAAATTTAATTTCAAACAACTCAGAATCTTTTCTTTAAAGAAGCAAAAAAGCTGCAAGTTTGGCTTTGTTTTATCGGATCTGATTGCTATTCCCATTACAAATATAGGTCTCACAATTACCGTTTCTTTAAATTTCATCACTACACCATAAAAGAATATGTCTAATGATGGGTATTCGTTTTAAATAAATCTTGAAAGAACTTTCAATCTTAAAAAAAAAAAAAAAATGAAATTTATTACAAAGCCACAGTAACAAAAACAGCATGGTACTATACAAGGACATTCATATAGACCAATGGAATTAAATTGAGAGTCAAGAAATCTACCTTCATAGTTATGGCCAACCAATTTTTGACAAGGTGGCAAACACCACTCAATTTGGAAAGAATAGTCTTTTAAATAAATGGTGCCGAGAACCTGAAACTCCATTTGCAAGAAAAAGGAGGACCCCTACCTTACACCTTATACAAATATCAACTCAATATGGATCAAAGGCCTAAATATAAAAGCCAGATCTATCAAACTCCTAGAAGAAAATCTAGGGAAGCATCTTCAGGCTCTTGTGTTAGGTCATGGTTTCTTAGACTTGACACTCAAAACACAAGCAATAACAACAACAAAAAGATCAATGAGACCTCATCCTTATTAAAAAAAATCTTTGCACCTTGAAGGACTTTCTCATGAAAGTAAAATGATAATAGACACAATGGAAGAAAGTGTTAGGAAATAACATATAAGATAAAAGTTTAATATACAGAAAGCATAAAGAAACCCTTCGATTTAACAAGAAAAATTCAAACAACCCATTTCAAAAATTGACAAAAGATTTGAATAGACATCTTTCCAAAGAAGATATACAGAGGCTGGAAAGCATAAGAAAACATGCACAACATCATTAGCCATAGGGAAATGCAATTCAAAGCCTCAATGAGATATCATTTCACACTCATTTGAATGGATTCTATTAAAAAAAGGAAAATAACAATTGTTGGAGAGGATGCAGAGAAATAGGAATACTCATTCATTACTAGAGGCAATGTAAAATGTTTCAGCCTCTATGGAAGAGTTTGGCAGTTCTTCAGGAAGTTAAGTATAGAACTAACATATAACCCAGCAATCCCACTACTAGATGGGATTGACTCAAGCAGATATTTTCACACCAATGTCCATAGCAATATTATTCACAATTGCCAAAAGATGGAAGCCACTCAAGTTTCCACCAATGAATCAATGGATAAAAAAAGTGTGGTATGCACATACAATGAAATATTATTCAGCCATACAAAGTAATGAAGTCCTGATATATGTGACAACATAAATGAATTTTGAAGACATCATGTTTAGTGAAATGAGCCAGGCACCAAGGGACAAATATTTTATTATCACACTGATTTGAAATAATTAGAATTAGCAAGCTCATAGAGTCAGAATCTAGAATAAAGGTTACCAAGGAATGGGATAGGGATAGAGAATGACAAGTTAAGGATTAAAATGTACAGGGTTCCTATTTGTAATAATGGAAATGTTTTCATAAAAGATGGTGGAAATGGTAGCATGACATCCTGAACATAGTTATTAACATTGAAATATATATCTGAATGTGATTGAAAAGAAATGTTAGATTGTATATATGGTAACAGAATAAAAATATTTTTAAAAAATCATGAAACTTCATTACACAAATAGTGAACCCTAAGTTAAACCATGGACTATAGTTAATTGTATAGATATAAAAATGTGCTATCAATTGTAACAAATATTCCACACCAATGCAAGGTCTTAATAGTAGGGTGGTATGTGTGAATTCTATATTTTATGCATGATTTTTCTGTAAGCTCATAACATCTCTTATAAAGAAAAAAAATTAAAAAAGAATGTTGTATTAGTCAGCCAAAGAGGTGCTGATGCAAAGTACCAGAAATCTGTTGGCTTTTATAATGGGTATTTATTTGGGATAAAAGCTTACAGTTACAAGGTCCTAAAGAATCCAACTCAAGGTTGTTTTCTCACCAAAGTCTGTTGCCATGTGTTGAAACAAGATGGCAGGCGATTTCTGTATGGTCTCGTCTTCTGTCTTCCTCTTAAGGCTCCATGGGCCCAGCTTCTTCTGATCTCAGTTGTAGCTTGGCATAGGGCCTGTCTTTCTTCCTGGGGCTTTAGCTGTTTGAGCCTTCTCCTTTATGTGAATCTTCTTCTTTGTCTTCTTGAGTGAATGCCCCTTTATATCAGCCCACCAAGGCAGCTGAAACTTAACCTGAGTTACACCCTACTGACATGGTCGAATCAAAGCCCTTATCTTAACATAATTTAATCAAAGACATCTCAGCTGAATCTAATACAATCAAAATGGATCACACCCAGAACAACAGCCTAATTTACAAACAATCTTTCTTTTTAGGAATTCATAAATAATATCAAACTGCTACAAATGTTAAATTCATTCTTGATTTAAAATTCAAGTCTTACTAAACATAGATTGGAAGGATGCACTCTTAACATGAGATGAAAATGGGAACAAGAAGTTTTTCTTACATAAAGTATTGATTTTTGCCCATCAAATTCTATCTCTTTATACCATTTAGGTCTTTTTCTTATGCTCATTATTCTTGTCTGATGAGGCCACAAATGAAAAGTCCCTCACATTCCTTAAACATGGTGCCATCCAACATATTCATCTTCTATAAAAAAGGGACAAACATTTTGATAATGTTTCCCTTTCTTGAATACTGTAGAGAGAAAATTATATTAACTTCACTCAAGAGGAATAGTTAGGATATAAGGACCTATTGAATTTATTTCCCAAATTAACGAAAAGAACTGGATTTCTATATGAACCATCATTAGTGTTTTTAATACATTAACTTACTTGATACTATCTACTATTCAGAGTCTCATAAATTTTACTCATATTATACAGGGAAGATAATCAAGTGCCTTCAGTGATTAAGAACAGAAAAGCATAAAGATAATGGATATAAGACATTGAGGACAGAAGGTACTATTTTGAATAGGATTATGCACATCCCACTTAATTATAGATAAAAATCTAGTTATGTCAAAGGTTGGCCACATTTATCCACTGAGTTACCACTTAGTTTGTATCACTTATCATATAATAATTGAGGAATATGGCCAAAAATTACCTCAAAACTTCTCAGAAAGCCAGAATTCTTCTGACTGTGAGTAGCATTGAATTTCGTGATGAGATCACACCAAGTTGAAGTATTTTCTTTCATGGCAGTACATAACTAGATATGGACACTTCTAGGTAATCTTTTAAACAGGACTAAGATACTGAGTGGTAGTCCCCAAGTGATTTTTCTGTTTCTACTCTTGCTCCTTTATAATCTTTACTCAACAAAGCAGCTAGACTAATATTTTAAATATATAGATCACATCATCTCTCACCTCTGCCCAAAAGCCTACAAAGCTGTTCATTAGCTGTCCACTATAATTCCCCTTGTTTTCTCACTCTGCTAGAGCCAAACTGGCTTCCTCTCTGTTACTGAGCTTGCTGGGCATTCTCACATGGGATCTGTGCCTTAGCCATTCCCATTATGTCAAATCATATTCCAACAGATATCTTCTTAACAAACTAGACACCTTCCTCAGGTCTCAAATCTCATCTTTTAAATAATGACTCCCTAAACACCCTATTTAAAACTATGCTTTGTGCCATCTCTAACCAACTTTTCACATATTTATCTTGCTCCTTTTTTTACATTTTCATGTTACATAATATTTTTATGTATTATGCATATATATATAATATATATATATATATGTTTTGTGCCTCCTCCCTCTAGAATGTCAAGTCCCAGAAAACAGAGCTCTTACTCAACTTTATTAACTTGTATATTTATTTTTAAGTTCAACAATACATAAGTTGAAGGGGCTCTAGAAAATTTAAACAATATAATGTTTATCACATACTTCATTCATATTATGTTTGATGATTTTTTTCCTTTTTTTCTGTATTTTTGATATTAGAATAGCAAACTCAAAATGATGTGCTTCAAATATTGATGTTTGTGTTCTGTCCAATATCCAAACGGTTTGTGTACCAAGGTTCATTCTTAGGTTTTCTAATCTTCTTGGATTGTTTTCCTAGTGTATCAGTGATTTCTGTGGATTTAAGTATTTTCTTAGCACAGTAAATCCCCAAAGTATAGCTCTAGGACAGATTCTTCTAAACCTTAGACTCACATCCAACTTTGCTCTGACATTTCCAGATGGAAGCCTCATAGACCTCTCAAAATTAACTTGTCCCGAACGTATCATTTATTTTCTCGTGCCAGTTTTCCTTTTAATCCAAAATTACTTTTGCTCGTACAATTTAATCTTCCCTATCTTGGTAGAGAAAAACACAATCCATTGGTTGCTCAAGCTTTAAACCTAAAAAATTATTCAGAATTTTCCATTCCCTAATAACCATACACACATATGCTCATCCAACAGTCCTTATCAATTCCATCTCCAAAATGCAACAAACGTTTCCCCTCTTCTCTTCATCTCCATCACCACCACCACCTTTGTCTTGGCTGTGATCATCTTTTAACTGTATTAACAATCTCCTAACTGGATTATCTGATTTATTCCTTCCTTGTCATTTTTTCTCCCACTTCCAAAACTGTAATTCTCCTAAAATGTACATCTAATCACAGCACCCTTTTTCTGAAAGTATTTCAATGATATCCCATTGCTTTTAGAATAAAGCCTAAGCTCTTTACCATGGCCATTTGCCTAGCTCTCTCATGCCTGTCCTGTGCACCAGCCATACAAGTTGACTTTCAGTTCAACAAAATTCATTCCATCCACCTAACCTTTCCACAGGGTGTTTTCTAAGCCTGCAATATTCCCTTGCCCCATTCTCACATGCCCAACACCTTATTCCTTGGGTCTTGGGATAAAGAAGTCTTTGTTGATCAGTGTGTGTAAAGTATCCCTTGCCTCTCCCACCATCATTGTGGGAGATCACCCCTTATATATTTCATTTAAAGCATTAATGCAACAAGCAAAAATACATTATTAGTTTTTTACTCAACATGAAGAAGATTGTGAGAAACATTTCCTGATAGAATGTTATCTCCATGCAAAGAGGTGTCACCTTTCTTTTATCCTGGAATAGTGCCTAGCACAATTCCTACAGTGTAGTTCAGAACTCAAAGTGTGTTCATTTAAAAATACAGTAATAAATTCTACCTTAAAAACTCATTAAGGCATTTCTTGTATTTTAAGGAAACATTTAAACCATAAAATAGATTTAGAGAGTAAATTAATAATTATTATTTCACTGAGGATATATGCATTTATATAAATTATTTAACCTATGAAATATTTAATTTCATCCATATAACCATGGATAAAATGGCATACAATTGAAAGAGTGAAATGCTTCATACAAAAATTGACAACCTTCATTTAATCAAAATGACACAATTAAAATACAAAAATCCTTATTCCAGTTGCCTTACTGGAATTTTAAAAAGCAGAAAAACAGACTGTCTTACATCTGTGGATTTTCAAGTTTCAACTAATATCTGTGTAGTTTGAGGCATTTGGACATCTGGTAAGTTTTACTCCTGTATTCTGGCATATATTTCTTTAGTATGTTTTGGGAAAAATGTTTGCAATGTGTAATATTTGTGAAAAGTTTACCACTGAATATTTAATTTTAACTTTCTACGAAAAATTACTAATTATTATTTTTTCTTTTAAATTGACAAAGCTAATGGTATAAATAACATTTAATAATTCTAGCCAAATAATGGTGAAAGAATTTTGCAAGCAGGTAATTCATGGGATGGAAAAAAATAATTAGCAAACTATGGGACTCAGGTTGGTGTTTTTTCCTTTCTTTTTGACATTTTATTACAGCATATTTCTTCCCTTATTTTAACACAAGTTAGAAAGCATATAAAAGGGAGGATTTAAGAATTAACTTCTATTTCACAAATTGAGTAATCTTTATTTTCCTAATTTTGTTTATGATTTTGAATTTAGAAAATAGATTTTTAAGATCATATACAGCACTGAGAAGAGTCTCTTTCCTCAAGAAATTCATAGTCTTGTTAAACATAAGACTTATTTGAGGAAAATGGTGCCCACTGGAATGAGGAGACTGATGATTGCAGGCAAGATATTTATTGAGAAGTTCTCTCAAAGGAGGAGGGTCTGAAGGTTTGACTTCAGCCCACCCCTGGAAAGGGGGAGTATGAATTTATATAGTACATTCCTACACAGAGGAATGATAATCAGTAGGAGGGGGTCGAGGGTTCGAGTGAGGTACAGGGGCCAATAAGAATACCTAGAGGTGAAATTTTTCCCTTGTATGGCTAGATGGTAGTGAGCTAGGGAGTTATGCATTCTTAGAATGCTGGAGGAGCTGGTGGTGCCTTTGTATGGAGTGGGTGAAGGTCTCTATCTCATTTTTCTCCCATCTCCACATGGTTTCTTTGTTCAACTTTTGGGGGAAGTACTGGGCTTTCAGGCATGTAGGCTATGGTGTGCTCCTTTGGGGCAAGTGCCAGGTTTTCAGGCACGTAAGCTATGGAAAAGGTCTGACTTTCCTCAATGCATATCATACAAAACTGAGTCACAGCTTGTTAATTATTGCAAACTTAGTGAGGGGGAACCTCTAACATTCTTAATTCTTTGGTTATATATATATGATGGGGGGTATTGAGGTATAAGGTACTGGGTAGGATGGGAAGATGAGCGGATTCAGGGCATTGGCTTGATCTGGCTACTTCCTGCTGTCAAGGGAAGGAGAAAAGTTCCCTTCTGTCCTGTCCAATGGGTTGTGGTTTCAGGTCCTGCAGGGGTTGATATCGATTGTCACATATCAGGAAAATGCCATCCACATATTCCTGGGTTGATGATTGTACGATCTGGTGTATGAATCAGATGAGAAGCTATAAGGGACAAGGACCAAAAAGAATAAGGAATAACAACAGTAATGGTGTTATAACAGGTAAAAGGATTGATCTTAAGGTGGAAGAAAAATAAGAGAAGAATGAGGATAGCCATGATTGATTCCCATAGTTATTATCTCAGGCTCTTTGAATGATTTCTATGTTTTCTTTCAAGACTTTAAGGTTTTCTTCTACCTGTCCAGTTCTGTTAATATAAAAACAAGTTTCACTTATGATTACACAGGTACCTCCTGCGACTGTTGTGAGAACATCCAATGTTCTTCTATTTTGTATGACAATTGATGCTAGACTATTCATTTCTAACTGTTGATTGTCTATGGCCTGCATGGGTGCATTCCAGGATAGTTGTAGTAGGGTGAAATATATAAGATTGATTGTTCTAATAGTGGAATTCCCGCAAACCGAAATGGGCTGTGGAAGACAGTGTGGCCTATAGTGGGTTTTTCTAAGATGGGATTGTCATGGGCATGAAATCCAAATTCTGGGTCTCCTAAGAAATGTCTTTGCTTTCATTCATTTTGTTTTATATGTTGGAGTGAGGTTTCAAGAAAGGAACCAAGATTAGGTATTTGTCCAGAAGAGGCCATTTCTTGGGATTTTAGGATGATGGCATTTGGGATGATAGATACTACAGTACAGGTTCCCATCCACATGTGGGGAAGTACTAGCTATGCAGCGTTACTACATAGAAAATATAAACTGGTGCCTGCAAGTATTAGTGCTATTGAGAGTCCAGAGGGGATAAAATATGAATGCGGATGACTAAAAAGATTAAATATCTGGGTTCCACCATACAACACATTTATGCAAAGTGGGGAGTAATAAGGATTGGAAGGGTTGTAGGTTAAACAACTCTGGCAAAGAATATTTCAAAAGATAAAATAGAGATTTTTTGAATTTTTCTCTAGGTTTTAGTTTGGTTAGGTTGTATACTTGATCTGATTGAGTTCCTAGGCCAAATAATTCAGTTTGTCTGTAAGAGTTGTTAAAGCACAGAACGTTTTCACTATAATTTTTGCTACTTATGTGTGTAGGAAGTGTTTAGTTGATGCTTGAATCATTCCAAAAGAGGGTTGAATTGAAATATTTATTTTGATACTTCTATGTCCATGTGCCATTGCCGTGTAGTTGTGTCAAAGAGCAAAGTATGGTTGCAGGATGTAGTAGGTATATACCCTAAAATAGCTGCAGTATCTCATGAGGACAGGTGTTTAAAACACAGGAAGGGTGACTACACCAATGGAGTTTGAATTTTCTACTGGTTGAGAGTCTTCTAGTTCATTTAAGGTTTGATGAAGAATAAATACATCTTCGTACTCAGGCAAGCTTGGGGAGGGGTTCTGCAACCCACCAACCACCGAAACCAGTGTATTGTGGGTGGACATGCAGGAGGGTTTCTGGACTTAAAGGAAAAGTGAGTAGGGATAGAGTTTCAGAGTGGGTAAATTCCGGGCACATCCAGCAATTAAAGTGATTGACTGTGGTTGCTATGGTCTGGACAGTTTCAGGGAGGGGATGGTAGGGAGTAATTGGGGCAATTAGTATGAGGAAGAGTGAAAGGGTGAAATATATGCTCATTGTGACTTTAATTAGTGAAGAAAAGGAAGCACATATGCTTATCAACTATGACCATAGCTCCCCTTCACAAAACACACACACCCACACCCAAAACAAGTTCTTTCTCTACTTACGTGTCCTTAAGTTACATTGTGCAAGTTGTTAGACCAGCCTCTGGAACCCACACTTGAGATATTCTGTCTAGTTTTCCTGAAATGCTGGTTACTTCTGTATTCTGTGAACATATCAGAGTCATTATAAAGTCTTTATTTTCCTTATCAGAAGTTTCTCAATGCATTGCCCCTCTGAAAAACAAAACAACCAAAAAAAAAAAAAGAAAAGAAAAGAAAAAGAAAATCAAACAAGCAAACAAAAAAAAATAAAAATAGAAGATTAGAGGAAATCTAGTACTCCCTTGAATTAGTGCTTGCCTTGAAAAATTCTAATATAGGTCCATAAAGAGAGGATTCTGGGAAATGTACTTACCAGATTCCTTCTCTAATGCATAAGACACATAGAAGAACCTAATCATGTTCGTGAGTTGATAAAAGGCAACCTAGCAGTTGATAACTTGTCAACTATACATCCATACATAAATGTTTATCTGTATACACACTTTCAAGTAAAGACAGTAACAAAGGGCTACTACCACCAAACATGATATAAATCTCACTCACATAATTAAATACTGGCTCCCCCAAAATGAGACATACAGTCTCATATTTTATTTCACCAGTCTTAGAGAAATGTTTACCCAGCTCAGTTGCAAACTACTTTGAAATTCTACCATTTAAATGCTAAAATTGTATTTAATCTTAAATATAAAGAAGACTAACTACTATTAATATAACTCATTTTAGAAGGTAGAAGAATGGGAATAAAAGAAAAAATACGTTTTGAAAACAAAGAAAAAAATAAACAGCCACTTATGTCTTCATTCAGTCCTCATTTCCTCATTCTGAAATGGTTTAAGTGGTCAAATTTTGATATGTAAAACTGCATTCTTTCACTAACCATCCATGTTCTTTTTGTCCTTATGCACAATTCACTTGACAGGTAAAGAATTGTGAACCAGAATTCATTTCCAAGAAAGTCAGCAATATTAGTAATCCTGCCTATATAGGATGAGTGACACTTTCCATTAGATGTGACAGTACCATTTGGTGCCCCAGAGAATACGCTGGGTCCAGAACATAATCATCCTTAACCTTAATGTATCACAGTAAGCTTATGCTTCCTACCCACCAACAATCAGAATCGAATATGACAGTTAATGCAGTAATCCCCTTTCAGTGGGATGAACAGCCCAGGTGGCATTCTCAGCTTCCAGTTCTATGGACACTTTTTGTCAGACCTGGTGAATGCCTTTCTCCTTTTGGAACCAAGAACTCTAAACCATAAAATCCAAGCATCTCAGAGACAGGAAACATACTTTTTATTATTTAATAATTAAGTATAAGAATGAAATAAGACACTCCATTTCTTCCTGTTTTCTGGAACTGTGCACTGGCAGTGGCAGAAATGAAACCAAATATTTGTGGTTGCTTCAGCAAATATACAACACTTTGTTGGACAAATCCCATCCAAGTCCCATCAAAACATTGTTAAAATTGAACTTTCAAAAGAGATTTCCATCATTTATCAGACAAACTGCACTATAGTGATGGATTGCATGAAAATAAAAGTAGATTCTGAGGGCATAAATCCATTGTTGTTTTTTTTTTTTTTTTTTTTCACTTTCAAATGTGCTTCTTGGTGGAAGGAGATATTGTGTCAAATGTTGAGATGGTTCATAAGGCATTCTGCAAAGCTCTAGGTGGTTGTGATAGCAGAAGCTTGAAAAGAAAGAAAGGGAAATCCATACCTAGAAGAGATGGTTATTTTAGTGAGGACAAATTGCTGCTCAACTATGATGGACGTTATCTATTCTAATCACTCTTGTCATCAGACAGCTGGTGAATCCCTATGAGAAATATGCCCCAATCTGGGTCTCAGGCTTGATCTTCTGCCATTGAAAATTTGAGTTGTCATAATGGCTATGGCCAAACAGGACTTGGTGAGAGAAAAGACATACTTTTGAACATACGAAGAATTTCCATCCATGGGAATTAATCAGAGACAGAGAGGACTGGGGAGAGAGGCAGAATAACATCTAGTCTGTCTGATTATTACAGCTTTCTTTGCCAATGAAAATATAGCCTCTGATTTTGTACCCATTCCAAGAGATCATTCCACATGTTTTACCCCAGGCCTTCTTGTCACTAATTTTCCAGTCTTATACTTCACATCCAGCCAAACTATTAGCCTCTGACAACAAAACAATGTAGATTCACACATCTGGCCATCTTTCTTTCAGTTCTAACTTTTAACATGAAGGACTTGACAAGTTTGTAAATGCAACTTGCTTTGTAAGTCAGCTACTCATAAGGTGAGACTTTATGTCATCAAAAGACAAATTGGAGTTGAGTTGCAGTTTACAGTATTTTATTCAGGACACAAAAAGTGTTGCAGCAAGGAAACCAATCACTTATAAAAATGAAAGCAGCTTCAAGGCCTGGGAGTTTGCAGGCAGTTGTATAAACAGAAAGAAATTGGTTAGGTTACTGAAAACAAGAATACTATTGCCTTCAAATCCAATCAAAGCAGAGAAACATGCATCTATTTTCACCATTGAAGTCCTGTCTCCCTAGAACCACTACTAGTATTCATTATTTAAGGTTGGGAAAATAGAAGCTATTGCATGTATTCTATTAATAAAGTGTTTTAAACATGGAAAATAAACCCTGCAAAACCACCGGGAGGGTTAGGAAAATTAATGTCAGGTAAGCAGCCCTAATGAAATCAGCCAGAAGCACCAAAACCATGAACCCATGATTCTCAAGATTTCACCACAAAACTATTGAAAAGCTCAAGAATTTCTAGAGAACCATAAACTAGGTTAATCTGCAGAAGCTGAGTGGTTGGATTTCAAGAACTCACATGAAAGCTGCTGAGAATCTCACTTCTACCTACACATCTGATTTTAACTGCCTCCTTCTCTTCCACCTTGTACCTTTCACATGTCATCTGATTGACTCCCATTGACAGATGCCAACTCAGAATCCTCTGGAAAATGGAATTCTGGGATATGTAACCCAGCTTTCTCTTCTGCAGTACAAAGAAGAATTAAAAGGTGTTGTTCGTCACGTTTAAAAGTTGACATCAGTTAATTCATCACACTTATTAAAAATAAATGAAACATGTACTTAATCCAGAAAGCCAAGGAAATATCAAGTATAAGCAAATAAAAATAAAGCAAATGTTGTTATAGTAATTTAAGTCAAGTTTGAACTTGATTATATTATGCAATGAGAAAAAAAGTGTACATTATAAGAATAGAAGTGAAAATCCAAAATGAAAATATGTCATTACTTTACATAAGTAATACTCTATAGCAATGGTAATATTACAGCAATACAATAATACTAATACTATAATAATACAAATACAATAATGCCTAACTATATATGAAAATTACTAGAAATTTAATGAAATACCAACAGGAACACAATAATGATAACACTTGAATTAAATTCTCTTAGACTGTGACAGATAAAGTTGCCAAAATATTGTATATGTAATTATTTAAGAGATTAAATAATGTGAATAACATAGTAGTAAACTATGTATTAACTCCAATCAAGCAAAATAAATAACAGATTTTTTTCTTCTCTGCAAGGAATTTCCACAATAGTTCAAAATCCACTTTAGAGCTGGGTATAGTATAAACTGTATATCATAACTGAAATTCAATGACATTTAAAAATAATAATAAAATAAAAACAAAAAAAAAGACTGCTTCTTGGAAATTATATAAGAAAACTAACTATCTCTTAAGGCAAAGAGGAAGGGAAAGAAAAGGTGTAGACTCTTTAGAAAATAACACCCATAAAATTGCTTCATAATGGACCTAAAGTGATCATTTGAAGGCAATGTTTGTAGCAAAAAGGGTGACCAAAAACTTACATTAGTAAGCTATAAAAATTAAAAATAAGTAAATTGAGAATTCATCTTAAAACATGAGTTAAAAAATAACAAAAGTAAGCTAACTAAAATAGGAAGAATGAATAACAAGTATAAAAATAAAAATTCATAAATGGTCAGTTGAATAACAACAAACAAATAAATAAATTCCTGAACAGATACAGGTAAAAGAAGTCCTAGCTAGTCTAATATAAAGGATAGCTGAAAAAGCAATACATAGAAATGAGAACGGGGAAATAATCCTATATAAAAGGGAATGGTTTATTAAAATAGTCATCAGAGAAGGTGTATATTAGTTCTACACAAATACATTCAATCTTTGAAATAAAAACTATAAAAAATGTCTACAGATGTGAAAGACTATCTAATCAAAGCATTTTGAGTGAAAAAAAAATCAAAGTTTTCAAAGGACTAATGAACAGTAAAGGATTCATCTGAGAAATTCTTAGAAAATCAGGGATGAGCCCTAGGAACCTCATCAAGCAGGTTCATGCACACTTAACTTGAACTTATATTTGTCCAAGGATGATACACTGGTCACTATCATCTCCTCACACTATTTCCTATGGTTGCCCTCTTAACTGCCTATATGGCACATCTGAAATGGCCTAGACTAAATCCCCAATCTCACCACATGCTACCCTTCTTGTGCTTACTATGATCTGAACAGATATTCCTACATCACCCAGCCACATTTCTAGATTAAGGCCCTTGATCATTTTTATAACATTGGATGAATTTGCTCAAGTTCGTATCCTGGATCATTCTTTCTTATAATGTTATCATGTTTTAATTTACATGTTGCCTCCTCAACACCTTCTCAAAACACCCTTCCTAAAACTGCTCCTTTATCCATGTGATACTCTCTGATAACATGCCATTGGTATAGAATTGAAGGGAGGTCTCCCAAAAGATTTATCCACTTTTTATTCCCTGGATAGATACCTTATTTGGATAAAGCGTCTTTGCAGATGTAATTAAGTTAAGAATCTTGAGAGAAGATCATCTTGGATTATCTGGGTATGCCCTAAAAGTATCCCTATAAGAGACACACAGAAAAGAGACAGAGAGGAGAGTAGGTCATGTGAAGGCAGAGGTGGAAATGAGAGTTTTGTTGCCACAAGCCAAGAACACCTGGAGTCACCAGAAGCTGTAAGAGGCAAGAAAAGATTCTCCCCTAGAGCCTTTGGAAGGGGAAAGCCCTAGTGAAATCTAGATTTCAAATTTCTGGCCTCTAGAACTTTAAGAGAATGTATCTCTACCTTTTTTTAAGCCAACAAATTTGAAATAATTTGTTAGAATAGCCCTAGGAAAATAATAAACCATTTATTCTTGTCACTACACAAAATTTCCAACTATTTATTCATTTGCTTGTTTATTTTTTAGCTTCCCTCTCTCATCTGTCCTGGATTAAAAAAAAAAAACACAATGTGTACTGAATACATAGCATGACTTGCCTCACTTAGAATCATTATATTATTTTATCTAATATATATTTGGATCTTATAAGGATTTAATATATTTTTTTCTTTAATATTATTGTATAAGAAGATATTGCAAACTTGTAACCAGCACTCAGATTAAGAAACTGAACATGATCATGCCTCAAGTGTAATGACTCTTCTGATTTATATTACCAAAGATTCATTTAGAAAGATTCCCTTTTATAGAAGCAAAAATCATAGCTCTGTTCTTCTGGACTCCTCTCTGCATTTTGGTAGACTTTCAGCTGTTTTAAAGGCATAGACAGAAAGACAGTAATAAATTCTGCATTTAGCCAGAGACTTCATCAAGGCCTAATGAAGAGTAGGATATATATTTTTTGAGTGAGTGAGTGTGAAAGAGTCATCGGGGGAAGCATTAGTCTGAAATGCTAAGGTCGTTGTTTTGCTTCAAATGTCATACAGATCCTTCACAATTCATCAGCTGGGTCTCTCTAACCTCACTCTATTTTCCAGAACTCTTTGGGCCAAGCCATCAACCTGGTCCAAGCCAAAAGCTCTGAGATTTTGGTCTTTTTAAAAATTAATGTTAAGATATTTGGGCAAGATGCATCCTCATCATCTGAAGGAAGAAGTGTCTTAAAAATGACTCAAGTTTGTGTGTGTGTGTGTTTGTACATACTTGACTTTGTACAGAGTCAAGCTACCATAAAATGCCTGTGTAAAAAATTTCAATTCATAATATTCCAGTTATCCAATATTAAGCCACAACTTTCAATTTCTATCAGGTCAAGGATTTTGAAGCAAGCAATTAAACTTTACATGGTCAAATGCGAATCCAGAACTGCTTGTTTAAATAAATAGCTGAATAACTCCAAATTCACATGACTGAATCATGAATTCATTGCCTCTAACTAGTTTCTTTCTCTCTTGAAATCCAGGTCTTCATTGGCCCCTAGGCAAGATGGAGCAGCTGTTGATGCAAATTCTTGTCCAGCTGGGAGGAAATTGAAACTGTTATAGCTTAAGTACTGTTCATGAAGTTATTTACATCAAAAGAGTTAGTCATCTGAAGAGGATGCAGCAGTAAATTCTAATGTCAATGGATTGTAAATATCTTCTGCTAATCTATATTTTTAACTGTTAGCAGGATTGTGTACATTTAATTCTGAAATTTAAGAAAATAGTTATATTTCCATTTGCAGTAAAAGAATTCTAATCTGCAAAAATTTCAAATACATCCTACTATTATTAGTTTTTAAAAGAAATTATTTTTAAAATATGCATTTGATTTCTATAAAAAAATCAAGTAAATCTAGAAAGTAGCAAAACAACTGACAGATTTTCAGTTAAGAATAATAAAGCATTTAAAACATTCACCTGGGGGACAACCAGCAAGATGGCAGCAGAGTAAGGAGCTCCTAGAATCAGCTCCTGCTACAGGGCCATTAGTAATCACCCAGAACTACCTAAAGCACTTGTTTGGGGGTTCCAAGAGACCAGAAGTGCATCCTGCAACATCCTTGAAAGAATGGAAGGAAGAGACTGCCCATCTGCAGAGAAGATTTAAAAGTAGAGCACTCCACGTATGGAGGCTGGTGCCCATCTTCCACTGGAGTCACAAGCCACCTCGGGAGCTCTTCCACAGCTGGAATTGGAAGCTCCACTTCCCCCAAACGGGGAGGAGATGGTTAGGCACCAACTTCAGCTACTTATTAGTAAATTCAGTGTGTTAAAGTATAATCCTAAGAACAGCTAAAGTTTGAACCTGTCCAAGTCAGAAAGAGACTGATAGCCACCATCTTAACACTGTGCCTGACAAGAGGGGAAGCACGGCTGACAGAAAATCACAGGGCAAGTAGGGATCGGCTTCTTTCCATATAGATCAGATTGCTGCTCTAGACTAAGCCCCAGGCCCACCTCGGTCAGGGAGGAAGCTGGGGGAGCTGCACCAGCTTCTCCAAAAACTATAGGCCGCGCTGTGGAAGCCAGTGATCATACTACTTTGGCAGCACAAGCCAGCTCAGGAGCTATTCTGTGGCAGGAATTGGAAGCTCCATTTCCCCAAAACAGGGCATGAAGAGACAGTTGGCCACCAATTTCAGCTACTGATTAGTAACTTCAGCTGGCTAAAGTATAACGCGAAGAACAGCTAAACTTTGAACCTGTCAAAGTCAGAGAGAGGCCGGTAGCTGTCATTTTCACTCCACCCCCATCATGAGGGGAAGCCTTGCTGACTGAAAATCAGAGTGACAATAGAGACCGGTTTCTTTCACCCAGACTGGTCTGCAGCCCTACCTAGGCTTCAGCCCCACCGATAGCAGGGAGGAAGCTGGCAGGCCCTGTACCAGCCTATCCAGATAACTGCAGTACATTTGGCTGATACAGACACTGAATAATCAGAAGTCTACTGGGGCAATTGCTGTCACCTTGGACCTGCACTGCATAGATTGCTGCCCACACCTGCAGCTCCATCCCTGCTCCAGGCAGGGGAGAAAGGGTCGTGAAGCTTCATCAGTCTCTCTGGGTAACTACAGTCTAGGCCTTCACGACTTGGATTATTTCATACATCTGTGGCTCTGTCCCTACCCCTCACAAAGGAGAAAGTTGGGAGAAGCTTCATTGGTCCTTGGGGCAGTTAGGGAAGCTTGAGCCTCCACAGCTTATAGCATCAACTACATCCTTGGCTCCTACTACACAACAGCAAAGGAAAAGGGCAGGAAGCCCTAAACTAAAGAGAAAAACTGCACCCAGAATAAATATTCTAGTAAGCCAGATGTTAAGAAACCAAAAAGAATTACAATCCACACAAAGAAACATGATGATATGGCCCAGTTAAAGGAACAAGATAAGCCTCCAGATAACATAAAAGAGTTGAGACAACTAATCATAGATGTTCAAACAAATTTCCTTAATAAATTCAATGATATGGCTAAAGAAATTAAGGATATTAAGAATACATGGGATGAGCACAAAGAAAAATTTGAAAGCATACGTAGAAAATAGCAGATCTTATGGGAATGAAAGGTGCAATAAATGAAATTAAAAATATACTGAAATCAAATAATAGCAGATTTGAGGAGGCAGAAGAAAGGATTGGTGAGCCTGAAGAATTTACCTTTGAAAGTGAATATGCAAAAGAACAGATGAAGAAAAGAATGGAAAAATATTGAACGAATTCTCAGGGAACTAAATGACAGCAAGAGACATACAAACGTATGTGTCATGGATGTCCCAGAAGGAAAGAGAAGAGAAAAGGGGCAGAAGGAATATTTGAAGAAATAATGGTAGAAAATTTCCCAACCCTATTGAAGGACATAGATATCCATGTCCAAGAAGCACGATGTACACCGATCCAACAAAATCCAAATAGACCAACTCCAAGACACATATTAATCAGAATGTCAAATGCCAAAGATAAAGAGAGAATTCTGAGGGCAGCAAAAGAAAAGCAATGCCTAACATATAAGAGATACCCAGTAAGATTAAGTGCTGATTTCTCACCAGAAACCATGGAGGCAAGAAGACAGTGGCATGATATATTTAAGATACTGCAAGAGAAAAACTTCCAGCCAAGAATCTTATATTTGGCAAGATTGTCTTTCAATAATGAGGGTGAGTTTGGAATATTCACAGATAAACAGAAACTGAGAGAGTTTGTAACCAAGAGACCTGCTTTGCAGGACATACTAAAAGGTGTGCTACAATCTGAAAAGAAAGGACAGGAGAGAGAGGCCTGGAAAAGAGTCTAGAAATGAAGATTATATCAATAAAAGTAACTAAAAGTGTCAAAAGAGTGGTGAAAATAAAATATGACAGATAAAACCCAAATATTCAGGAATAAACTTAATCAATGATGTAAAGCACAGGTATTCAGAAAACTACAACTCATTGTTAAAAGAAATCTTAAAAAGACCTAAATAATTGGAAGAACATTCCATGCTTATGGGTTAGAAGACTAAATATCATTAAGATGTCAATTCTACTCAAATTCATGTACAGATTTAGAGCAATTCCAATAAAAAATTCCACCAGCATTTTAAAAATAAATGGAAAACATGATTCTCAAATTTATTTGGAAGGGTAAGGGGTCCTGAAGATCCAGAAACATCTTAAAAAGGAAAAGTAAAGTTGGAGGACTCTCATCTCCAAACTTTAAGTCATATTACCTAGCTACAGTGGTAAAAACAGCATGGAACCGGCATGAAAACAGACACAGCAACCAATGGAACCAAATTGGTGGTTCAGAAAGAGACCTTCACTTCTATGGTCAAGTGGTTTTTGACTCGCCTGTCAAACCCACCCAGCTTGGGCAGAACAGTCCATTCAACAATTGGTGCTGAGGAAATTTTATATCCATGGTAAAAGAAGGAAAGAGGGCCCCTATTTAATACCTTATACAAAAATTAACTCATAATGAATCAAAATCCTAAATATAAAAGCAAGAACCATAAAGCTTTTAGAAGAAAATGTAGGAAAATATCTTCAAGACCTGGTGGTAAGTGGTGGATTCTTAAAGGAGATAAGAGGACGACTGAGAAGGACTACTGATATTTAATGTATATAGAAGTTTTGATTAGCTTTATTGTAAAAGTGTGGAAATGTACGGAGTTGATGGTAAGACATTATAATGAGTAACAGCTGGTTTATAAATGTGGTGGAAAATGGTAGTCTAGGGATATAAATGCCAATTGACAGAAAGCTAGAGAATAATGTAGCACAGTAAACCCAGAGGTGGATGAGAATTGTACTTGATGGTACAGATGCAAGAGTGTCCTTTGTGAGCTAGAGCAGATGCACATACTATTGCAGGGTGGTGGGAATGTGGAAAAGCATGGAAAAATACAACTGGAGGGACCTATGGAGTGTGGTTAACAGTAATAATGTAATCTTCTTGCATCTATGCCAAAGATGTACTGAGTTGATGTTGGGGGAATATGGAAATTGTGTGCCAAATGTACACTATGGGCCTGGTAATAATTGGATATATTATCTCATAATTTGTAATAAATGTTAAACCACAGTGTGGTGTGTTGATAGAGGGTGTTGTTTGGGAATTCTGCACATGTGCATGATTGTTTTGTAAGTTTATAACTTCTGTCATAAAAATATATTTAAAAAACAATAATAGAGTTGGTTGGGGGGAAAATCCACCAATTTTATGATAAGGCCTATAATTAGTAGTAAGATTTTGACAATATTCTTTCATAATTTGTAACAAATGTCTCATGACAATGCAAGGTGTTGGTGGAGAGTTGATGTATTGGACCCTTGTATGATGTTATGAATGTTTGCTTTGTAAGTTCACAACTTTTACTATGCACTTATTGTTTATGTATGTTCATGTATAAATGATGTAAAAAAAATAATAATAGGGTGGATTTGGGGAAAATACCTTGATTAGTAGTAATATTTTGAGGATGCTCTTTAATCATTAGTCAAATTTTTTTAACAATGGAAGGTATCGGTGGTAGGGTGAGATATGAGAGCCCTGTATGATGCTATGTATGTTTGTTTTGTAAATTCACAAAATAAAAAAGCCATTCATCTGCATTAGAGTTTATACAAGCAATTTTAAGCATGCCTTCTTCTTGGGATAGGCTATAATACATTTTTTCCTCAAAGATGATGCAGAAAACTGATAAATATATGTAATAAATATTAAGTCAGAGTTTTTATAAAGTTAATGTATAACTTTTAAATGCAATACCTGTAAAATTAACTATGCACATAAAAATATCTAAGTGTTTCTTTAAAGAAGTCTTAGGCAGTAAAGATTTTAAGACTACATATCCCCTTCAATTTGCCCCCAATTGTCAATATTTTGCATGAAGGAATGAGAATGTTTGCATTATGCACTTAAGCTATCTACTTAAATGCAACAATTATCTCAAGGAACAAAAAAATTGTTTGATTTGCAGGCTCTCTGAGACCAATTTTATTTAAGAAACCACCATACTTGAAAGAATGACTAACAAAAAACAAAACTCTGATTGCTCAGGTTTGGTAATTGGCAGATTTTTCTCAAATATGTTTGAAATGAGCCTATCACTTCAAATAAATCAGCTGATGATATTTGTTGCTAATATTGAAATTCAAGCTCTCAAGAGAAAATTGGAACTTTGGAAAACTTGTGTCTGTCAGTGGGAGCTTGACAGCTTCCCAACACTTACAGGCTTTTTCTGATTACATAAGCAGATGAATTAACAAATATGATTTTAAATATGTGTAATAAAATGCATCAAAATTTGGAAAATCTGCATAATGCAGTAAACAAATATTTTCCAAATGAAAAATACAGATAATGCAAAGACATGCATAGATAAAAGGTATTTTCAAAGTACATGATAGCCCCATGAAATTTATTTTTGAAAAGTACAAAAGTTCATGTAAGTGCTTTTAGATTCCTTATTATAATTAATCTTTAATAAACTGCCTCTTGCCAAGTATTGGTGTAATATCAAAGAAGGCTATCCATAGTTAACTGAAAAAGCTTTTAAAATACACCTCCTTTTCCCAAATTCATCTGTGGAAGATAGAATATTCTTTATATGTGGCAACCCAAATTACATATTCTAACAGCTTCAATGCAGAAACAGATATAGGAATCCACCTGCCTTTCATTAAACCAGATATTAAGGAAATAAAATATATATATAATGCCACTCTTTTTAAATAAATCTTTATATTTTGTTTAAAAAAATTTCATAAAATATTCATATAAAGATGTAATTAAAATATTATTGTTATTGAAATGAATTATAAAATAAATATTCTAAAAATGTCTGTTTCTCTGATTCAGTTTCTAAAATAATAAATGTTGATAAGCATAGCCACATAAACAAAAGCTTCTTAGGGTACTCAATAACTTTTAAGAATGTGACTGGCTCCAGAAATCAAAAACAACTTTGAAAACTGCTGGTCTACCTAATCATATTTTCATCAATTTTATATGCACCAAATTTTCTATTCCCATTTTGTGAAATATGACCATAAACAAATACACAGCTATATATCAGCAACAGGATGCATGAAAATTAGATGACCCTCTTACTGTATTGAAAGAAGATTGACATATTAAAAAGGCCAAATGATCAAATATTTTGGTGTGTGTGTGGCTATCATTGGTGACAATCTGAGAATGATTACCTGACTCTCATACTTGAAAAGCTACTTGGATTTGCTCTAAAACCCCAGAATAAAAATCCACACTTTCACAATGAAAGTCTCTTTTATTATTAGTTCCCTAATTAGCTTTCCATTTCCTTTATTATTAATTTATTTTAGATTTTTAATGAAATTATTTTTTTAAAAAACATAGCTCCGTAATTCTGGAGATTTTTTTCCTTCTCTTCTGTGGTGGAATCTCTAAGCCCTGACTCACATGATTTATATAACATCATTTTGGGTGATTACAAGTTGTCAGACCTTGTACATATGGAAAATAACTTTATTCAATATGGAAACTTGCCAGATGGTTTAACTGGGTATGCACTAAGGGATGGGAAGTAATGTAATTATAGTAAAGCCATTATTGAATTGACTTCCAGATTTCAGTGTTGCCATTGAAAAGTTCATAGCAATCCTAATCCTTGAACTTTTGTTCTTTCAATATGGCTATTTACTCTGGAAACTTGTAGGATTTTCTCTATGTCTACAGTGTTCTACATTTGCAAAAAAAAAAAAAAAATGTGTTTCATTTTAAAAGTTAAGGGGAAAAAAAGCAAGGAAATAGTGTCCCTTACAAATCTAGTCTTATCCTGGTCTGCCTGCTTTGTGGAATGATAAGAGAATGGGAGGGCTGTGTACATGCCATTGCAGGCCTTTGTTTCCCCAATGCACCTCATTTAGAATTGTAACTCTCCCTGCAAAAGGTAGTGTGCCTTTGTTGGGTCAATTTTCATGCAGTATACCATTCATTGACTGTTTTACCTTAGAAATCCATTTCTCTTACTTTTGAGAATTTTTTAAAATTTTTCATTGAAATTTCCTCCTTGCCACCTTTTCAGGTTATTTGTAGTACTCTAGGTTTCTGTATGTTGGAATTTCTGGATGGGTCCTTAGGTTTACTTAGACACTATCTCTCATTTCCCATCCCCTTTCATTTTTGATATACTCCCCATAGTTTTATTATTCTTTCCTCTGCAAATATCCTTTACAAAAGTCCTATTGAATCTTATAGTTTGGTATTTCTTTTTCAAATTTGAGAAATTTTTGCATTCTCTGGATTTTTAAATGTTATAACACCCTTGTCATGCTTTCTGAGTATAAAATATTCTCTTATCATTTATATTTTTGATAATATTCTTTTTTATTTTCTTATTTCAGCCTTGGCTTTGTTACATCCAAGAATTTTCTTTCTCTGTTTTTTTTTTTTTTTCCCTCATCTTTAATTTGTAAGTTAGAGATTGTTTTAGTGTGCCAAAGAGCTGCCAATGCAAAATACCAGAAATGGGTTGGATTTTATAAAAGGGATTTACTTGGGGTAAAATCTTACAGCTCTGAGCCATGGGAAGTCTAAATCAAGGCATGATAAAAGGTGCTTTCTCACCAAAGTCAAATACTGTTGCTCTGTTGTCCAACCACATGGCAAATCAGAGTGGCCACTTAGCTCTACCAAGGTTTATGCCTTTCCCTGGTCTTCTCTGTTTTCCTGCAATCCTCTCTCTCACATAGATATATCAAATATGGCAAAGTTCTCTTTTCCTGTCTATTTCTCCATCTCTATTTCTCCATCTCTGCCAGCAAGAGGGCAGAGACTCAACCTGAGTCATACATGACTGACATAATCCAATTGAAAGGATCTCACACCCACAAGAATGGATTAGTTCAGAAACATAATCTTTCCCTTTTGGGGATTCATAAAAGAATTTCAAAATGCCACACTCCACTCTCTGAATCCCAGAAGGACATGTTCCTTCCATATGCAAAATATATTCATTACATCATGATATTTCAAAAGCCTTAAATCATTTCAGTAGCAATGTTAAGTACAAAATCAAATGAAATCAGTTATAGGTGTGTGGTTTGTCTTGGATTAAAAGTTCCTTCTGGCTGTAGACTTGTGAAACTAAAAACAGTTATATGATTCCAATATACAAAGGAGGGACAGACATAGGATAAACATATGCATTACCATAAGGAAAAACTGGAAGGAAAACAGACATCATGACCCAGACAATTCCAAAAACCTACAGAGCTTACTCCATTATATTTCACAATCTGAAAGTCATATATAGAATGATGGTTTCTTCTCCTTGAGGTCTCATGAGGGCCCACCCCTTACACAGGCTTGCCCCATGGCAATTTTCTCAGTTCTACCCTTATCAAACATCTGGGTGGTAGCAGAATTCTGAACCCTCACTTTCCAAGAACATCGGGGTGATGGCCACACTTTCCCCATTCTCTGGAGTTCATACTTTACCATTTCTGTAGCCTGGGGCAGCCAAACTCTCCCTGAATAATGGGCTAGAAGACTTAGCCTCTTCAAATGCTAGGGCAAATTCACCCTTTCTGCACACTTGGGTGGGGTCCCTCTCCTTGCCTGAGAAGTTGTCCAAAGTCTAGACCTTAGCTTCCATGGTTTTCTTCCTAAAGAGGTTTCTTCTTCAATTTCTCCCTTTCTTGTCCCTTTTAGTCCAGGCTAACAGTTTATACAGATCTCACACAAAGCTTGTTGGTTTAGTATGAAGGAAACAGGGATCCAAACCATCAGACAGCAAGACTTTCCATGAGTCCTTCCTGAATAATTGCATTTTCCAATCCTGCCTTACAATTTCCAAGTTTAGTTAAGTCCTCACATGGTCACTATCTTCTTGGGGATTGTTTTGTGGAAGCTCAGAATTTCCCAAGCCACCAATTTCTGCTGTCTTTTGCCCAGCAGTTTATTTCTCAGCATATCTCTTTACTCTTACATTTTGCCATAAGCAGCAAGGAGAAGCCTGGCTACATTTCACACATTTAATTTGGAAATTGTCTTAGCTAAATGTCCAAGCTCATCATTTTAAAATTCTGCCTTCCATCTAACATCAAGAGTCAATTTTGCCAAGTTCTCTACAACTTTAAATTAAGGATTGCTTTTTTCCTAGCCATCATCTCTGTCTAAAGACTTATCAGAACTGTCTTTAGCATCCATATATTTTTTTAAAGATTTTATTTATTTATTCATTTATCCCCCCCTTGCTGCTTATGCTCGCTGGGTCAGCTAACCACACCGTGCGGGCGGGCTTGCCTTCACCAGGAGGCCCCGGAAACCGAACCCAGGGCCTCCCATATGGTAAACGGGAGCCCTACTGATTGAGCCACAGCCACTTCCCAGCATCCATATTTTTACCAAAGTTCTCTTCAAAGCACTCTAGGCTTTTTCTATCAAGCATCTCACAATTCTTCCAATAAATATCCTTTATCCATTTATAAAACCATCCCAACATTTTTGGTAATTGAAAGCAGCACGATCCCACTCTCTGAGTACCAATCTCTGTTTCAGTTTGCCAAAAGGGTGCTGAGGCAACGTACCAGAAATGGGTTGACTTTTATAAAGGGGATTTATTTGGAGCTTATTTACAAATTTATTTATTTCTGAGCCATGGAAAGTCCAAATCAATGCACTATAAAAAGTGCTTTCTCTCCAAAATCAGCTACTATTGACCCTGTTGTCCGGCCATGTGGCAAATAAAGTTGGTTTCCAATCTTTCCTAAGGTCTCCGCCTTCCCCTGGGCTTCTCTGTTTTCCTGCAGTCCTCTCTCTCACACAGCCGGATCAAGTATGGCAAAGCTCTCTTTTTCTGTATGTGTCTCCATTTATATCAGACCCAGCAAGAGGGTGGAGAATCAACCTGCCTCACCACGCATGACTGACATACAATAGAAAGGGTCTCACACCCAACGGGAATAGATTCATTCAGAAACATAATCTTTCTCTTTTTGAGATTTGTAAAGGATTTTCAAAATGCAACAGAGACTTTCTAAAGAATTGACAACAGTTTCTCAAACAAGTAATTGTGCACAAACATTCATAGCAACATTAGCAAAGTTCAAAATGTGGAAACAACCCCAATGTTCATCAACAGATAAATGGAGAAACAGAATGTGGTGTGTGTGTATGAATATTACTAAGCCACAAAAGGTAATGAAGAACTGAATATAAAAAAGGAATAAAGTTTGAATATAAAAAACATAACAAAATACTGATATATGCCACAATATGGATGAACCTCCAAAATACGCTAAATAAAGAAGCCTCAAACAAATGATCACATATGGTATGAGAAAGTGTATATGAAATATCCATAATAAACAAATCCATGCTTGGAATGACAGCTCAATCGGTATGGGGTTTCATTCTGGTGTGGTGAAAATGTTTTAGAACTAGGAAGAGGTGATGTTGTACAACATTGTGCATGTACAACATGCCACTGAATTGCACACTTTAAAATGGTTAATTTTAGGTTATATAAATTTTAACACAGTGGAAAAAAGTTTTTAAAATGTGAGGCAGGAAGATCTAGGAATAATCATATGCATATCTTTGCTTCAAAGAAATTTTTAAAATGCTAAACAAAAGGCCAAGTATTTTATCTTTTTAAAACTTATATTTTAATGCACAGTTTGGAAAACTATGTCCTGCAGGTCAAATTTGGCTTGTATTTATAAATAAATGTTTATTGGAACATAGACAAGCTTATCATTTACATATTGTCTATAGTTGTTTTCAGGCTATACTGGCAAAGTTAAATAGTCGATAAGGAGATAGCACGTGGTTCTCAAAACCTAAAATACATAATTACTGACATTTTGCCCAAAAGTTTGCAGACTCCTGTTTTAGGGAAGTATCATTAAGTGGGACACTCTACAACTTTAGATCAATATCATTGTGTTGACCAAAACCAGAAGCTAAAATGGTATATAATATGCCACTAATAAAATTATATACTATTATTTTGATTGTGATTTAAAGCAAAAATAAGTTACAAAATTGATAGCAAGCATGTAGTCTAATAATGTTATTCATGAACCATAATTTTATATTTGTCCAAAATAGTCCAAAATGCCTTATGTGAAGATTTCAGCTAATGCCATGTATAGTCCCAAGTCAATAATGAAATCTGTAATTAACGGAGAATCGGTCTTCCCAGATGCATTTGTCATATGACTAGAAAGTAGTCAGGCTCTTCTCTTGTAATTTGGGAAGAATATAATTTCAGAATTATGTGGATGTTTCTGTGGCTTTATATGTAAATGTGTGATGGTGTAGATAGACACATGAAAATGTAGTGGTTACCAATATTAGAACTCAGTAAGGTCTCTTGGAAATGTGATAATTTACTCAAATGTGTTTAGATTGACTTACAACTAAGCATTAAACCGTGTGTGATTAGATTTATTGCCTGTAACTGCAAGTCAAAATTAAGTACTCATGGATATAAAAATCAGAAATTACTTCTTTCTTCATATTAAATTTTCAGTTGAACTAAAATTTAACCTAGTATAAACAGCCTTTATTCTTAATATTAAAGACAATTTGTGGATAATTGAATTGAAAGTTTAATAGAAATAATAAACAATGAATGTTAGTTTGCCAAAGTATAAACAGAATTATTTTGTAATAAAAGTGAAATTATTCCATGCAATTCTTATTAGTATGTATAAAAAACTATACCTACATTGCCTCAAAATTTAATTATTTACTTTCTGTATTTTCATATTAAAACTAAATAAAGCTTCAGTCCATTTTATCCATTCTTATGAATTAAGAACAATATAATAACATTAAAACTATAAAACTTAATGGTGGCATTGAATTTCTTATCCCAGATTGACTCTTCTTTCCTGGCATCGATTCTTCTTTTATTTACAAATCGCTTGATGTTTTTTTTTTTTACTAGGACATATTCTTTTAAAGAAGTGTTGATTAATCTTCCGGTAGCTACAGAAGTTTTAAATATTCTAGGCAAACCACCAATAAATAAAACTAAGGCAATACACTAAGAAAAATATGCATTGTTTAAAACCACAAGTTTTTCTATTCGTTGTGAAGAATTGAATATTTCTTGGTATTAGAAACTATGATGCAACTTTCCCAATCATCAGAAAAAAGAGTATTTACTGTTCCATATTTTTTCTTGGTAAATTGTTTAAACCATTATATTTTTATACAAAAGATCTGCAATAGTCACTTGTTTGTTAATACCAGAAAGAGCTACATTCATGATATATGCTTATTTGAACTTGAATATGCAATGCAGGCTTATGCATCTTAATTAAAGGAGCAACGATAGAAGTAATTATTTTGTTTTTATAACTTTCCTAAAATTAATTCACCAATAATGCTTGATTTTTTTTCTTTTTGAAATAAATTCTTACATGTTTTCTGTGACCGAAGTGTTCCAATGGTTTCTCATATACCACAAAAAACACACACTGAGGATTCAGGAATCTCCAAGGAGCTATTCAGAAGTCCACAGATCCCTCTAGTCCACAAACAGAGAATATCATCCTCTCAGGGACACATCTCTTTGTTTTTCCTGAACTAGGTATTTCTATACTACATATAGGTAGTGTCACTTGGGTTCAAGGGGATGAGTGTCAGAGACTAAGAAAACTCCTCTGGGAAATGAAACTCTGCAGAAAGCTTCTCTCCATTCATAGCTTATGGCTTTCTTACTGAAAAGAGTTCTAGTATGAAGTATATTCCTATCACTCCTTCCATTTTTCAGACTATATATTATGCAAGTCAGGTCCCAAAGAGTCTCAAAACCTCAGGAAAAATTCTGAAAGATTATATTGGCTATGCAAAGTCTGACTTTAGTATACCATGGTGGGCTAACACTTGTCTTATCCGAAAGCAGAATGTCACCACAGATTGACTTCACCAAAGTATTATCTGTAAATAGCTTATGAGATAAGAAAAAAGGAAGTGAATTGCTTAGAAGGAAGTTATTGCTAAGTCATGAGGCCAGGTTTAATGCTTTGGGGCTTTGAAATGAAGGTTTAGATGGGGAAACCTCTGAAAATGCAATTTTCTTTCGATTCTCCCCAAGGCTTGATTTGCTGCTGCTTTAAATTCCTGGACACTTTTATGTATGTAGCTTTAATCCAGCTAATTTTTAGGACATGAATAAAATATTTCAAATTTTGACTTTTGTGGATTATCTAAATCAATCTTAGAACTGATTTGCCATTACTTAGGGGTAATATAAAGTTTAATTTTATGCTAGTTAATATGTTTAATAAGTCAAAAGAAGAAAGGAAAGATACAGTATGAAAAAGATTTTAAAAATTTACAACCCAGGAAATTTATAAGCTTTCACTAAAGAGTCATTTCATGCCTGCCCTTGGCCATTAGTGCCTCCTTTAATTAACAAAAGATCATCTTGAAAAAGAAAATAAAATTATCTCTATTAAGGCTTTTTTTTACTCAACACTTCTATCCATAAAAATATGAAACTTAATTGTGAGTTGTATTCTAATTATCTATAATAAAATTAATATCCTGATCCAGTAACCCAAATTCAAATGTAAAATGTTACTGAGACTCCCTATCTTCTCCCTGATATCTGCCTCTTTCCATGCTGTCGTCACAATGCTTATTATTTATTCTCTCTCTCACCATTTTATAACTTTCCATATATTTCTATTTACCTGAGCAATATATTATTATTATTTATGATCTTGTTAAAATTGTATTGTGATAGATCCATTTACTGTTTACCAAATAGCTGATTGTTCACTCATATTAACTTGTCCCCCTTACAATTAGTCAAAACCCTGTGACTGTTTCTGACCAATTGCTGCAAGGAAGGAAAGGTATCCCGTCCAGACGAAAGCATAGAAGACTAGGTTACAAATTACACATGTGCATTTGCTTTTTTTTAGGTTCCAGGCTGGGGATTGAACTTGGGACCCTGAGTGTGGAAAACCATGGGGTGGGAAACCAGTGCTCAACCGTCGAGCAACAGCCACTTCTCAACATTTGCCCATTCTGAGGCAATAATGGAGACTATACTTTGAGGGGTGAAAACACAAGTTCTGAGATTTTCTGAGTCACCACAAGGAGGATTGCTTCTCTAAGGGATCATTTGAATCTTCTGTGTAAGGAGAAATAAATCTTTTTGTTGTTGTTAAATGATTGTTATTTCAAGTTATATTAATTGTCATAGCCTAGCATGGTCTCTCCTCACCTGTACAAGTATCAGGTTAAAAGTATTTTATATGAGATTTCTTTTTTTCTCTTGCATTTTAGTTCCTAGTAGTCACTATTCTTATGTTGCAGCTAAAATATATTACCATTCCCAGCTCGATTTTATCCTGTTCTTATTTTGAACAGCTTTTACTATCTGCAGGTGCCTTGAACATCTGGAAGTGGTATTTATGGGTTGGAGGGTATGGAAATGTTCAACACTACAAGACAGTGCCTGGATGTTTTCCTAAGTGTGTGCAAAAATTCCCCTTCACACCAGTTGAGCTAAGTGTCCTGTTTGTTAAAACTCCTTACCAAAATGAGATTGCTGGTTGTTTTAATGAAGTGGATATAAAATAGTATCTCATTGTGATTTTAGTTTTCATTTTCCTGATTACTGATAAGTTTGAGCATGTTTTTATATGTTTAATTCATTAATTATTCCTTTTCTGTGAAGTACTGTTTTATGTCATTTGCTCATTTTTCTATTGGGTTATTTTCCTGTTTTTATCGATTTGCAAGTTTCTTTACATATTCCGAATACCAGTCCTTCCTTGGTTACGTGTCTAGCAAGTGTTTTCACACTATGCCTTGTGTATTCATTTCTTATATCATTTTATCAATTAATTCCTAAATTTAATATGGGTGAATTGAAAAATATTTTTTTCTGTAAATTTGGTGCTTTTATGTCTTGATTAAAAAATAATCTTCCTTATTCAAGGTCATAAAAATACGCTTCTATATGTTTTTCTAAATGTTATAAAGATTTGCTTTTTTGAATATCTTTTATGTGTCTGAAATTGTTTTTTGTCCATGATGAGTGTTAACAATCAATTATACTTTCTGTATTAGTCTGCCAAAGGGGTGCCAATACAAAGTAGCAGAAATCTGTTGGCTTTTATAAAGGGTATTTTTTGGGGGTAAAAGCTTACAGTTACAAGGCCCTAAAGAGTCCAACTCAAGGTTGATTTCTCACCAAAGTCAGTTGCCTCATGTTGAAGCAAGATGGTCACTGATCTCTGCTTGATCTCTCCTTTCCCTCTGGGCTTCCAGTCCACTCTTTTCCTGGCTAGGGCTTGTTTCTTTCTTGGCTTTCTTAGATGCTCAGCTGCTCTGTTATCTTCAGCTGCAAACTATCAGGCAAATGGTCCATCTCTCTATGTGGCCTTAGCTGTTTGAGCCTTCTCCTTTCTGTCACATGGCAAAGCTCTCTCCTTTTCTTGTGTGTCTTCTTGAGTGAATGTCCCTTTATATAGACCCACCAAGGTGGTGGGGACCCAACCTGAGTAATGCTTTACTGACAAGGTCGAATCAAAATCCTTATTTTAACAGGTAATTTAATCAAGTGCTCCTCAACCAAATCCAATATAATCAAAGGGTATCAACTCCCCACAATAGATTAGTTTAGAAAGATAATCTTTCTCTTTTTGGGATTCATAAATAATCTCAAACTGCCACAATTTCTCTACATGGATAATAAATTTTCTATTAACATAGAATTCATTGAACTTAGCCTTAATGCCACATCTGCAATATATTAATATGTCCATAAACACAGATCTCTTTCTTGGGTATCTTCTGTACCTTTTGTCTATTTATGTTTCCCAGTATCAATATCCAAATCTCAATAACTCTAGATTTATAATAATTCTGGACACCTGACAAGTTTTCTTACACAATATTAATATCTTACAAAACCATGGCACATCTGCCAAATCCAAGAAATCTGGTACAATAGGAATAACTAAAATGCAGACTTTATCCATATTTCATCAAGTTTTAAACTAAGGTATTTTTCTGTCACAGGATCTAATTTAAGATATCACATTGCATTTCGTTGTTATGTCTCTTTAGTCTCCTCAAATCTGTGACAATTTCTGAGTCTTTCATAGGTTTTCATAACCTTGAAATTTTAAAGGGTACTGGCCAGATATTTTTGTAGGATGTTCTTGAATTTGAGTTTCTTTGATATTTTCACATTATTAAGACTGAGATTATGAGTTTTTGGAGAAGAATGCCACAGAAGTTAAGTGTCCTTCGCATTGCATCCTATCAGGGGGTAGATATATTTGCACGACTTAATTCTGGTGATGTTAACCTGATCACTTGGTTACGTTGGTATCTTTCAGGTTTCTCTACAGTCAAATTATAATATTTCCTTTTACGTATCTGTTCATTAGAAGGTATTTACTAAATCCAATAGAGGGGAATTAACCCCATCTACTAGAGGAAAGAGCACCAAATATGTTAAAACCACCACAGTAATTGAGAAATAATTTTGTTCAGATATTATGAGAGACACTTGATTTTCACTTTGCACTGTTTACCTCAGAATATAATTATCAGACTGGGTCCCTTGTTTAAAAGCAAATTATTTACATGTTGAGTATACTTTTATTACTTCATGTTTATAATGCTCATAAATAGACAAAAATAAAAACCATCAGATTGAGTGCTTAGATTAGAGCAGAAACTACTCAAAGTGTATGTTAAAGAGTGTGGACTTCTGTGTGCATATTAAAAGCTTGCTTCTTTGTTTGTTTTTTAATTATGTTTTAAATAAAATTGTAAAAGGGAAATGGGAAATATCAAAATCCTTTGTGATGTTACCCAAGAATGTGGAAGTTAAATGTGTTGATTCCCATACTATTTTATGCTTTTCTTTAACATTAATACTGTGAAGTCTGTGATGTAAAAGATTGTGGCAATTCTTTTAATTTATATTACCTAATATAGGGGATGACTCATGATAGATTGTCAAAAATGTTACTGAATGTAAGAGAGAACAAAAAAAAAAAAAAAAAAGATCTGTGATACAGAAATAATAAAGTAAACACATAAAGGTTTTACCTTCTAGTTAGGAAAGAAACCAGATAATCAGGGAAAATCAAATACAGAAAAGAACTCTAAGGCAAGATTATTAAAATTTTCCAAAAATATCAATAGAAATTTTTCCACCCCGAAGCAATGTGCTTTCTATTATCAAAATCTGGTTTTGCCAATAGATTATAATAGCCCTGAAAATCAGTACAAGAGATTATGTGTGTGTGTGTGTGTGTGTTCATTCATGAGCAATACAGAGGGGAGGTCATTGAATGTGAATAAAACAGTGGCTTTCAATTATTCATTCATTGAGCATCTGTAATGTACTTCTTACTATTCAAGGTGGTAAGACAATAATGGTGAATAAAAGAGAAGCCATCCCTGATTTCACAAAGCTTCAATTTCCTACATCATTCAATATGTTGGTTAAGCTAATAGCATCTAATCTGTTAAAATGTCATTGCTTTAGAGAATATAAAATCTTTATAAACCAGTGATATTTTGGCTAAAATAAGTTTGCATGAATAATCCTCAGCGATTTTCTGTATCTATTCTTCTTGTTGTACTTACCTGCTCTATAACTAGAGTGAAAGTTAGAATGGCACATTGTTAAAGACTTTGAGGACTTAAAATTTTAAATTACAAAGTATGGCTTTAAGCAAATTACATACATTCTATGTTCTGGATATTCCTGGCCTATAAAATTCTCCTTAAAATGGAAAAAACACTGATAAATGGTTTTTCAGTGCCCCTTAGTCCATTCAGTTGTATTTTCTCTACATAGATATATACTGTCTCTTTTCAAATAACTCAAATTTGTAGAATAAACATTCTATTGGCAATCTGTGGTCTTGGAGAGAACACCTTAATATATAATATCAAAGAACTCTATAAATCAAAGAGCTAAAAAAATAATATTGCCATTTTATTATTTCTTAGAATGTAAAACAAGCAAGTAGAGTAAAATGGTGACTCAAGACTGAGATGTATGGAGATGAGTGACTGATCTGACCCAAACCCTGTACTCCTTTGAGAATCTTTGCCATAGGCAGCCCCTGCTCTTATAAGGAGTAATGTGTTAGATACATAATGAAAGACTGAACATACAAATGGACAAATGACAGATAATATACAAAAATAGAACTCATACCCACAAACTCCTCAGCAACCAACCCTGAAAGTCAAACCACAACCTCTGAAGCAGTTGACTAAGATCATTGAGGACTTCATCAAAGACTGTTAGCTTCACTATTTTGCTTTCTCACATTTTAATTGTGATTTAACATACATACAACTCAAAATTTCCCATTTATTTTTGCCCTGCTTCCACCTCAGGACCTACTGGAGAAAATCAAATATGGACCCCAAATCAATTACAAAAGATGCCCTGCTTCTACTCAGCCCTCCTCCAAATTCCCTACCCTCCTTATCCCAGAGCATAACTAAGCCATTCCTTTTTTTTTGCACTGTAAAGCTTTCTTACTCCCTCGACTACCTTTGAGTTTCTGCCAAATGCAAGAGATTGTGGCTAAGTGCCTTACTATAACAAGCACTCAGTAAATTGCCTGTGCTTGTTCTCATTTGGGTGGTCTACATTTATTTCACTATTAATTCAATAATAAGTGATTATTTCTACTTAAAAATAGCAAAAAAATATAGATTAAAGAAGCCTAATAAAATATTGCAGTGATGACATATTCACATTGTTTTCTAAAATTTGAAGTTAGCACTTTGAAACGTTCATCATTAATAATGTATTATTTTCCTAAGCTTCTTAAAGCAGATACCATGATAGAGAACCACGATGGCAAAGTAGAGGATGGCAGGCTGCACTCCTTCAGAAGCTGCAGGAAGACAGGCAAGCTTGCTGGGCATAGTGGAAGGTGGGGGCTGAGGAGGTAATTAGAGTGGGCAACTGGAGAGGGGGAGCCCAGATAGGCACCAGGGAAGAGGTGGGCTGCTTGGTGATCTATCTGGTGAGTGTGGGCCTAGCCAGACACCAGATGTCTGAGAAGGAGGCCCTTTTTTTATCTTTTTTTTCTCTCTCTTTCTTCATTTGGGTTCCTGGGGACTGGCAAGTAGTGGGGTATTAGGCAGTCAAGGGTGACCAGAGAGGAGGATCCTAACCAGACACCTCTGACATGAGAGGGAAGCCCGTTTCTTCTTTCCTTATTTTTCTTTTCTCTTTCTTTCTTCTTTTTTCCTTCCTTTACTTTATGCTTTTTTAATTTTTTCCTTTTCCTCTTTTTTCTTTTCTTTTTTTCTATAGTTTTTTTATCATTTAATTTTTCAGTTAAGCATGAGCACTTCTAAATATTTAGAAAAAGTGGAAGAACCAAGTGTCAAAGAAAAGCATTAATGCAACAACAACAACAACAAACAAACAAACAAACAAACAAACAAACAAAAAAAAAACCACTGGACAAGAAAAGGAAACTTACCAAAAGAGTAACCCATAAAGATCAACAAAAAATTACAAGTTATACTAAGAAACAGGATGATGTGGCCTAGTCAAAGGAACAAACTAAAAAGCTGGAGGAGATGCAGAATTTGTAACAACTAATCAAAAATATCAACACAAATTTACTAAATCAATTCAAGGAGGTTTAGGAAGAGATAAAGGATATTAAGAAGACATTGGGTGAGCATACAGAAGAAATTGTAAACATACATTAAAATAACAGAACTTATGGGAATTAAATGCAAATAGAAGAAATTAACTTACAATAGAATCACAGGAGCATATTTGAATAGGCAGAAGAAAAAATTAGCAAATTCTAAGATAGACATTTGAAATCATGCATATAGAAGAACAGATAGAGAAAAAAATGGAAAAAAAACACAGGGACTCAGGGAATTGAATGACACAAACATATGCATTATGGCTGTCTCAGAAGGGGAAGAGAAAAGAAAAGGGACAGAAAGAGTGTTTGAGGAAATAATGGCTCAAAAGTTCCTAACTCTTATGAGGGACATAGAAGTAAATGTTGAGGAAGCACAGCATACATCAAACAAAATAAATCCTAATAGATTGATTCTGAGACACATACTAATAAAATTGTTAAATGCCAAAGATAAAGGGAGAATCATGAAAACAGCAAGAGAAAAAATATTTATCACATATAAGGGATTCTCAGTAAGATTAAGTGCTGATTTCTCATCTAAAACATGGGGTAAAGAAGGCAGTGGTATAGAATAGTTAAAGAGCTGAAAGAGAAAAATTACCAGCCAATAATTGTTCTTCATAAATGAGAGGGAAATTAAAATATTCACAGATAAACAGAAATTGAGAAAATTCATCAATAAGAGCTAGACCCTACAAGAAATACTAAAGGGAGTTATGCAGGTTGAAAAGAAAAGACAGGAGAGAGAGATTTGGAGTATACTGTAGAAAGGAAGCATAATAGTAAGGATAATTAAAAGGGTTAAAATAGAAACAAAAATTACAGGTGCATAAGCCTGAATAAAAATGTTTGAAACAAGCACTCTTTTACTGTAATGAAATGGAATGTTAATGGATTCAATTCTCCAATTAAGAGACACAAATTGGCAGAATGATTTTTTTTTAATTGACCCTATATGTTGTCTACAAGATACTCACCTTATACCCAAGGACCCAAATAGTTCACAAGTGAAAGACTGGAAAACAAATTTCCACAGAAACAGTAACCAAAAAAGAACTGTGGTAGCTATACTAATATTGAACAAAGTAGACTTTCAATGCAAAATTGTTGTAAGAGCTAAAGAAGGACACTATATATTAATAAAAGGGGCAATCTACTAAGAAGAAAGAACAATCATAAATATTTATGCATCTAACTAGATAACCCAAAGAACATAAGGCAAACACTGGAAAAACTGAGGGGAGAAATAGATGCCTCTACAATCATAGTGAGAGATTTCAATGCACTACTCTCAGCAACAGGCATTACATCTAGACAGAGGGGCAATAAAGAAACAGAGATCTTGAATAATACAGTAGAGGAACTAGACCTAACAGACATATATAAAACATTGCACCCACAAAAGCAGGATATACATTATTCTTGAGATTCTTGAGCACTCATGGATAATTCTCCATGATAGACAATATGTTAGGTCAAGAAGAAGTCTCAATGAATTTGGAAAGATTGAAATTTTACAAAGAACTTTCTCTGAACACAATGGAATGAAGCTGGAAATCAATAACAGGTGGTAAAAGGGAAAAATCACAAATATATGGATATCAAACAACACACTCTTAAACAATCAGTGGGTCAAGGAGGATATTGCAAGAGAAATCAGTAACTATCTCAAAGTAAATAAAAATGAGAACACGACATATCAAAATGCATGGATGCATCTAAGGCATTGTTGAGAGGGAATTTTATAGCCCTAAATGCTTACATTTTAAAAAAAGAAAGAGCTAAAATTAAAGACTTAACTCCACACCTGGAGGAGTAGAACAGAAAACTATTCCCAAAGCAAACAGAAGGAAATTAATAACAAATATTGGAGCAGAAATACATGAAATTGAGAATTTACAAAAAAAAATAATAAAGAATTAACAAAACCCAAAGTGTTTGAGAAAATTAATAAAATTAACAAAGCCTTAGTTAAACTAACAATAAAAGGAGAGAAGATGAAAATAAAATCAGAAATGAGAGAGGGGACATCACCACTAATCACACAGAAATAAAGAGCATCATAAAAGGATGCTATGAAAAATTGTTTGCCAACAAATTGGATAACTTAGATGAAATGGATGAATTTCTAGAAACATACAAGCAAACCACATTAACGAAAAAAGTACAAGACCTAAACAGATTAACAAGTAATGAGATTGAATCAGTCATCAAAAACCTCCCAAAAAAGAAAAGCCCAGGACCAGATGGCTTCACAGTTAACTTTGACCAATCATTCTGAAAAAGAAAATACTAATTCTACTCAAACTCTTCCAAAAAACTGAGGAGGAGGGAAAATTACCTAACTCATTCTATGACACTGACATCACCCTAATACCAAAGGCACATAAAGATCCCATCTATCTTCCCCCTGAGATATAAACCCCCTCTCAGTTGGAGGTAAAATGGACATCACCATCCCATACTCAAGATGGGGGGAAGAGCTATGGACTAGAGCAGACTTACTGGTATTCTGCTATAGACATATTGTGACTACGGCAATGGAAGAAATTACAATATTGATGTGGAGCCAGTGGCCACTGGCGGCTCTGGGGGCTTTTTCAGGACTTGGGAATTGGCCTGAGTGACATTGCAATGACAGATATAGGCCATTTTATATCATTATATAACATGTAGAACTGTGTGGGAGAGAGAGTAGGGTCTACAATGTGAACTATGATCTGTGTTTAATGGCAAAAACTCAGGATGTATTTATCAATTGCAATTAATATGCCACACTAATGAAGGATGTTTATGTGGGAGGTTGTGGGAAGTGTGGGAGGTGGGGCATATGGGAATCCCTATATTTTTTGTGTAACATTTATGTAATCTAAATATCTTTTTTTTAAAAATCCTAAAAAAAAAGATGGTATAAGAAAATAAAATTACAGTTCAATCTCTCTAAAGAACTTTGAAGCAAAAACGTTAAATAGAATACTTGTAAATCAAATCCAGCAGCACATTAAATGAATTATACACCATGATAAAGTGTGTTTAATCCCAGGTATTCAAAGATGGTTCATCATAAGAAAATCAAGTAATGGAATGTACCACATTAAAAGATTGAAAAAGAAATATTACATGATTATATCTATTGATGGAGAGAAGGTAATGAACAAAACTCAGCATGTGTTCTTGATAAAACACATACTTTGAAAGATAGGAATAGAAGGAAACTTCCTCAAAATGATAAAGGGCGTTTATGAAAAACCCACAGCCAACATCATACTTACTGTTGAAAGGCTAAAAGCTTACCCTCAGAATGCCCACTATCACTGCTCTTATTCAACATTGTGTTAGAAGTACTTGCTAGAGCAGTTAAGCAAAAAATAAAATTAAATAAAATAATAAAATAAAATAAAAGCCATCCAAACTGTAAAGGAAGGAGAAAACTTTCACTATTTGTAGATGACCTGATTCTATATATAGGAAGTCCTTAAAATATCTACAACAAAGCTACTAGAGCTAATAAACAAGTTCAGTAAAGTGGCAGGACATAAGATCAACATGCAAAAATCAGTGCTGTTTCTTTACTCTAGGAATGAGCAATCTGAGGAGAAATTCAAGAAAAACATTCCATTTACAATAGCAACTAAAAGAATTAAATACCTAGGAATAAATTTAACTAAGGAGGTTGTATTAGTCAGCCAAAGAGGTGCTAATGCAAAATACCAGAAATCTGTTGGCTTTCATAAAGGTATTTACTTGGGGTAGAAGCTTACAGTCACAAGGCCATAAAGCATAAGTTATTTTCCTCACCAAAGTCTGTTGTCAGGTGTTGGAGCAAGATGGCTGCTGGTCTCTGTGAGGGTTCAGCCTTCCTCTTCCTCGTAAGGCTCCATGGTCCCAACTCCTTCTGATCTGAGCTATAGGCTCATCTCTCTCCCCAGGACTTCTTTCCAGGCTTTTGCAGCTGTTCAGGGCTCTGGTCCCTTCAGCTGCAAACTATCAGTTGAATAGTTCAGCTCTGTCTTCGGGGCCTCAGTGTCCAAAACTAAACACTCTGTGTTCCCTTTCTCCATGTATTTACTTCCTTATCTTTGATTGAGCATTCATTTATATAGCCAACAAAGTGGGGGTGGAGGGCAGGGACTCAAACCGAATTGCCCTAATGACGTGGTCAAATAAAAGTCCTAATCTTGATTTACTTATTAAAAGTGAAAACTCTGAATCTAGTACAATCTAATACTCCCAGAGAAACAGATCAGTTTACAAACAAAATCTAATATCTATTTTTGGAATTCATAAACAATATCAAATTGCCACAGAGATCAAACTTTTGTACACACAAAACTACACAATAGTGTAAGTAATCAAATAAGCCCTAAATAAATGGAAGAACATTCCATGTTCATGAATTGGATACTAAATATCATTAAGATGTCAATTCTACTTGAATTGATTTACAGATTCAATGCAATCCCAATAAACATTCCATCAGCAATTTTTACAAAAATGAAAATGCTCATGATCAAACTTATTTGGAAAATTAAGGGTCCCTGAAAAACCAAAAACATCTTAAAAAAGAAAAATGAGTTTCAAGGTCTCATGCTACTTGACTTTAAAGCAAATTACAAAGTTACAGTAGTAAAAACTGCATGGTAATGGCACAAGGTTAGACATATTGACCAATAGAACCAAATTGAGGGTTCAGAAACAGACCTGCACATCTATGGCAAACTACTATCTGACAAGGCTACAAAGTCCATTCAACCATGAAAGAGTATTCTCTTCAACAAATGATGCCGGGAGAACAGGATATCCACATCCAAAAGAATGAAAGAGGATCCGTATCTCATGCTTTATACAAAAATAAATTCAATATGGAAACAAAGACCAAAGCATGAGCAATGAAAGAAAAAATAGATAAATGGGGCTTCCTTAAAATTAATAAAGTTTGCTTCTCAAAGGAGTTTGTCAAGAAAGTAAAAAGACATCCTACTCAATGGGAGAAAATATTTGGAAACCACATATCTGATAAGGGTCTAATATCTAGCTTATATAAAGAACTCCTACAATTCAATAATAAAAAGAAAACCTGTATTTGTCAAACAAAGGTGTGCTGATGCAAAATACCAGAAACTAGTTGGTTTTTATAAAGGATATTTATTTGGGGTAGAAGCTTACAATTACCATGCCATAAAGTGTAAGTTACTTCCCTCTCCAAAGTCTATGCCATGTATTGGAGCAAGATGGCTGCCAATGTCTGCCAGGGTTCAGGCTTCCTTGATTCCTCTCTTCCTGGGGCTTGCTTCTCCCCAGGCTCAACTTCTCTGCTATCTCCACAAGGCCAGCTGTAGACTATCAGGTAAATGTTTTCTTTCTCTTCCTGGGGCCTTTTCTCTTTCCTCATGACCAAGGTCCTCTGGGTGCTCACTTGCCAAGCTCCAGCTCAAAAACTCCAACCTCCCTTCTCTGCAGTGCAGTTTCTCTGTGAATACCCACCTACATAGGGGGTGGGGACTCAACGTCCGACTGACATGGCCCAATCAAAGCCTTAATCATTATTTAATCAAGTAAAAGTAATACCTCTGAATCCAATACACTCTAACATGCCCAGAGGAAAAGACCAGTTTACAAACATAATCCAATATTTCATTTTGGAATTCATCAATAATATCAAACTGCTACACAACCTAATTTAAAAATGGGCAAAAGACTAGCACTTTCCAAAGAAGAAATACAAATGGCTTAAAATCACATGAAGAGATGCTCAACATCACTAGCTATTAGGGAAATACAAATCAAAACTACAATGAAATATCATCTCACACCTACTAGACTGACTGCTATATAAAAAACAGAAGCTACAAGAGTTGAAGAGGATGTTTAGAAATAGGAACCCTCATTCACCACTGGTGTGAATGTAGAATGATGCAGTCACTGTGGAGGACCATTTGGCAGTTCCTCAGGCAGGCAGCTAAATATAGAATTGCCATGTTATCTGGCAACCCCACTACTAGATATATACCAAGAAGAATTGAAATTACAGACATGAACAAATATATGCACACTGATGTTCATAGTGCCGTTATTCACAATTGCCAAAAGATAGAAACAAACCAAGTGTCTATCAACAGATAAATGGGTAAACAAAATGTAGCATATGTATTCAATGTAATATTATTCAGCTATAAGAAAAAATGGAGAACTGATAACATGCAACAACATGGATGAACCTTGAGGATCTTAGGTTTGGTGAAATAAGCCAGACACAAAACAACAAAATATTGCATGATTTCAAAGATATGAACTAAGTATAGTGAGCAGAATCATGGTGGTAGAGTCTGGAGGATAGTTTACCAGATGATAGAATGGGATAAGAGAATGATGAACCTGTGCTTAATTTGTACAGAATTTATAATTCGGTTGAATGCAATGGTTTGGAAGTAGATGGAGGTAATGGTGCCTCAGCCATGTGATTAACAAAGCTTAAGTGTGAGTGTGGTTAAAATGAGAAGTTCTAGGTCATACAGGTTGCTAGAGGAAAAGCCAGAGATTAAAATGGGGGGCTATGTAACGCAATGAAATCTGGGATGGCCAAGGATGTGGTTAATAACACAAATATAAGAGTTTTCTTTCAGGATCTATATCAAAGATACATCACTAGTACATGGTGTTGATATGGCGAAAAATGCAACTAAAGCATATTTCTATGGGATGTAAATGTATTATTGTTGTCATAGTTAAGTTTTCCCCATAGATAGTGTAGCAGTTTGGCACTTTGATATAGTTAAGAATTCCAAAAATAGATATTGGATTATGCTTGTAAACTGGTCTGTCAATCTGGGCATGATTAAGTTATGATTAGGACATTGACTGGACCACGTCAGTAGGGCATTGAGCCCCACCTCTTGGTGGGTGGGGAATCAAATATAAAAGGCATGGCAAAGGACAGAATTGAAGTAGTTTTGATGTTGGAGTTTTGATGCTGGAGCCCGGGGAGGTGAGCAGACAGAGGAGCTTGGTCATGAGGAAGGAGAGAAGGGCCCAGGATAGAAACAAGCCATTCGTCTGATAGTCTACAGCTGGCCTTTTGGAGAGAGGCAAAGCCTAGAGAGTCTCATAATCTACAGCTGACCTTGTGAAGGAAACAGGAGCTGAGCCTGGAGAGAAACAGTGCCCCAGGAAGAGAGGAACCCAAGAAGCCTGAACCCTGCCAAATGTCGGCAGCTGTCTTGCTCCAACACGTGGCAATGGACTTTGGTGACAGAAGAAACTTATGCTTTATGGCCCAGTAACTGTAAGTTTCTACCCCAAATAAATACCCTTTATAAAAACCAACCAATTTCTGGTATTTTGCCTCAGCACCCCTTTGGCTGACTAATACAGATAGAGAGCCACACAGTAGCTAACAAAACAGTAAACTTCCATCTTGGTGAAATCCTGCTATTTTCTCAAATAAGATGACAAAGACCTCTGGAAGTTATAAGCAACACCTAATAAAAGGAAACAGGCCAATATGTCAAACCTTCGATCTTAATGCTTTTACTTATGAATCTATTCCTGTAAAAATGAAGCAAAGCCTGATTAGAATTAAGAGTTAAGAGTTACCTCCTGAAAACTTCCTTGTAGAGGTTGAGATTATTTTATGAATCCCCAAAAGAGAAAGATTGTGTTTGTAAACTAATCTGTTCCTCTGGGTGTGATTCTCTTTGATTGCATTGAATTCAGACAGACGGAGGAAAGAGGCAGCCAGCATATTTGATTTTGTGAGAGAGAGGATTGCTAAACCATGAAAACCCTAAGAGGCTGGGCCCAAAGAGAAGCTTAAGAGGAGACCAGCCCTGCTATATGCCTGATAAGCTGAACTTGGGAAGAGAGTGAAACAGCCAAGGCTGATATAAGAGGCCTGGAAAGAGATAAACCCTATGACTGGTTGCTGAAAACTGAGCTCCAAAAGACAATAGATTCTGGAGGGGAAGGGAGAAACCACCACAGAGATTTACAGCCAACTCTCTGTACTTTTTGTGTAATTTTCTGTAGATATAAATCTTCTCTAAAAAATAAAATATAAAAATATAAAAATAAAAAAGCAGATACAATGAAATGAGTTGGCTTAAACAATGGGAATTTACTAGCTTACAATTTGAGGCTGAGAAAATGTCCAAATCAAGGCATCATCAAACTAAGGCTTTCTTCCCTGAAGACCAGCTTTCTCGGGCTGGCTACAGGCAATTCTTGGCTCCCTGCCACATGGCAAGGCACATGGCAGCATCTGCTGGTCTCTCCCTTCTCTTCCGTATTTCATTGGTTTCAGCTCTTGACTCCATGGCTCTCTTTCTCTTTCTCTGTATTCATTCTTTTTATAAAAAACTCCAGTAAGAGGATTAAGACCCATCTTGAATGAGGTGAGTCCTGTCTTAACTGAAGTAGCCTCATCAAAAGGTCCTCCTTACGATGCGTTTACACCACAGAAATGAATTAACTTTAAGAACGTGTCCTTCTGAGATATGAACAGCTTCAAACTACCACAAACAGTATTACCTCAAGTTACTGATATGTTAGTTATTTTTTAAACAGGACGCACAAGCACATATAGAGATATTTCACTTAGAAGAATCTCTTTTGTACAGCCCCTACAGCATTTCCAGGTCATGGTTACAAGCTCCTTTGTGCCCTGGCATGTAGACTTTTCCTAATTCAGCCATCCAGAGGGGTGCCTTCATCCAATTCTCACATAAGCAAGTGTATGGAAGCAGTGCCCCTCAACATTAGCATATTGTATTTTCACCAGTGAAAAAATTGTTAGATCTTAATTAGGAATTTATGTCTTGGAGTGAATCAGTAAGAATAAAATAAAATAAATATATTTTTTATATATACAACATTCTGAAAAAATGTATCTCTTTGTATGTATGTGATCTCACATGCTGTCATGTGTATGGGGAGCTGGTGTATTACGGGCAGTGGTATCCAATATCAAATGCCTGAAAGCTTGAGATTGTATTACTTGGGAAACTTTTTAATATTACCTGTGTCCTCATCTCCATAAAATAGCAATGACCATTTGGGAAACAGTAAAAGCTGATGTTCCATAATTTTCTCCCTATGCTAAAGTCCTTCCCTGGGGGCTAAAGAGATTTGTTAAACCACATGTTGTTTACCCAATTTTTGTGCCAAAGCATTAATGAAACTCCTATGGGTAATGGTGCTTTGCCAAAACATTGGGTCTTCTGTTCAATATCACCTTCCTTTTTGGCAATATATGTATTTGTTGAATATATGTTTTAGAAATTCTGAGAAGCAATTCAGCAACATCAGAAAATATAAAGATGGTCTTATTGAACTTCATTGCTTTGCATTTTTAAAGTAAAAATCTGTTTCAGACATGCTATACTAGGAAGAAAATAAAACAATAAACAACATTAAACTACCACTTTCATTGTGATTGAAAAAAATAACATGGTGACTTTGTTTAGATTCCCAAGTTTTAAAATAATAATTTAAAAAGTAAAAGTCATAAAGGAATTTAAATTGCCTATATACTTGGGTAATAAGGAGTGAGTTCAAATAATCAAACATTACTCTTTAATGATAAAAATAGAGTTTAATAAAGTTTGAATCTCCTTTTTAATAATACATTCTTCAATATCCTATTAGCAATTCCAAAACCTTAAAAGTTGTAAAAACCAAAAGGGTTTTGATGTTGCTGCTGTTGCTATTGTTGAAAGTTTAGTACAAGTTCATTTGTCAGTTTGGCAGTAACTATCTCTGAACACAAATGAGGCTATTTATAATGATCGCTTAGTGCACCCAATGTGAATACTCAAATGTTACCAGCAATACGAAAATATTTGATTACAAAGTGCTGCCCCAGACCTTGATGAGCTTATAATGTAGATGGCATATACCAATATTTTCAAATACAAAAACAATCTGCATATTAAAACATGTGTTGCCCCAAAGAAGTTTGGACTAGGAATTGTTAAGAAATTGTTAAAATATACTAATGGTTGCCTCAAATAGCAGGGCTCTTGAAGGCTCTAGAGAGATCCAGAAACTATTAGCAGGGCAGACAGCTCAAGAATTTGGCACCCTGCCAGTGGGCCTTACTTTGGAATTTATGCTCCCCAGTGTAACAGAGATACTTTCGTTTATAGGTTCTTTACAACATGGCTCTTCTGCCCCTTCTGTTTGAACCCATATGCATTATTCAGCCAAAGGGGTGCTGATGCAAAATACCAGAAGTCTACTGGCTTTTATAAAGGGTATTTATTTGGGGTAGAAGCTTACATTTACCAGGCCATAAAGCATAAGCTACTTCCCTCGCTGAAGCCTATTACCACGTGTTGGGGCAAGATGGCTGCCAACCTCCGCCAAGAGTTCAGGCTTTATGGGTTCCTCGAGTCTCGGGGCTCTGTTTCTCTCTGGGCTCAGCTGCTCTGCTCTCTCCACAGGCCAGCTGTAGACTAACAGCTAACGAATGATCCTGTCTCTCTCCCCAGGGCTTCTGCCATGTCTAAGGAGCCATCTCTATTCCTCTGTATTCTTCTCTTGTGTGTTCACTTGCCAGGCTCCAGCATTAAAAATTCCCAACTCTGTCTTTTGCCATGTCATTTCTCTGTGAGTCCCCATCCACCAAAGGGCAGGGACTCAATGCCCTACTGACATGGTCAATCAATGTCTTAATCGTAATTTAATCAATTAACAGTTATACCTCTGACAGACCAGTTTACAAACATAATCCAATAACTATTTTTGTAATGTATAAATAATAACACTACTACAACATAATTAGCACTGTACTTGATAAATATATGTCCCAGAGACTTAAATCTTTGACTATCTATGTTCCAGCTGAGTCCTGAATTTCAGCAGAGTTGCAACACTTACTCTTCAATTCATTGGACTCACCCAGGGCAACTAACAAAGAGATGATAATGTACAACACCCATCCCAAGGAACAGAGAGTGTCTGCAACTGAAAGTAAGAGAGCTCCATCCATCTGTCACATGGGGTCTAAACCCCCTCTAAATTGGTAGTAAAGTGGGCATCATTATCCCCAAAACCTCAAGACTGAAGAATGAACAATGGACTAACTTAGACTTATTATTATTCTACTATAGACTTATTATTATTCTAGCAATGGAAGAACTCTTATCATTGATTTAAAGACAGTGGCCACCAGAGGTTCTGAGGGATGGGAGAGGGAAGAATATGTGTAATATGGGGACATTTTTGGGACATTGGATTTGTCCTGCATGACATTACAGTGATGGAAACAGGCCATTGTTTATTTTGTTATAACTTACAAAATTGTGTGGGACAAAGTGTAAACTACAATGTAAACTGTAATCCATGGTCAATAGCAAAGCTTCAATATGGGTTCATTAATTGTAAGAAATGTACCACACTAATGAAGGATGTTGTTAAAATGGAAAAGTGTGGGAGGGGGTGGGAGGGGGCATATGGAAATCCCTTATATTTTTTTATGTAACATTTATGTAATCTAAAGATTCTTTTAAAAAAATCAATTATAAAAAAATGCATGTAAACACATACTAGCGGTATAGTGGGAGGAAGATTTTAAACAAATGAACATAAAACAAACAAACAAAAATAGTCATCTTGAAGGCCTTTCTCAGACCTACAGGGGAGAAAAAATTATAAGGCTACATTTCCATGAAGCAAGTGAAAGGAAGGGAGAACTGCCTAAGAAGGTGATCAGTTGATTGTGTGAGGCTGTATTATAAATGCCTTTAAGAACCCCAGACCCTCCTCATTTGGATACAAGATGCAGTAGAAAGGTTTCTAAAAAATATTTCTCTATATATTCACAGGAATATTTGAAGAAAAGGAAGATTACCATGATATTGGAAGTGGGTCCTCGTGCCAATATATCTGTACAAAAACAATCAACAAATAAAAGACCATTTGGATGAGGGATTACTCTTTAACATACAAAGGGAGTCACTTAACAAGTCCTCAGTTCCTGATAAGAGGAACAAAAAACAAAACACCATAAACCCAGAGTGAAGGAAATATCTAACCACTAGCTATTAAGAGGGCTGTCTGGAATACTATAAAGTTGATTCTGTTGTCATTTGCAGGCTAAGGGGAAGGAAAGTTAGCTTCCATAAGAGCAGGAATGGAGAGTGACAGACATATATGTAACTGCAGACATGCTATAAATATGTTTTTATTCCTCTCCATTTCTGCCTCCCTCTTTGTTCACAATGTGTAAAGTCCTCCATTTCCTATGTCCATTGATGGTTCTCTCTCTTGCAGCTGCCATAACTCCACATCACTAGCCAAGACTTCCCACTGGTCTATTTTCTTAGCAGAAAATGCAGCGCAACAGAAGGACGTCAAACACAAGATATTACTCTGCATTTGTTAATTATTTCTACAAATAAATCAAGTTTCTGTGAAGTCCCAGGGAACATTTATTAAGGCTATGTAATGCTGAATTGGTTTACTGCAGGAAAGTAAGCTTTATTTCTTTAGAGTTTGAATTCACTTTAAGAATACACAAGATAGTTTCCTTTGCTTACAACTTTCTCAGAATGTCTTAATAGCAGGTCTATTTGTAATGTTTGATGTGCATACTCAGAAGTCCAAGTATCAATTTTGTGTATCTTTGCTTGCATTCTAAATAAAACTCATTATCTTTTGTTCTTTGTATACTGAAAATATGAAAAATTGACATGATTCTATTCATGTCACCAAAAATAATTTTGCCTTTCCCTTTTGAGCTAACATTAAAAAGAAAGACACAAATAATGAAAAATAGTATAAAGTTAAAAATAGGTTGCACATTCTTGGATAGAGAAATATATTATAGCAATATAACATTGGTTCATATGATACTGAGGCAAAATTATCTTTTCTAACTTTGTTCCTGAATAAATGATTTCATGTTACTATACTGTATATTCATATATCATTGTAGATTTTATAAGGACTGTCGATTTGTTCAGGTCAGTTTCTGTCATTAGAGTTAGCATACCCTAATCATTTAGATCATCACTGTAGACATCAACAGACCAAGTTCTAATATATATTGGTTGTATAATTTGGGGCAAATGCTTATTCTTTCTTAGTCTTGGTTTCCTTATTTATAAATTGGTAATAATCTCATCTATCTCACTGGCTTGTTGAAAACATTGCATGAGAATATTTATATTCCCATTAGGGAAATAAATGCATAATTATACTTTAATGCTGCAGAATAAAATATCTGTAAAAGACATTTAAAATGGGGAAAAATAAGGTACAATTTTAGTGTTGAGGAGAAACGAAAATAATTTTCAAGTTTTTATGCATTAAAGTATTAAATAAAGAAAATTTACAAAGTCACCTTAGTAAAAGTACCCAAGGAACTTAAGATATAGCATGGTAAGTTACTTATTATGAATATCAATCCCTTTCATTTCAGATCTTACAAAAATTAAGTCAGTCTATAACAATCAGTGAATGAAGAGGAGAGAGAGGAGACAAACTCACAAAAACACGCATACTCATGTTATAAATGAAACATTTTCAGCACCCTCAGGGTGACATTATTCTGGCTCTTCTGTGAAGGTGGTGAAATAATATTTCCCACTTTTTCTTAAAATGGAGAACTGGTCCTAAACATGGCAATCTACTACAGTTTTTGCAGCCAGTTCCTGATATGTTTTTAAAATATTATGCTCACCAAGCAAGTGCTATCTGTAAAAGGGGACAATTAACCTCAGTTCCTACGGGCTTAGAGATAATGGAATTTAATTTGTTCTCTGGGATTTAAAAGGGGAAAATGCGGGAGGCGGCTGTGGCTCAATCAGTAGGGCTCCCGTTTACCATATGGGAGGCCCCGGGTTCGGTTCCCAGGGCCTCCTGGTGAGGGCGGGGGCGGGCCCGCCCGCACGGCGTGGTTGGCTGACCTGGCGAGCACAAGCAGCAAGGGGGGGATAAATGAATAAATAAATAAAATCTTAAAAAAAAAAAAAAAAGGGGGAAAATGCAAACCCAATGGATGTGCTTTACCATCTGTATGATTACACCAAGCAATTATCTGTGAGGGTATGAGTGAAGATAGTCTCTTCTCTTCTGATTTCATGCTTAAAAAAAACTTTGTAACTTGAACTTGAATTCTGACATAGCATAACTACAAGAAGCAAATATACTAGCCAGCTGAAGGAAGAATTTTAAATGCTTGTCGGTCAAATCCTTAATGTTAATAAATAGGCCATGCTTTTAAAAAGGTCACTTTTATCTAGCTATCTGCTATCATCTATCAACACCCCTCAATTGTATCTGTATCTATATCATCTATCTATCCATCATCTCTGCATCTAACATAATTGTTATCTCTTTCCACTCATTCTTTTAGTTTAGTTTTTTGTCTGACAGTCCCCCAGATCTCTGTTGATATTAACAGAACAAATGTTTGTCTCAGTTCTGTGCCCATCCCCCTTGTCCTCCAGAACCAGATTGTTCCACAAGTTGTGTGACTTTTAGTTAGGGCTCAAATGCCTTATCCTACACAACTGATTAATGCTTTCATGAATTTATAAAGTCCTGACCTATTCCCTATGGGACTGGATAAATTATATTGTAGACACTCACCATTTGTAATGTAACAATTGTAATGTATATTCCTGTTGATCAAGTGTCATCTGTGCCAAGGGATTCATCTTAAGGAATTAATCAGCTTAAAGCACAAAGTTAATATAAAAATCAGCATAAAGAAAAAGAGAAAGAAAATACAAACTTTCTGGAAGAATACAAGTACAAAGAAAAGTTTACATTAAGGAAACTGTATAGTTTATTTTCCCAATTATCTTAAAACTTAAGTTATGTAAATAGTTTCCTGTGAAAATTTGTATTACCCAAAAGGATGCAGGAAGAAATACTAATGCCAAACATATCCATAGGGGCTTCCCTCCTTGAGCTCAGCTGTGGGCTAACCTGGAGTCCTTTTTCTCACAAGGCTGGATCACATAAGACAGCTTCCTATCTCTCTCTGCGTTTCTCTCTTTGTATCTCCATTTATATCAGACATAGCAAGAGCATGGAGAACCAAGCTGGCTCACACCACACTGGTGTAGTCCAATCAAAAGGGCCCCACACCCATAGGAATGGATTAGTTATAAAACATAATGTCTTTTGGGGATCCACCAAATTCAAGCTGTCACATGCTACCAACTGAATCCCAATAAAGACATGTTCTTTCCATAGGCAAAATGCATTCATTATATTACATTAATTCCAAAAGACTTAAATAATTCTAGTAAAAATGCTAAATATAAATTCCCACATAAATCAATTACAGGCATGCAGTTTTTCTTGGGGCAACATTCTTCTCTGGAGGTAGACTTGTGAAACTTAGAAAACAAGTTATCTGCTTCCAATATACAAAAGAAGGACAGACATAGGATAAATATTTGCATTACCACAGGGAGAAATTGGGGGGAAGGGAAACAGGCATCACTGGTCCCAAACAGTTCTGAGAAACTGCAGAGGAAACTCCATTAGATTTCAAAGTCTTAAATTCATCTCTAGAATGATGTCTTCTCTCCTAGAGGCCTCATAAGGGCCCACTCATTCCAAGGACTTGCCTGGCAGCCATCTTCTCATTTCCATTCTCGTCAATCATCTGGGGGGCAGTTGAGCTCTAGACCTCACCCTCCAAGAACATTGGGATGATGGCCAGACATTTCCCAATCTCTGGGGGAGAGTCTCAACACTTTTAGTACAGTGGGGTGGTAGTAACATTCTCCTTAATTTCTGGCATACAGGCTCAACCCCCTCAGAACAGTAGGGTGGTGAATTAACTCTTCCCAAACACCAGAAAATGTCCTGCACCCTCTCTGTAGCCTGGGGTGGCCAAACTCTGCCTGGACAATGGGCAGGAAGATCCACCCTCTTCAAATGCCAGGGCAAATTCATCCTTTCTGCACACATGGGTGGGTTTCCTCTCCTGGCCTGAGGATAAGTCTTAATTCCAGACCTCATACTCCACAGTTTTCTTCTTGAAGCCATTTTTCATTCAATCTCTCCCCTCCTTTTCCCTTTTAGTTCAGGCTGACAGTGGTTTCATTCATACATACTTCATAAAAAGTTTGTCGGTTTTGCTTTCAGTTCTCAGGGGTCATAGCCATCAGAAAGTGAGACTTTCCACAATTCCTTCCTGGATAACTGCATTTCCAGTCCTTACTTGCAAGGAAGTGGCTGCCTGTTTCCAAGTTCATTTAAGCCCTCACATGGGGCACTATCCTTTGGAGGCTTATTTTCTGGAATTTTAAAGTTTCCCAAACCATCATTTTCTGGTTCTTTTGTGCCTAGCAATTCAGTTCTCAGCTTATATCTTTCCTCTCACATTTTGCTGTAAGCTGCAAGGAGAAGTCAGACCACATTTTCCACATTTAATTTGGAACTCTCCTCAGCTAAATGTCCAAGCTCATTTTCAAATTTTGCCTTCCATCTAACATCAGGAGTCAATTTTACCAAGTTGTCTGCTGCTTTAAAGCAAGATTTTTTTTTTCCAGCCATCATTCCTGTCTAAGGACTTAGAACTATCATTAGCATCCATATTTTTTGTCTCCTCAAAGGAGTCTAGCCCTTTTCTGTCAAGCATCTCACAATTCATCCAAAAAATATCCTTTACCCATGTGTAAAGCCTATCCAACATGTTTGGTAATTGAATGCAGCACAATGTTACTCTCTTGATGCTAATTTCTTCCTAAGTTTGTGTTCCAACCCACCTTCTGAAGGGCATGAGCGGGGCAGCCACAAGACCAAAGGATACACTTGGTACAGAGTTAGACATGAGCTTTATGGGGATTTACAAACAGCAGAGAATCTCCAGTGGCAACCGGTCAGAGGATGAAGATATTGCTCCACAAAGAGATAGGAAAATAAGGGTAATATAGAAGGTCTCAGAACAAAGACAGTCCATAGGGTAGGAGAACAGCGTTTCTGCAAGAGTCACATAAAGTGCACAAACAAGGTGTTTGGTGATGTTATCTCAGGGAGGGAGTATACAGCTTTGAGAAGATTAGAGTTTGAAGTACCATATATACATTCTTTCCTCTGGGCAGGTTTGCTATTTTTTTTAACTAGTGAGTGTCCAGGTTATATCAGCTGTTATGTGCTTCCAGCTGTGTTTCATTTAAGGGGCTCCTACAGTTTGCCATAAGGTTGCTGATGCAAAGTACCAGAAATGGGTTGGCTTTTATAATGGGAACTTTATTAAGGTAAAAGCTTACAGTTCTGAGGCTGTGGAATGTGTAAGTCAAGGCACCATCAAAAATGCTTTCTAACCAAAGCCAGCTACTGCTGATCGTAATGTCCTGCCACAGGACAATCAGGCAATATAGCAGGTCTGCCAGTCTTGCTCTACTTTCTCCTTGAACTCAGCTGTGGCCAGTCAGCCATGTCTCCCTGGGCCTTAGCTCCTTGAGTATCTTGGGGCTTCTCTCCTTGAGTTCAGCTGTAGGTATTACCTAGAGTCCTTTCTTTCACACGGCCAGATCAAATATGGCAGCTTCCTTTTTATGTGTCTCTTTCTCTGTGTCTTCATTTATATCAGACCCATCAAGAGGGCAGAGACCCAAGCTAGCTCATACCTCACTGATGAAGTCCAACTGAAAGGGCCCCACACCCATAGGAATGGATTAGGTAAAAAAACAATCTCCTTTTGGGATTCACCAGAATCAAATTGTCATAACATCCACAAAAGAAAAAACATGAATGACTAACTAATGTGAGAAATGATGCTTTTCCTCAATAATAATACATGAATAACACATTTTTATAAGGACCATTTTGTCAACCATTAAATGGGCAGCCTTTTATCATTTTAATTAAGTCATTTGCACAAGGAATTAGAGAACAAGCAGTCATTTACTGCAGGTTGCAGTGTAATGCATACTATGGTCAGTTTGGAAGGCAATTTGGCAGTGGATCTCAAAAAACAAACAAACAAACAAAAAAAAAACACTGCTTCTATGACCACATCAAAGAATGGCAGTGCATTGCTTCTAAGAACTATTATACTGTAATCAAATTGGAAAAAAGCTTTAATGCACTACCATTAGGAATTGGTTAATTAAAATATGGTTAATCTATATTATGAAATAGTATGCAGACATTAGAAGAAAATTTAAGGCTAGTGTACTGAAATAAAATATATTTAAGATGTAAGAGCAATTGAAAAATCTATTTGGAGAAATATTGCTTTTATATAAATCAATATAATTACACAATATTATTAAACATTTCTCTAAAAACAAAAAGTAAAAACCAAAAACTGAATTCTCAGATGTTGAAGATTATTTTAAAAGTATTCTGTATAACTGACTGTAAAAGGCACTTGAGTGAACTAGGAAATCATTTTTGAAAATACACTTTAAATAAATTTATAGTGACCAAAAGACCAAACCCCCCCTCTGAATAAAAAGCCCTATTTAGAATAGAAGTTCAAATATAAGTTGTCTAATTCTACATCTATATCAATTCAAAATCACTTATAATATAAAAATACTCAGACATATATATTAAAGACTAATATTACTAATCTGTTTCTAATATTCTAGATTTTATGAAATTAGGGAAGCAGACTAAAATAAAGCTTCCTAAGATAAAGCCATAATCATTACCTTGGCACTTATAAAATTGAAAAACAGATATATATTTTAAAAACCTAAATATAACTAGTAGAATAAATTTATTTATTTTTAAAAAGGAGCAAAGAAAACATTTTTTTTAAAAAAGACCACAAAATAAAATGTTATTATACAAGTAAATAGATGCCAAGGAATAAGGAAACTGTCTGCCACATACATGTAATTTCTCTGCTTCCATAATAAAACTTGGATAATTTCATCCTTTAAAATGTTTTCCTATGTAGTTTACCTTTTACTTGACCTACCAATTTTTATGCTCAATTTCACCTTCATATAAAATTTACTATATTTATTACAGAGATCCTACTTTAATATTTAAAGTAGAAACCTTCATTAGAAATTTCCATTTTCTTATGATATTAAATTTTAGTGTCTTAAATTTAATTCTGTGGAAATCTTTCTCCTCATATCCCTTTTTTCAAAGCCAAATATTCATCCCATCATTACTACTTTTCATAAATTTCTTTCTCTCCATAGCATTAATGTACCCAATTTCACACAAAAAACTCAAAGAATTTATGATATCAATGGCATAATATAGCGTCATGCAAAATGCAAATAACTGTTTAGTCATTAGGCCACAACACAGTTACATGTATTAGCATGTTCATAGATGTAGACAGACCAGGGAAAAACAAACTATTATTTTGAATTTAAAAATGCAAATAATATTTCCACATTGCAGCAAGTTAAACAAATTAGATAAAAATAGAAAGGTCAATTATTTAAAGAAAAGAATTAAAAACATATATTGGTGTAATTAAAGTAAAACTGATATACTTACAGACTGATTAAAGTTTTAAAGATTGCCATAATACTTTGTTAACCAACATGACATAAAATGTACTTGTTATTCCTTTTTACATATTAAGCCCATCTTATAAATGTATTTTAGAAAATTTATTCCACAGATAAGAAATCTTTAAAATGTTACATTATATAATTTTGAGGCAATGGAAATGTTCTACAAGATCTTGCAATGATGGATACAGGCCATGTTAACTTTCATGAAAAATTTATAAAAATGTATGTCCAAAATGAAAACCATAATGTAAACCATTGACCATGGTCAGTAGCTATGTTTCAGTACTTGTACATCAGTTGTAACAAATGTATCACCTGTATATAAAAAGGTTATTAATACAGAAAGGGGGAAAGGGGAACTAGGTTGGGTATATGGGAGTCCCTTGTATTCTGTATGTGACTTTACTGTGACCTAAAACTTATTTGAAGACAAAATGAAAAAAAGTTAAAAAAATTAAAAAATAAAAAATAAAATGAAATGTTATATTATAGAACATTTCTACTGAAGCCTATATATATATTCAAAAACATGCAACAACATTATATCATAATTTCTCACCTGGCTATAATGATGTACAGTCATTTGAAATAATTATAAATTTCCTTTAAAAGCAGGAGAAATATATATGATGCAGTATGAATGCAGAATATAAAATTATATTTCCTTTGATAATTAAAATTAATAATTCTATGGAAGAGATTATTATATAATATTTAAAAGGGAAAAGATGTTTGGAAAGTTTTCTGTTTTCCCTTAAGGAAAGCCTCACTCTTTTTTTAAATCAATTTGGTTATTCAGGGCCCCTTCCTATTCCAAATAAATTTCATAATTGACATTTTCATTTCTGCAAAAAAGACTGTTGGGATTTTTATTGGGATTGCATTGAATCTATAAATCAGTTTGGGTAGAATTGACATCCTAATGATATTTAATCTTCTAGTCCTTGAGCAAGGAAGATACTTCCATTTATTTAAGTCTTCTTCAGTTTCTTTAATCAATATTTTGTTGTTTTCTGAATACAGGTCCTTTATGTACTGGATTAAGTTTATTCATAAATATCTGATTGCTTTAGTTGCTATTATAAATGGAATTTTTTTTCTGATTTCCTCCACAGATTGCCCATCAATAGTATATTGAAACGCTATTGATTTTTGAATATTAATCTTGTATCCTGCCACTTTGCTTAACTTGTCTATTAGTTCTAATATAGTCATTGTGGATTTTCAAGAGATTCTAGATATAGACTCATACCATCAGTGAATAGTTAAAGTTTTACTTCTTCCTTTCCTATTTGGGTGCCTTTTACTTCTTTATCTAGCCTAATTGCTCTAGCTAGAACTTCCATCACAATATTGAATAACAATGGTGACAGTTGCTATCCTTGTCTTGTTCCTGATCTCAAGCTGGAAAACTTTCAATCTTTCATCATTGAGTACAATGCTAGGTGTAAGTTTTTCGTATATGCACTTCACAATATTGAGAAATCTTCCTTGTATTCCTATCTTTTGGAGTGTATTTGTCAAGAAAGTGTGCTTTGTTGTGTCAAATGCCTTTTCTGCATCAATCGAGAGTAACATGATGTTTCTTCTTCAATTTATCAATGCAGTTTATTATGCTAATTCATTTTCTTGTATTGAACCACGCTTGCATGCTTGGGATAAAACCCACTTGATGGTGTTGTATAATTTTTTAACGTGCTTTTGTATTCTGTTTACAAGTATTTCTGTTTAAGATTTTTGCATCTACATTCATTAGAGATATTGGTCTGTAATTTTCTTCTTTTATAATACCTTTATCTGGTTTTGGTATTAGGGTGATTTTGTCTTCATAGAATGAGTTTGGTATCATTCTTTCCTATTCAATTTTTTGGAAGAGCTTCAGCGAGATTGGTATTAAGTCTTCTTTGAATGATTGGTAGAATTCACTTGTGAAGTCATCTAGTCCTGGGCTTTTCATCTTTGGGAGGTTTTTGATGACTGTTTAAAAATCTTCACTTGTGATTGGTTTGTTGAGGTCTTCCATTTCTTCTAGGATCAGTGTAGGTGGTTCATTTCTTTCTAGGAATTTGTTCATCTCATCTACATTGTCTATTTTTTTGGCATACGGTTGTTCATAGTATTCTCTTATGATCTCTCTTATTTCTTCAGGGTCATTGGTAATGCCCCGCCTCCCAATTTCTGATTTTATTTATTTGCATCTTCTGTCTTTTTTTCTTTGTCAGTCTAGCTAAGTGTTTGTTGATTTTGTTGATCTTCTCAAAGAACCAACTTTTGGTTTTGTTGATCCTCTCTATTGTTTTTTTGTGTTGTTGTTGTTCTGAATTTCATTTATTTCTGCTCTGATCTTTACTATTGATTTCCTTCAGGTAGGTTTGGGATTAGATTGCTGATACTTTTTTAGTTTCTCCAGGTGTGCATTTAGAGCTTCAATTTTAGTTTTTCTTTTAAAATGTAAGCATTTAGGTCTATAAATTTCTCTCTCAGCACTGCCTTTGCACTATCTCATAGGTTATGATATGCTGTGTTCTCATTTTCACTCATCTCAAGATATTTGCCGAATCCTCCTGCAATTTCTTCTTTGACCCACTGATTATTTAAGATTTTGTTGCTTAATCTCCTTATATTTATGAACTTTCCCTTTTCCCATCCATTACTGATTTCCAGCTTCATTCTTTTATGGTTAGGAAAATGGTTTTTTTTTAATAATTTCAAACTTTTTAAATTTATTAAGACTTGTCTTGTGGCTCAATATATGGTCTGTCTTGGAGAAGGATCCAAGAGCACTTGCAAAGAATGTATTTCCTGCTGTTTCGGGTGCGATGCTCTGTAAATATCTATTAGGTCTTATTACTTTATCATATTATCCAAGCTCTCTGTTTCCTTATTTATCCTCTGTCCAGAATTTCTCTCCAATAATGAAAGTGATGTATTGAAGTCTTCAACTATTATTGTAAAGACATCTATTTCTCTCATCAGTTTTACTTGTGTGTGCCTCATGTATATTTGGGAACACAGGTTAGGTGAATAAATATTTAGTATAGCTAATTCTTCTTGCTGAATTGCCCTTTTATTAATATATATAATGACCTTCTTTATCACTATAACAGTTTTGCATTTGAAATCTATTTTGTCCTATATTAGTGTCACTACTACAACTCTTTTTTGGTTACTATTTGCATGGAATATACTTTTCCAAATTTTCACTTTTAACCTGGTTGTGTCCTTAAGCCTGAGGTGACTCTTGTAGACAACATATAGATGGTTCATATGTTTTTATCCATTATATTAGTCTATGTCTTTTGATTGGGGAGTTTAAACCATTAACATTAAATGTTATTACTGTAAAGGCATTATTTACTTCATCCATATTGTCCTTTAGCTCTCTATTGTCATATGGTTCTATTGTCTATCTTCTCACACTTTAGTTTAACCTTCCTAATCTTCATTTCTCCACTCTTCTTTAAATTTCTCACCCTTAATTTTTGTTTTCCTTTCAAGCGACAACACTCCCCTAAGTGTCTCTTGTAATTCTGGTATTTTGGTAACATATTCTATCAGTTTTTGTTTGTCTGTGAAGACTTTGTACTTACCCTAAATTTTGAATGACAGTTTTGTTGGATATAGAATTCTTGGCTGTCAGTTTTTCTCTTTCATTATTTTGAATACATCATGACACTTTTTTCTCGCATCTATTGTTTCTGATGAGATTGATACTTAATCATATTGAGTTTCCATTGTATGTGATGCTTTGCTTTTAGATTGCAGCTTTCAGAATCCTGTCTTTATCTCTGATATTTGTAATTCTGAATAGTAGGTGTCTTGGGATAGGTCTATTCGGATTTATTCTGTGCAGGAGGCATTATCCTTTTTGGTTATTGTTATTTATGTCTTTCATAAGGGTTGGGGAGTTTTCAGTCATTATTTCCTCAAATATTCTTTCTGCCTCTTTTCCTTTCTCTTCTCCTTCTGGGGTACTGATAATGCAAGTGTTTGTGTGCTTCATGTTGTCATTCAATTTCCTAAGACTCCGTTCCATTTTTTCTGTTTTATTGTCTGTCCATTCTCCTTCCTCTTCCAGTTCAGAAATCACTAATTAATCAATTCAAATCTGATTTGTATGCCTCGAATGTATTTTTAATCTTATCCATGGAGTCTTTCATTCCCATAAGGTCTGTGATGGTTAGGCTAATGTGTCAACTTGGCCAGGTAATTGGGTCCAGGTGTTTGGTCAAGTGATCAATGGGCTAATTGTAATTCAGGGAGATTTATGGATTTTGATCATCAGTGAGTTTACAGTGCGCATGGTTGATTACATCTGCACCAGTCAAGGAGACTGCTGTCAACAATGGGTGACGCTTTATCCAATCAGTTGAATGCCTTTAAAGCGGAAGTAATTTCAACGTTCAGAGAGAATTTCCCACTTCCTCTTTGGGCAGACAATGTCTCCTGGAAACTCATCATGGACCTTCATTGGACTTTCATTGAAGGCCCTGGTTTGCAGCCTGCTTGTGGGACCTGGACTTGTGCATCCCCATGATCACGTGAGAGACTCTTGCAAAATCTCATGTTATTGACAGATATCTCCTGTTGATTCTGTTTCCCTAGAGAACACTGACTAATACAGCTTGGTACTGGGAGTGGTTCTTGAGGAACAGAGTCTTAAACATAGGATATCTGAGGTGGTTCCAGGAGTTTTGCAATTGGCTCTCTACTCTAATTGGACTCAAGAGTACTAATGACTCCCTTTCCAATAATGAAGAGGTTGCTAACAGTCCATGACATGAGTTAGCAATAGAAATACACAAAATAGCATAACTGGATTCCCCTACTTCCACTCTTAAAAGAAGCAAGGATCTGGGTGAGAGTGTTTTCAGCACCTTTCCAGAGTTTTGTGGAGTCAAAAGGTATAATGATGTTGGCTAGATACTCAGAATACATTACAAAAGAAAGAAATGAGCTAAAGTCTTCAAATTTGAAAAATGCCGCATGAATGATGTGGAAGTTTCTATGTGTGCTCTGAAAGAATATCTTGTCTCCTGTAGCCACAGACTTGAGATAGCTGAGAATCAAACCCAATGTACGAGTAGCAGAATTATAAGGGAAACTGAAAAACTCAACCCCACAGGGTTGCAGCATTTAAAGTGAAGGCATTGATTGGAAAAGAGTGGAACTCAGAGGATTGGGATGAAGACATATAAAATGATGATAATATTGGTGGTGACATTGGATCCCTAAATTCTTCTCAGTCTTTAACAGATAAACTTGAGATGGCCTGCCCTGTGAAGACCACATCTTGTCAACCTTGTATCACCCAGCCTCCAGCCTGCCCCAGGGAGTCCGGACCTCCTTCCAGCCATGAGGTGGGTACCAACCAAACTGAAGCCTACACTGCCCAGCCTCTGGCCTGTCCCAGGAAGTCTGGATATCCTCTTAGCCCTGAGGAAGCTACCAGCCAAACTCCAGCATGCACTACCCAGCCTCCAACCTGCCTCAGAGTGTCTGGACTTTCTCCCAGTCATGAGGCAGGTATCAGCGAAATTCCAGCATGCACTGCACAGACTCCATTCTGCCCTGAGGAATCTGCCTTCCAACCCCTGCCTGAAGAGATTCATCCTGTCTCACCAGAAGAAAATGCAAAGGAATGTCCTGAGCTCAGTAGATTGCAAGACATTTCTAATCCTTCTCCTTACCCACCCCTACCACCCTTCATGTCTTCCAGACCTATTACTAGACTAAAATCACAACAAGCCCCCAAAGGTGAAATACAAAGTGTGACCCATGAGGAAGTACACTATACTCTGAAAGAGCAGCATGAGTTTTCCAACTTATATAGACCGAAATCAGAGGAATATGTGTGGGAATGGATACTAAGGGTATGGGATAATTGTAGAAGGAATATAAAGTTGAATCAGGCTGAATTTATTGATATGAGCCCACTAAGCAGAAATTCTGGATTCATAGCTGTAGCTCGAGGAGTTAGAAAGGGCTCTAACAGTTTATTTGGGTGGCTGACTGAAACATGGACAAAAAGATGTCTTAGCAAGTCTGAGGTTGAGACACCCAATTTACCCTGGTGCACAGTAGAAGAGGGAATTCAAAGGCTTAGAGAAATTGGAATGCTAGAATGGATTTACCATTTGAGACCTGCCCACCCACACCAGGAAAGTCCAAATGACACACCTTTAACCAGGACTGTGAAGAATAAATTTATAAGAATAACTCCATCTTCTCTGAAGAGCTCTGTGGTTGCTCTTCTCTGTAGTCCAGATATTACTGTAGGGAAGGCTGTAATGTAATTAGAATCCTTAAATATTATGGCGATGATCTGATCTGGGTCCTATAAAAGTCAAGTATCTGCAGTTAATCACCAAAGGCAAGGTAGGCGTGGCTACCACAATGAAAGGGAGATTCAAAGCAGCACTCAAAATAGTCTGAGTCGCATGGAGTTATGGCTTTGGCTAATAGATCATGGACTCCCTGGAAGTGAACCAGATCGACAGTCTACTAAATTTCTCCTGGATTTGTATAAGCAGAAAAGTTCTAGGTCAAGTGAACAAAACCCTAACTCAAATTACAGACACAGAATAATGGCCCCTTAATCAATTCCAGACTTGAGACAGTTTACAGACCCAGAGCTCCTTGAATGAGAAGAAAGCCAGGTGCCCTTGGGAAAGGATCCTGTTAAACTGCCAAAAATTTATACTGATAATCTTCCTCCCACCTTTCCCCAAGGAGGCCTATGGCCTTTTATCACAGTAACTGAACATTAGGGAAAAGGAAATTATCAGACATTTCGGGGATTATTAGACACTGGCTCAGAAGTGACATTAATTCCAGGAGACCCAAAATGTCACTGTAGTCCACTAGACAGTGTAGAGGCTTAGAGAGGTCAGGTGATTGATGGAACTTTAGCTCAGGTCCATCTCATAGTGGGCCCAGTGGGCCCTGGACCCATTCTTTGGTTATTTCCTCATTTCCAGAATGTATAATTGGAATAGACATACTCAGTAACTGGCAGAATCCCCATATTGGATCCCTGATTTGTGGGATGAGAGATATTATGGTTGGAAAGGCCAAGAGGAAGCCACTAGAACTGCCCCTACCTAGGAAAATATTAAATCAAAGGCAATACCGGATTCCTGGAGGGAATGCAGATATTAGTGCCACCATCAAGGATTTGAAGGATGCAAGGGTGGTGATTCCCAGCACATCCCCATTCAACTCCCCTTTTTGGCCTGTGCAGAAAATAGATGGATCTTGGAGGATGACAGTAGATTATCATAAACTTAACCAGCTGCTCTCCCAGATGTGGTATCATTGCTTGAGCAAATCAACACATCCCCTGGTACTTGGTATGCAGCTGTTGATCTGGCAAGTTCTTTTTTCTCAATTGCATTAGTAAGGACCACCAAAAACAGCTTGCTTTCAGCTGGCAAGGCCAGCAGTATACCTTCACTGTCCTGCCTCAGGGGTATATCAGTCTCCAGCCCTATGTCATAATATTGTCCACAGGGATCTTGATCATCTTTCCTTCCCATGAGACATCACACTGGTCCATTATATTGATGATATCATGTTGATAAGACCTGGTGAGCAAGAAGTAGCAAAGATGCTAGACTTATTGGTAATGCATTTGCATGAGAGAGGGTGGGAGATAAATCCAACAGGATCCTTCCACCTCAGTGAAATTTCTAGGTGTCCAGTGGTGTGGGGCATGTCTACATATCCCTTCTAAAGTAAAGGATAAGCTGTTGTACCTGGTCCCTCCTACGACCAAAAAAGAGGCAAATGTTTAGTTGGCCTCTTCGGATTTTGGAGACAACACATTCCTCATTTGGGTGTGCCACTCCGGCCCATTTACTGAGTGACCAGAAAAGCTATTAGTTTTGATTGGGGACCAGAACAAGAGGAGGCTTTGTGACAGGTCCAGGCTTCTGTGCAAGCAGTACTACCACTTGGACCATATGATCCAGCAGATCCAATGGTGATGGAAGTTTCAGTGGCAAATAGAGATCCTGTCTGGAGCCTTTGGCAAGTCCCTATAGAAGAATCACAATGCAGATCCTTAGGATTTTGGAGCAAAGCCCTGCAATCCTCTGCAGATAACTACTCCCCTTTTGAGAAACAGCTTTTGGCCTGCTATTGGGCCTTAGTAGAGACTGAACGCTTAACCATGGGCCATCAAGTTACCATGAGAACTGAGCTGCCTATCATGATCTGGGTATTGTCTGACCCACCAAACCATAAACTTGGGCACGAGCAGCAGCACTCCATAATAAAGTGGAAGTGGTACATATGAGATAAGGCCTGAGCAGGTCCTGAAGGCACAAGTAAGTTACATGATGAAGTAGCCCAAATGCCCATGGTCACCATCCCTGCCATGGTACCTTCTCTTTCCCAGCCCACAGCTTTGGCCTCTTGGGGAGTCCCTTACAATCAGTTGACTGACGATGAGAAAACTCAGTCCTGGTTTACAGATGGTTCTGCATAATGTGCAGGTACCACCTGAAAGTGGACAGCTGCGGCACTGCAGCCCTTTTCTGGGACATCCCTGAAGGACAGTGGTGAGAGCAAATCCTCCCAGTGGGCAGAACTTTGAGCAGTGTACCTGGTTGTTCATTTTGCTTGGAAGAAGAAATGGCCAGAGGTGTGTTTGTACAATGATTCATGGACTGTTGTCAATGGTTTAGCTGGATGGTCAGGGACTTGGAAGGAATATGATTGGAAAACTGATGACAAGGAGGTCTTGGGAAAAGGTATGTAGATAGAACTTGCTGAGTGGGTGAAGAACATGGAGACATTTGTGTCCCATGTGAATGCTCACCAGAGGGTGACTTAAGCAGAGGAATATTTTAATAATTAAGTGGATAAGATGACCTGCTCTGTGGCTATTGCTCAGCCTCTTTCCCCAGCCACTTCTGTCATTTCCCAATGGGCTCATGAACAAAGAGTCCATGGAGGTAGGGATGGAGGTTATGCATGGGCTCAGCAACATGGACTTCCTCTCACCAGGGATGACTCACCTACAGCCAGTGCTGAATGCTCAATCTACCAGCAGCAGAAACCCACACTCAGCCCCCTTATATGGCACCATTCCTCGAGGTGACCAGCCTGCTACCTTTGAGGTTGACTACAACTTCTACCATGGAAGGGGAAGCAATTTGTTTTAACTGGAATAGACACATACTGTGGATATGGGTTTGCATTTCCTGCACACAATGCTTCTTCTAAAACTATCATCTGTGGACTTACTGAATGTCTTATCTACCACCATGGCATTCCACACAGCATTGCTTCTGATCAAGGATCCCATTTCACAGTAAATGATTTGTGGGAATGGGCACTTGTCTATGGAATTCACTGGTCTTAACAGGTTCGCCTTCATCCTGAAGCAGCTGGATTAATAGAATTGTAGAATGGCCTTTTGAAGACTTACAGCACAAACTAGGTGGCGATACCTTGCAGTGTTGAGGCAATGTTCTCCAGGAGGCTGTGTATGCTTTAAATCAGCATCCATTCAATGGTGTTGTTTCTCCCATATCCAGGATTCATGGATCCAGGAATCAAGGAGTGGAAATGGGAGTGGCACCACTCACTATTACCCTTAGTGATCCACTAAGAAAATTTTTGCTTCCTGTCCCTACAAACTTAAACTCTGCTGGACTACAAGATTTATTCCCCAAAGGAGGAGTGCTGCTACCAGGGAACATGACAATGATTCCATTGAACTGGAAATTAAGACTGCTACCTGGCCACTTTGGGCTCCTCTTACCTGTGAATCAAAGGCAAAGAAGGGAATTACTGTACTGGCTAGTATGATTGATCCTGACTATCAAGGTAAAATAGGACTATATCTACATAATGGGGGTAAAGAAGCATTTGCGTGGAATACAGGAGATCCTCTAGGGTGTCTCCTAGTACTGCCATGCCCTGTGATTAAAGTCAATGGAAAATTGCAATAAACCAATCCAAGCAGGACTAACAATGGCCCAGAATCTTCAGGAATGAAAGTTTGGGTCACCCCACCAGGCAAAGAACCACGGCCGCTGAAGTGCTTGCTGAAGGTAATGGGAACATGGAATGGGTAGTGGAAGAAGGTAGAGATAAATATGAACTATGACCATGGAACCAGTTACAGAAACTGTAATACTCATGAACCTTTCTTCCTTGTTTTGTTATGAGAATGATTGTATATGTACACAAAACGAATTTCTTTGTTTTCTTCCCCAACCTTTTCCCTTATCATATGAAAAGTTGTATTAGTTTCAATTCATAATATTTAAGGATGCCAAATTCCAGAATGAATATTACCCAAGGACTTGCACTCTATTCTGTAGGGAATTAATCCGTTCCCAGTTGTACACAGGCGAATTGAACATTGTTAGGTGGAAATATATATGAATACTTGTCTGTGTTGTTTTTATTTAGAGACTAAGTGTGGTTTAAGGTAACATGTTTGGTTTCCAAGTTGACAAGGGGTGGACTGTGATGGTTAGGCTAATGTGTCAACTTGGCCAGGTAATTGTGTCCAGTTGTTGGTCAAGTGAGCACTGGGCTAATTGTAATGCAAGGACATTAATGGACTTTAGTCACCAGTGAGTTTACTGTGCGGATGGCTGATTACATCTGCATCAGTCAGGGTGATTGCTGTCAGCAATGGGTGACACTTTATTCAATCAATTGAATGCTTTAAAAGGGGAAGTGATTTCAACATTCAGAGAGAATTTGCCAGCTTGTCTTTGGACAGACAACATCTCCCAGAAACTCATCAAGGACCTTCATTGGACTTTCATCAAAGGCCCTGGTTTGCAGGCTACCTGTGGAATCTGGACTTGTACATCCCCATGGTCACATGAGACACTCTTATAAAATCTCATATTATTGACAGATATCCCCTGTTGATTCTGTTTCCCTAGAGGACACTGACTAATACAAGGCCTATTATTTTTCTTTGCAGGTTTTAAAATTGTTCTTCATGCTCACTCAGTGTCTTCTTAATATCCTATACTTCTTTAGTCAACTTTTCCTTTAAATTCTTTAAATTGATTTAGAAGAGTTGTGTGATTATCACTGATTATTTGTCAAAACCTGTATCTCTTCAGGATATTTGTGTTTTTTATTCTTTTGGCTGGGTCAAATCATCTTTTTTCATAGTATGGCTTGTAATTTTTTGCTGATATCTAGACATCTGAATATGTTGGTGAATTTACTCTGATGGAAATATCTCTCACTTGCTTTTTGTTTTCTTTTTTCACAGATCTTCTTTGATATTTGATTTAATTTATTCAAGTTTCTAAAATTGTCCAGCTTAAGATATCAAAATCAGGCCAGGGACTAACTAATGGGGTGCAGATTTTCTCTTAAGGGTTAGGATGCAGAGACAGCTGGGTTTTGTCTATGCAATTTCTGGACTAGCCAGCAGATGGCACTGTTTAGCATACCTTTCCTTGGAGGTGTTTCAGTTTTGACTTTCTTGTGGCCCTGTGTTGACTCTCCAGAGTGAAGATTCAAAGTGGTCTCTGCTGGCTGAATTCACTAAAGAAAAGCCCCCCGACTTCCTCTCCCTTTTCCCTTGAAATAGCTGACAGGGAGGAAGCTGTCTGTTCCCTTCTCAGTCAGCGGCAATGAGCCAGGGGTTTTGTCCCAGCTGAAAATCTTTGGAGTGGGGGAGGGGGATCCTTCCAGGCCACCACAGGGCCTTGGTAACTAACATTTATTGTTTTAGATTCCTTGTGTCTCTGTCCTTCACCATCCCGGGAGTTGTGTAGAACTTCCTGGCCTGCTGACCCCAAAAGTATGGTCCTTAGAAAGCTTTTGGCTCTTTCTCCATTGTTTTTGTGAGTGCATTGAGACCTGCCTGTTAGTCTGACATCATCTTCCCACAATCTTCTCACATTATTTCTAAAATTAAGAAAAATGTGGTAAACTGGGTAAATAGTAAGCAATTTCATGCTGACTTTTAAAAATCTTTGAAATCAATCCCTTTTGAAACTTAAAGAATAATATTTCATGAATTTATACCTAATATATGATGAAAATCCAGCATTTTACAAAGTACTCTATGTGATTTAGGAAAAATCAAATATGGAGACTAATAAAAATTTTTATAAAAAATACTTTGAATGTTTAGGATCATACTAATAATGACAATTCATCAAGTAGTGAACATATTTATTTCTAAAAATCTAAAATAAATGTTAGTGTATGAAATTATAAGAAAGGAAATATTTAATTAGTTATTTAGGTTTATGATTTTTGCATTTAATTTATAATGCAAATGCAATATCCAGACACTGATATGCTTCTGTAAAATACTGTAAATTGAAAGCTATTAAAATACATTTTATAAAATTTAGAAGATCATCCTTACAGTAAATATGGGAAATGTGGAAATGCAGAAATATGCATAGAATTAAGTTTTAAAAGGATATATAACTTAGAATTTCTCATATTGCATTGTAAGAGAGGTGTTCTTAACCAGAGGTCCATGGGCTCCTAAGAGTCTGTGGAAAGATTTCAGGGGGTCCGTGAGCTTGAATTGAAAGTTTTAAAAATTGAAAAAAAAAAACCCACATTATTCTTGTAGGGAAATGTTGGTGAGGGTCTGATATATTTATTAAATAATACACAGTATAGTGTGGACTTTGTAAGGAAACTGTGGTTTTCACCTGACTGGCAAAGGGGCCCATGGAACAAAAAAGATTAAGATTCCCTGTTGTAAGACAATCATTGGAAAGTCTATCAAAATTATTTTCATCATTTTTAAGTAATAAGAGCAATATATTTCTGTAATCAGCAAGAGCTAAATAAAGATAAATTTTACCCATCACATTTCCTATAAATAAGTAAATACTATCAGATAGCATGGTCTTAGTGTGGAGCACTTGAATTTTAAAGAAATGTATATAATTTACCCTCTTTACTGCTACACCATTTGAAAAAAATTACCCTAGAAATGCATAGTAAGGAAAGAAAGATCTCTAAACTATTTCTCATTTGGTAAGGATTAGTAGATATTGATTACTAAAACTTAGATGTGACATTTACTTTTCCATATCAGTTCCTCAACTCATTTCAAGTGCACAGTTTTTATTAATTATTTCACAATATTGAAATTTTTTACCTTCTATAGCAAGAAAAGAGAATTCATAATAGTTCTATAGTCCAGGACAGTAAGTCCACCCATCTATATGTTCCACATTAAATTTATTATTTTAATAACTTCATCAACCAATCATGAGATTATGAATCTTCAGGTTTAAAAGGTGACAATTGTCATTATTGTTTGGGAACCTTTGTAGAATATGCTGCTAGACAATGAGAATACATTTATTTAGCAAACGGTGTTCATTACAGTGTCTTAGTTGGGGTCTCCTGAAAGCAGAGACAAAAACTTGGGAACAGCCCCTTTATATGGGAGATGTACCCAGGAAGCTGAAGCAACAGACAAAGAAGAATGAGTAAGGGAAGGAAGAAAGGGCAAGCATATAAGAGCATTTTCTGTACAGTTGTGGTGGTTAGCACAAATTTGGTTCCATCTGAACTTCCTGAGAAGCATACTCACGATGCCTGCTAAGATTGTCCACCTGAACCCCAGAGGTTTGGAATATTTATTTACTAGTTCCATCCTCCAACTGTATGACAGCTACTACCATGGAAGCCAACATTTCCACAATCCAGAGAACATATTCTCAGGCTGAGTGAGTGCCGGCAGCTTTGGAAGAGACCGCAGCATGGACAGAATAAAAGCAAAACATACGTGTTTGCAGCTAGCAGAGCTATTATATGCATGTGACAGTGGTTGAAAGGGAAAGCCTAAGGACATGTATATTACTAGAAGGAAAGCTAAAAAATGTAACAAGGGACTGTATAACATAGTGAAACCTCATGTAAAATACAAATATGGGTGATATTACATATATGACTGCTTTTACAAAAAATAAACTAGAGAGAAGGAGCAATAGCAGCTATGTACGACAGGGGAACATAGAGAGATTGAGAGGTGATAAGTTTTGTTTGTTTACTTGGCTTTTATTATTATTATTATTATTATTATTATTATGTTATTACTGTAATAATGAAAATCCTCTATAAGCGATTGGGATGATGAATGCACAACTATGTGATTGTACATAATACCTTGGATGGATTTATGCTTTATTAATATGTACCAATAAAATTGATTTGTTAAAAAAAGAAAGCATATGTACTTCAGCTGCAGGTGAAATCAGAAGGATCCAGAAATATGAAATCTGGGCACTAGGATTGCATACTACAAGGAAGCCACTGAATGCCAGGTACAGTTCTAGGGCCTTGGAATTAAGTGGACAGCTGAGTTCTAGTGAAAAAAATGTACAGAGACCTAAAAAAATGTCTTTATTCAACAGATTTATAATCCAATATATAATCAAGTGAAGGTCAGGCCCTCCATTCATAGAAATAAATAGTGCATGATAATTTCATTTTAGGGTAAAATGAGTTACTTAAATAAGCGCTATAGGAGTTTATTTGTTTAGATATCCATTTTCCAACCAGAGTGGAACCTTCTTGTAGGCAGGGGCCATTTAAAGCTTTGCATTGAAAATCAAGGACATGGCACGTGCTTTGTTTATAAATAAATACTATAAATAAATGGAGAAAGGATATGGAAAGGTAAGAAAAAGAGAATCAAATAAATTTATTCTTAGAAAAAGGACTATTTGTAGTGGGCTTTAAAAACATAGTAATTGGAAAGTTATTTGTCCAATAACATTGTGCAGTATGTTAGATTAATTTATCATTTTCTAAAATAACATTTTAGAAAAGGCAAATGTTCCAAATATTGATGAAAAGAATGGTAACAATTTTAATTTTAACTACCTCCAAAATGCAAATCAATAAAATTACCTTAACACTGATTATATTTGAAAAGAATATTTTAATAAATTAAATCAACTTCAGAAGTAGATTTTGTTTGCTGAAAAAAGTTTAATAATAAAAATGGTTCAATGCTATTACAACCAGAGGTGTGTTTTGTTTGCTTTCTTCTTCTTTTATTTCTTCCTTTACTGTTTGAAATATTATATCGTACAGTCTCTGGATATTCCCTATGAAGTTGATCCCGACAATTAGCAAATCTTTCAGTAAAGGTTAATACCATGCATGTCTACAAATTGATCTTTATTTGAGTGGTTATACTTGAAAATTTTTTTTGGCAAATAACCAGAGGCATTTTTAGCTCATAGACAATCAGATTTGTAAAATCAAAGTATGTATCAGTTGCTTTACTATTCCCAGGGAATAAACCTTTCTAAATATCTTTATAGATCAAGGGTTGTAAAAATACAAATTTACAAGATTCAAGCAAATAACATAACTGGGTGATTTGGGCCATGTACAAAGAAATATTACATGATTTACTCTGTGGTTAATTGAAAGATGCATGTCTTTCTGAGGACGTTCATTCAAATTACAGTAAAAATATTATACTAGTCAAAAAATAAAGAAAATTAAACTACTACCACAATTAAGTTGTATAAAAAACAGTTGCAAACCCTTAGTGACATAAATCAGTAAATTTACTTAGCTCACAATATGGATATTCCATTATTTCCAGTTGAGTTAATACATGTGTGCTTTGTCTGCTGATCTGAATAGGGATTACTGATGTATCTGTGCTTTAGTTAGCTTTCCACTGACCAACAGAAAACATGACAGAGGCAATATGTTTTGGCACCCTGTGTCTCTCATCCTCCAGCAAGTGAGCTTGGGCATATCTTTATGTCATTCAAAGAGAAATAAGAGAGAAGGTGGAAATACACAAGAACTTTTTCAAGGCTTTGCATGAATCACATCTTCTAACATCCCACTGGCTTAATTGAGTTACATTATTGAATTCAGAATCCAGGACTAGAGAAATATACTCATCCTCTTTAATGACAGAAATTTCAAAGCTACATAGCAAAGTACATACACATGGGGGATAGGGGTGGAGAATGTTTGCCATCACTGAAATCAATCTCCTATATGTTGCATGCTATCTGTAATGAAAAAGCACCCACCCTTGTTCTTTACTTTGAAGAATAATTGTATACATTGAGGAGTCATTTATGTCTGAGGATATGGCCAATATAGCACTTGAAAATCTATTAGCACTACTGTTCTAGTCAGAGATCTCTAGTAAAACAGAACCTATAAGAGTTATATGTAAATATTATGAGATTTTTATAAGAATTGTCTCACCCAACTGTGGGGATGGCAAGTTCAAATTCCATAAGGCAGTCGACAAGCTGGGAAATCTGATGAAGATTTTTGATTAATTTTCCAGGAGAATCAGGCTGGCTGAAGTAGGGATGGAAATTCTCCCTTCTGATTGCTGAAATCGTCACTTCTTTTAAGGCCTTCAATTGATTGAATGAGACCTTGCTCACTGGCAATCTCCTTAGCTGATTGTAATGTAATCAGTCATATATGCTATAAAATTACTGATGATTTAAGTCCATAATCACTTTGCTCGACCAAACAACTGGACACCTTTACTGGCAAAGTTTTCATGTGAGCCTAACTATCAAAAAAACATAAGCCATTACTGTTCAAATTTTAAAGATCATAAAATCCAGTGTTATAATGGAATCTTGTCCCTTTATCTATGAACTACATTCCATTTATACTAGCTCCTATGCCCCTATGCTTTCTTTATATTTGCCTTAATTACATATAATCTTAATTATATATTTTAGAACTTTAAAATGTTTGTTTTATTCTTAGGAATGAAGAGAATAGGAATATTAGTCAAAATTTATTCATTAGTCATAGATGAATGAATGATCATGAAGTACTTAGCTCTATTGCTTCTAAAAATACAAAACAACAAATACTAACCAAACAAACAAAAAACTTTTAGGGTTAACTTGACATATTATCTCATCTAATCATAAGGTTTAGACCATCCACAGGAGATATCTTTGTAAGATTTGTTTCACTTCCCTACAGTCTGTGGCTAAGAATTGCATCTTTATCCTTGTGTCTTCCTTAATGCACAGCAGTATTTATTGGATTCTCAGTAAATATTTGCTGAAATGAATTGAATGAAATTATGAGAATGAGTTCAATGACAATCATAATTCTCTATTGCTTTATATTTTTCTAAAGAATTGAGGTGAAAGAAGAGGGCATTATGTTCAATCCCATTCTTTCATTCTGCATAATTCAACTTGAAATTTCCTTCCCAGATTTTATCAAAGATGATAGTGAAAACATAAGAAGATAAGGCAAAATAATATTAAAAGATAAGTTCTTTCTGGAATGCCAACATGAGTACAAAATGCATTCTGAGATACAAATTTATATTCCAGCATATTCTCTGGCCATTGCTCTTTATTTATTTATTTTTCAAATCAGGTTTTGTTCTGCCATGTGAGGGTCCTAAGTAAATCTAAGAATAGACAATTCTACTCTCAGACTCTTCCTGTGGTCCATATTCAACCAAACACAAAATTTATTACTTTTTATTCCGAATGATTAGTAAAAATAATTTTTTTTCATTTTCTTATTCTGGTTGACAGAGTATTGTCATCTCTAACAACCTTGCGTGAGAAATGAGAAATAATTAAATATGATAAAATGTACAACAAAAATAATATATCCTTTTTCATTTAATGGCATCAGGTTCTTAAACTCTTCAAAAGAATCATTATGAAAATTCTATATGTATAAGACATAATAAACTATGCAGAGTTTATATCAATAGTGTCATTTATGCTGCCAAATGCCTGTCAAGATGAACATCTATTGTTACCATTAGCACTGCTATTTCCAGTAGAAGGGCCCACCTGCTCTGGGGCCACAAGGGAGAAACATGTCTCTCAGTGAGAGGGTGATTTATTATGAGTGCACAAGCAAGGGACTAGGGGAATCTTCCCAAAACCAGTTCAAAATGAGAATGGGAGTTAAGGTTTTTATATGCAAAGGAAAGGAGTAGGGAGGGAGAAAAATAAGTTAAAAAAAATAAAAATAAAAAAACAAGTGATGCAGGGTTCTTGTGAGAAGGGTATGTACAGTTTGTCAGTCTTGCATTGTCTCAAGCACGTTCAAATTGTCCTTGGCTTCAGAAGCTAATAATCCACAGTTTAGATATTGTTGTGCCAACCACTCAAGGATATCAAACTTTTGTTTTTGAGAAAAGTTACAGATTTACACTATTTGTCTGTTTTTGCTTTGAGACGTTATCTTATTCCTGTAAGCAAAACTGATGTCTAATTAATATCCTTCAGGGAACTAAGTGCAAAGAGTAAACGTCTAAAGTTATATTAATAGAAAACCAACTTAATTAATTTTAGAATTTTCAGAGCTGCTTACGTGAATAAATGTTTAGTAAGCACATTTTTCAGCTATCATGACTTCCCTGTTCTCAATGAATGTGTTATCATCACAAATATAAAGAATTTATACATTGAGATTTGAAACCTGACATAATTGCACAAGCGTTTGAAAGTTTATGAATGCTTCTAATTGTAAAGTTAAGAATACTACTTTTATTAACAATTCAGTACATAACAATGTTTGCTGGGTTTTAAATTATGGTTAAATTCTGAGGCTTTTTTTTTCGTTGCATATAGAATTCCAGCAAATACAAGTTCAGTCACCATCTCTACAGAGGAAATAAGAATAAAGAAAATGGTTGTGTTCTTCATTGTTGAAAGCCTTAAGATGTTATTATTATTCACATTGATACATCTTGCACACTTTCCTTCAATAAATTGATATATTACTGACACACAACAGTTGAATGCAGGTATCCATTTCTTGATTTGTATATTTACTTCCTAATTATATTTATATTACTGTAATTATAGGACACATAGTTTTAAAATATTGTGAAAACACTGTAGAAATTAAACAAATCACCATAAAAACATAAGTGTGATATCACCTACTAGATATGCACAGGTGGAATCCCTGATCTCTTGATGGAATTATTCCGGTATACCTACTAGGGAGGCACCAACAATTCACTCCAAACTGTGTGACTAAACTTAAACACCATTTTTTAAGAATCTATCTGTTTCCTTGAACTGTTTGCATTTATATTCTTAAAATCTTTTTGCTTTTATGGTGGCCACAAGTAACATTGAAACACTGAGGATGGTTAGGTTCTTCAAAAGAAAGGTATTGCTGTGGCATCCATTCAAATACATTGTTTCGCAGGGGATGTATTTTGAGAAAGGGCAGATGGTAGCATTTCCCAGAACATCTGTTACCCATCATTCTTTCACAGAGCAACCCAGATGCTGTTGACAACTTGTATGTAAATCATGCTGACAATTTGTTCAATGTCTTTCCTGCTGAGACTAAGGTTGTCCTGGTCATACCATTTATCAGATATAAGAGATACTGCGGTCCCACAAGAACAGTTCCAACTGCTTTTTTGGCCAGGGAACAATAGCAGCCATTAAATCAATGGAACAATTTATCTCCATTGAAGTTATCTCCATATTGCAGCAAGGATTTCCTACCTTAGCTTACTTAGGCTTATCTGAAGGAGTACCTTAGATATTAAATGCTCTATGGAATAGGGAAATGCTAAATTGCTTCCTGATACTTGTCCTTAACTTCTTTTATTATTATTTGTTAGGGATAATCATTTCTTTGACCTTGCATTTTAAAATTACTTTTATCTCAGGGAAATGACATCTAAGAGAGAAATTATGCATGCAATGCTGTATAAATGTCAGATTTTTTTGGTTAGCAAATGCCTGCTATAAAATATTCACACTACAGAAAGTTGATTTACAATCCATTTCAAGCCATAATCTATCTTATTCTAATTTTGTACCTTGTATCAAAATGCATTTTTCACATTGTTGGAAAGAAAACAAAAAGAAAAGTGATGATTTCTTTAGTTAACTTCCTATGTAAATGATAAACTAAAATGACTGGCATTTATTAGGTGATTACAGCTTTTCTAAATAAATGCAATTAGACCATAATACAGATTGGAAAGAAAGAAAATGCATCATTTAATTTTAAAATACCTAAGCTTATGAAAGCATTATGTATAAGTTGAAGTTCCCATTTAAAACAAAGAAGATAAAAATTTTAGAAATGGTTAAGTAAATGGAATACAGATTTTGCATGTCAAAATATCAATTTAATTTGCAAAGTAAGTAAATTTTATTTTAAGATGTTGGTTAACCTACTTTTGATAATAATTGACTTCATCATGTGTTGATAGATAGATAGATAGATAGATAGATAGATAGATAGATAGATAGATAGATAGATA
>JAKSZT010010858.1:8445219-8593986 GCA_026826555.1 Tolypeutes matacus | reverse complement strand
ATAGATAGATAGATAGATAGATAGATAGATAGATAGATAGATAGATACACAAGTGTAGGTTAACTAAGATCACTGGGAAAAATATGTTGGTCTATAAAATATTCTAGATATTCTTTCTATATAGCTTTTAAAATTATAGTACATATCATGAAAAAAGATATATACATATATTCCAATTTCAAAATAAAAACTAAGTGTTAGTTTGGTCCTCCGTTTATTGAGAGACTGAAGATGAATAATAATTTTATACTTTTAAAAGAGTGATCTTTTGATAGGGAACTGATCAATTAAGTCATAATTGCTTTTGTCTCATTAACAATGTTAAGTCTCAAATGTATATAAGACTGATCCTCCTGTGCCCATTATTGTGAAGTATCTATGCTATGTAAAATGTCATATGGCAGTCTAACAGAATAGGGGGAGGGAGTTTTAGTAATGGGTGGTTGGAGTAAAAGATGGATTCTTATATACTTTTTGCTTAGTATGTACTTGAAATTGAATGGTTGTATAACATCTTGGAAGAATACCATAATATATTATTTGTATTTTGGTTAAGGATGACTAGTTACATGATAAACAAAATCAAGTTTAGCAAATCAGTTTTTATTTTATATCATTTAATAATATATTTGCAATAATATTAATTTTCTAGCAAAAGCATTTCTATTATTATGGTACCATAAAATGTATTTATCAAGCAATTTTTTTAGGTTTGCTTATCATATAGGACAAATGGCTGGCTAATAGCGTTAAGAAGAGCCAAGTCTGGTGTTTCAATTTTTGTCAATTAGCTTCAAAACAAATATCTGTGCGTTACTATGCATGTATCCTTTAATTAACACACACATATGTTAACACAGACACACACAGACACTCTTTACACTATTGGATCAAAGCATCTAGCCATGTTAAAGCAAAACCGAAGTGGTTTTTGAAATTGTATGTTCTGAGGGGCTAGGTTTAACCGAGATAATCTGTACTGAATAAGCTTTACAACAATACCTATAGAAGAATATCATATTGTGAAAAATAATTTTGACCTGGAACTCTTGATCTGAGGAACTCTTTATATTTCTTCAAGATTTTGTGGCTTGTTTGTTGAGATCAGCTTTCTTGTTATAGACAGATCTCACGAAATGGCAAACTAGCAAACCAAGCTTTCTTTCTAGTTATGGTTGTTTCGCTAACAATTAGCAATACCTTGTTTAACTCTAAAATGTGTAGGTTTGGATGATAAATTATATGGTTCTACTAATTACTACCCAACCAAGGGCATCATGATGCTGGAACAAATCTCAGTGTCAATTCATATTTAGGAAGCAGTTTGGCTTCTCATTTATGAATTGCATATGTAGAATGTCTGGGTAAATTTTTCCAGAACAGATTTTAGTGGCTCCTTGTTAGGTGTCTCCAAGAGGAAATATGGTAAGGTCCATTTAATATTAACTTTCACACTGTGATTCTAAAAGAAAACTGTAGCTGCCTCCACACATACTGGCAAGCAGAGAGACTTACTATTTTTAGGACCATAGAAGCATTACATAAAGGAAAAAGTTTGTTTTCAGTTGTGGCTGACAACTTGACTAGTTTCAAACACAGAAAGAAAGATAATAAATGTAAAAAGTTTTTAAGAGCAAGGTGCTTTGGGATTCTCTGCTTTCCAATTTGTCAAAAACTGTCACTACTAAAAATGGATCATTTCATAAACCCAAGGTGACAAGTTCTGGTTAAAAGTTGACCTACAAATACGTCTTGATAGGAAAAGCAAGTCCCCTCCTTAAAATTTGGTCAGGTGAACACTCTCTGCCTTGGATACCTATCAGGGCAAACAAATTTATTTCACTAGATCCTTTGCTCTTGTTGGCCAAAAGGTACAACATATATTTGTTTTAAGCTGGCCAAAATAGGCCAAGATCCACTGAAAAGTATCCAGGCCAGTAAGAAAGCCAAGTAGCTATATATATATATATATATATATATAAAACTCTTGAACAACCAGCGAGGTGGTGGCAGAGTAAGGAGCTCCTAGAGTCAGCTTGTGCTACAGGGTAGTTAGTAATCACCTACAGCTATCTAAAGAACCTGTTTAGGGCCTCCAGAAGACCAGAACAGCATCCTGTAATATCCTTGAAAGAATGGAAGGAGGAGACTGCCCATCTGCAGAGAAGATTCGCAAGTAGGGCAATCCATGACAGTGCCCATCCTCCACTGGAGGCACAAGCCGCCTTAGGAGCTATTCCATGGCTGGATTTGGAAGCTTCACTTCCCAAAACAGGAGAGAAAGAGACAGTTGGGCATCAACTTCAGCTACTGATTAGTAAATTTGGCTGGCTAAAGTATAATCCTAAGAACAGCTAAAGTTTGAACCTGTCCAAGTCAGAAAGAGGCTGGTAGCCACCATTTTAACTCTGCTTCTGGCATGAGGGGGAAGCCAGGCTGACTGAAAATCACAGTGCTGGTAGGGACCAGCTTCTTTCCATCCAGATCTGATTGCAGCTCTAGCCTATGCCCCAGCTGTACCTCCAGCAGAGAGGAAGCTGGCAGAACCTGTAACAGTTTCTCCAGGCAGCTGCAGATACATTTGGCTGGCACAGACTAAATAGTCAGAAGTCTACTAGGGCAGCTGTGGTCATTTTGAATCCACAAGGCATTGATTTCTGCCCACACCTGCAACTCCATTCTCACCCCAGGCAGGGGAGGAAGGGACATGAAGCTTCATCAGTCTCTCTGGGCAACTATAGTCTAGGCCTGCATTACTTGGATTATTACACATAGCTGTGGTTCTGTCCCTACCCCTGAAAAGGAGAAAGGTAAGAGAAGCTTCATCAGTTCCTGGGGCAATGAGGACAACTTGCGCCTCCACAGCTTACAGCACCAACTTTACATTCTTGGCTACTACTACACAACCGGAAATGGAGAAAGGGCAAGAAAGCTCTAAACTAAAGAGAGAAACTGCACCCAGAATAAATACATCTAATAAGCCAGATGCTAAGACACCAACAAAAAACTACAATGCATACCAAGAAACAGGAAGATATGGCCCAGTCAAAGGAACAAGATAAGTCTCCAGATGACATAAAGGAGTTGACACAACTAGTCATGGATGTTCAAACAAATCTCCTTAATAAATTCAGTGAGATAGCTAAAGAAATTAAGTATATTAAGAAGACATTGGATGAGCACAAAGAAGAATTTGAAAGCATACATAGAAAAATAGCAGATCTTATAAGAATGAAAGCTTCAATAAATGAAATAAAAAATACACTGGAAGGAGCAGATGTGGCTCAAGCAGTTGAGTGCCCACATCCCACATGGGAGGTCCTGGGTTCAGTTCCATGCTTCCTAAAGAAAAAAATAAACAAACAAACAAAAAATACACTGGAGTCATGTAACAGCAGATTTGAGGAGGCAGAAGAAAGGACTGGTGCCTTGAAGACATGGCTTCCAAAAGTGACAATACAAAAGAAAAGATGAAGGAAGGAATGGTGTTTTGATAAGAAAGAGGTAAAACTCTAAATGCTATGCAAAGGCAGATTTATTCAATCAAATGTGTTTCAGATTCTGTTAAATGATTTTACCAATTGAACAATCACATAAAAAAAGAGTAATTAATTAAAGACATAGGAAAGAATGAAAGTATATACAACCACTCACCAAATCAGGGGAAAACTCAACATCTGAACTGTCACGGAACTGATCAGAGTCCCAATTGGAAAAATGGTCCCAGGCAAAGCATTCCCTTCCGGGTGATGCTCTGAATGGCAGCTTAAGGGCCATCCCTTTTAAGAGGTTCTGAACCTCAGAACTCCTATGAGTCTTGCAACTCGTGAGGAATGACCTCATCAAAAGTAACTGAATCCATCAGGTGTGGGGTGGCCAGCCCTCTACAGGAGAGACACAGTGTCTTAAGGGTTCTTTGTTCTATTCTATTTATGGTACACTGAACAGGAACATAAAGGTTTTTAGCTTTTAGTTTTAGAGGGGATACAAAGAGGATGTGTAAATATCATGTCTGCTGAATTGCTCCTTTTAAACATTTGTTTTTGGGTAATGGATGATGTGGTTGCCTGCATAGCAGTGCTATAACATTCCAAAGGACATAGGAAAAATTAATAATTTACAATTATAGGCTAAAACAGCAGAGACTATTGATTAGAAAGCTTATGAATTCACAATTCTTAACAATAATTTTCTTATAGTACATCAAATGGAAAAAATTAACAAGTTCTCAGGGAACTAAACTACAGGAAGAGACATGCAAACATACATGTCATAGGTGTCCGAGGAGGAGAAGAGAAGAGAAAAGGGGCAGAAGGAATATTTGAAGAAATAAAGGTTGAAAATTCCCCAACCCTCAGGAAAGACATGGATATCCATGTCCAAGAAGCATAATGTTCTCCCATCTGAATAAATCCAAATAGACCAACTCCAAGAAACATTATAATCAGAATGTCAAATGCCAAAGACAAAGAGAGAATTCTGAGAGCAGCAAGAGAAAAACAATCCATAACATATAAAGGATACCCAATAAGATTAAATGCTGATTTCTCATCCGAAACCATAGAGGCAAGAGGACAGTGGTATGATATATTTCAGATACTGCAAGAGAAAAACTTCCGGCTAAGAATCTTATATCTGGTAAGACTGTCTTTCAAAAATGAAGGTGAGTTTAGAATATTCACAGGTAAACAGAAACTGTGAGAATTTATAACAAAGAGATCAGCCTTGCAGGAAATACTAAAGGGTTTGCTACAGTCTGAGAAGAAAAGACAGTAAAGGCTTGGAAGAGAGTTGAGAAATGAAGATTATATCAGTAAAAGTAACTAAAAGTCTCAAAAGAGTGGTGAAAATAAAGTATGACAGATAAAACCCAAAGGTCAAAATAGGTGAAATAAGAACTGCCTTTACAGTAATAACATTGAATGTTAATGGGTTAAACTTCCCAATCAAAAGATGCAGACTGGCAGAATGGATAAGAAAATATGAGCCATCTGAATGTTGTCACCTTAGAAAAGGTTATAGATAGATTTAAATTGAAAGGGTGGGAAAAGATATTCCATATATGCAGTAAACAACAAACAGACAAACAGAAAGTGGGAGTAGCTATACTTATATCAGATGAAATAGACTTTAAAAGGCACTATTAATGCACAACCTAAGGAGGAAGTCAGGGGAAAAAAAATTCCATTTACAATAGCAACTAAAAGAATCAATTATTTAGAAATAAACTTAACCAAGGATGTAAGGCACTTCTATTCAGAAAATTACAATGCATAGTTAAAAGAAAATTAAAAAGACTTAAATAATTGGAGGAACATTCCATGCTCCTGGATTGGAAGACTAAATATCATTAAGATGACAATTCTACCCAAATTGTTATACAGATTCAATACAATCCCAATAAAAATTCCACCAGCATTTTTTAAATAAATGAAAAAATATATATCAAATTTATTTGGAAGGGTAAACCCCAAATAGCCAGAAACATCTGAAAAAGGAAAAACGAAATTGGAGGACTCTCACTTCCGGACTTTAAATCATATTACCTAGCTACAATGGTGAAAAGAGCATGGTATTGGCACAAAGACAGACACTTAAACCAATGGAACCAAACTGATTGTTCAGAAACAGACCTCACATCTATGGTCAAGTGACTTTTGACAAGCCTATCAAACCCACCCAGATCGAGCAGAACAATCCATTCAACAAATCATGCTGGGAGAACTGAATATCCATAGCCAAAAGAAAGAAAGAGGACCCCTATCTCATACCTTATACAAAAATTAAAAATAGATTAAAAATCAAAATAGATTAAAAAAAAACTAAATATAAAAGCAAGAACCATAAAGCTGCTATAAGAAACTGTAGGAAAACATCTTTAAGACCTGGTGGTAGGTGGTAGATTCTTAAAGGAAATAAGAGAAAGACTGAGATGGACTATTGATGCTTACTGTATGTAGAAGTTTTAATTAACTTTACTTTAAAAGTGTGGAAATGTATAGAGTTGATGGTAACACATTATAGTGAGTAACAGCTGGTTTATAAATGGGAATATGGCTGGAAAGGGTAGTCTAGGGATGTAAATGTCATGAAAGAAAGCTAGAGAATAATCTAGGGACTGAATTATACAATAAACCCAGAGGTGGATGAGAATTGTAGTTGATGGTAGAGATGCAAGAGTGTCCTTTTTGAGCTAGAGCAGATGTACATCACTATTGCCTGGTGGTAGGAATGTGGAGAAGCATGGGAAAAATACAACTGGAGGGACCTATGGACTGTGGTTAACAGCAATACTGTAATATTCATGCATCTATGCCAAAGATGTACTGTGTTGATAATGGGGAAGTATGCAAAAAGTGTGCTATTCATGCATCTATGCCAAAGATGTACTGTGTTGATAATGGGGAAGTATGCAAAAAATGTGCCAAATGTATGCTATGGACCATGATTGTCGTAATAGTCTGATGATATTATCTCATAATCTGTAACAAATTTTCTACCACAGTTTGTTGTCTTGATAGAGGGGTGTTGTATGGGAATTTTTCACATGTGCACAATTATTTTATAAGTTCACAACTTCTGTAATAAAAATATATTTTAAAAAAATAATAAAGGGTGGGTTGGAGGAAAAATACACCAAATGTAAGATATGGACTATGTTTAGTAGTAAGATTTTGATGATATTCTTTCATAATTTGTAACAAATGTCTCACAACAATGCAAGGTGTTAGTGTTGGGTTGATGTATGTGACCCCTGTATGATATGCATGTTTGCGTTATCAGTTCACAACTTTTACTGTACACTTATTGTTTTTGTATGTTCATGAATAAATGATATAAAAAATAATAATAATAGAGTAGGTTTGGGGGAAAATAATTTGGCTAGTAGTAATATTCTGAGGAGGCGCTTTCATCATAAGATAAAAATGTTTTACAACAAAGCAAGGTATTGGTGGTAAGGTAAGGTATGAGAGCCCTGACTGATATTATATATGTTTGTTTTGTATGTTCACAACTATTACTCTATACTTATTATTTATGTATATTTATGTATGAGTGATATACCTCAATAAATTAAAAAAAAAAAAAGAAGAAACTCTTCCTAATCAGTAACACGGGCCCAAGATTAAATCCACAGATATTACGTGCTACATGAAATTCAAGCACACGTTTTGTACTTCAACATATGTCTCCTCTAGGTTAACCTGGAGTGTGTTTGGAGGCACAAAAATATGTAGCTTGATATCAGTTGCCTCTGAAATAATAGGTTTATGGAGCAGATTTTAAGTGGTCTTTACACAAATTGACTCCCAATGCAGGAAGTCATAATCAATGGCATTTATCAAATGGCATGATTTGACTTGATGCCATATGATAAATGCCATTGGCATGTGTGAGCCTTATCTAGTCATAGAGTACAACCAAAAATAGCTCTCCATGCCAGGCAATGTGAGAACTCTCACCTACTTTAGTGATATCAATCAATGATGATGGGTTAATTTAATTAAAATGTTTTAAAGGCAAATGTCTCTCTCTTTTCATTTTTAAATTTTATTTCAACTTCAAAAATAAAACAACAGACAAAAGACAGCTCAACAAGTTATGGAACCATCACTTCAAAAAATCTAGTCCAGGCACATCCAACCTACTTAATTCCAAAAACATACTCAACTGTTTTTCTATTGTTGCAAAAGATGAATAAATGAGCACAGATTGTTTAAATGACCTGACGAAGGTCTCTCTTTTCATTTTATCGTGTCCTTTGGATTAAAAGTTATGATAAAAATAATTCTTTCTTAGTATAGTAAAGAGTTCTAAATATTAAGAATGTGATTTGTTAACTTCACTTTATTGGTGGTAATAGTGATGGTTAACTTCACATGTCTACTTGGCCAGGTTATGGTTTCCAGTTGTTTGGCCAAATAAGCATTGGCCTAATTGTTACTGTGAAGTTATTTCAGAAAATTAAGTCATCAGTAAGTGATCTGCATCTATGGCTGATTACATTTACAAATAACTGAGGAGATTTCTTTCAACAATGAAAGAAGTCTTATCCAATAATTGAAGGCAATAAAAGCAGAAGTGATGATTTCAGCAGTCAGAAGGGAGAATTTCTTCTCAACTTCAGCCACCCAGCTCTCCTGGATAATTCATTAAAAGCATTTATTGGCATTCCCAGCTTGTAGCCTGCCTTATGGAAATTGGACTTACCCATACCCACAGACATATGGCACAATTCTTATAAAAATCTCATAATATTTACATATAATTCCTATGGGTTCTGTTTCCCTAGACATCAACCATTTTTTTTATAATGGAAAATCTGAATTTAAAAATATATATTTTTTCTCCTCTTCAATTTTTAGGTTCTTTCCTTTTCTACCAGCTCTGAATATATTTTCACTCAATTAAAAAAAGTAACTCACATTACTTTTCCTTGATAGATGATCTCTTAGATTGTTCACAAAATAATGCAAATTTATTTCTTAAAATTTTGGATAAGTGTTCCACTGAAAGAGAGATAAATATGTTCTAACATTCGTAGTTACATCACAATTTGTATGACATAACTTTAGGTGCTTGACTTTAATCTCTACAGATTCTATAAACTTAAGAACTGATAAATTAGTGACAGAACCCTAGATAGGCATAGCTTTTCTAGAGCATCATTCATTTATAATCCTAATGCACAGTATCATTCTACTATGAGTCTCTACTTTAGCATTTCCTGGGGAAATTATTTTATTGTCAGTCCAATGAGTTAAATCTAGAGGGTCATTGCCTTACATTTCCAAACTTAGGGTAAGAAAGTGAAAAAATTAATGGTTGGTATTTCTTAATTGGTAAGAATTCTTAACATGAAAATTCGAGAATAACTTGAAGATGATTACTCTTTCTCTCTCCAAGCATATTTATTTATATAACTACAATGGTGAAATCAGAGACAAAGAAATTTAGTAGAGTGGGTCCTCTCTATATCATGAGCAATAATATTTTAACCAAAGAACAGATAATGCCAATATCTTGGTATTTTCCTCCTATATTTCATGAAAAGCATACTTTCATTTCCACTTATTCTTGTTATTCTTTGTTTTACCTGCATTCAAAATTTCATTGAATCATTTATTCAACATGTGGAGGAATGGGAACCCTCATCCACTGCTGGTGGGAATGTAGAATGGTGCAGCAACTGTGAAGGACAGTTGGGTGGTTGCTCAGGAAGTTTACTATAAAATTGTCATTTGATCCAGCAATCCTACTGCTGGGTATATACCCAGAAGAATTGAAAGCAGGGACACGAACAGTATTATGCACATCAATGTTCATAGCAGCATTATTCACTATTGCCAAAAGTTAGAAGTAACCAAAGTGTCTATCAAGAGATGAATGGATAAGCAAAATGTGGTATAAACATACAATAAAATATTACTCAGCAGTAAGAAGGAATGAAATATTTGACACACATGACAACATGAATGAATCTTGAATACCTTATGTTGAGTGAAGTATGCCAGTCACTGAAGGACAACTATTGTATGACCTCACTGATACAACCTAAGCCTATTGAGAGATTCAGAGAGGTAGAGTGTGGAATAAAGATTATCAGGAGACAGAAAGTGAGTAGAGAGTAGTTATCCGATGCTCAATATGGACAAAATCCATGATAAGGTGTGTGTGGGGTGTTGGTATTGGTGCGGGGTGATGGTGGTGCAGGGATGTGAATAGGGTTGATGGTGAGTGGGAGGGGGTGGGACGGACTACCCATGGAACTGAGGGGAGGACTAGAGGAAGGAACAGGTGGATTCTGGGGATTTATAGGTTTATGGCTGAAACTACAGTGGTGGGAATTTTTATTTATTTATTTTTTGGCAAATATGGCAGTGGAGGGTCACTGCTTTAGGGTGTTGGTGGTGGGGCGGTAAGTAGGAAAGGGTGCACTTAGGGCATGCTCCTATGGAATATGAATGTGTACATCTTGTCAGAGTATGTTATCTCAGTTGGTGGAGACCCACACAATAAATAAGAAAAAATTAAACTGCCATCCAGGGGTGTCCTGCTACATTCTCAAAGAGAGGGGCAAGAACATCTCAAGTACATAGGCAGCACCTAATAAAAGAAAACAAGCCACTATGTCAAGCCCTCAGTATTAATACATGTAACTACTAACCTTATTCTTAAAAAAATTGAAACTTAGTGGTTGCCATAGGTTCCGAGAGAAGGGGGAGGGAAGAATGTATCTTTGGAGCATTGGAATTGTTCTGCAAGATCTTGCAATAATGAATACAGGCCATTAAACATTTCATAAGAACCTATAAAGGTATACTGTGCAAAAGGTAAACCATAATGTAAACCAATGACCATGGTTAATGGCAATGCTTTAATATTTGTTCATCAATTGTAACAAATGTATCATACTAATGTAGGATGTTATTGGTGGGGGAGGATGTGGAAGAGGGGAGGTAGTGAGATATAAAGGAATCCCCTATATTTTCTATGTGACTTTTCTGTAACCTAAAGCTCTTTGGAAAATAAAGTGAAAAAAAGTAAGACAGTGGGGAAACATACAGAAGAAATTGTCAATATATGTAAAAGATAACAGATCTTACAGTGATGAAAGCCACAACGCAAAAAAAATTTTTTCTTTTTTTTAAAATTTTATTATTAATATTATTTTTTGTTGGCTTTGTTTTGTGGGAGGTTTTGGATTGCAGAAGGGTTGCAACTGTGACATGGGAGGATCACTGGTGTCAGGTATCAGTAGTGGTGGGATGTGTGGGGAGGGATGCACCTGGGCACATATCTATGGTATATGAATGTGTTCATGTGGTCATGGGGTATTGTCTTGGTGGGTGTAGACCCACAGAGAACAATGTACAAAATATTGAATTCCCATCCTGGGAAGTCCTGCTACAGTCTCTCAAAGAGTGACAAGAATCTCTAAAATATATCGGCAGTGCCTAGAAAAGGAGGACAGTCCAATATGCCAGGACCTTGCTATTGATGATTGTACTTATGAACTATGTTCTTGTGAAATCAAAACTTAGTCCAGTAATATATATTACCTAAGTTACCTCTTGAAAACCTCCTTTTTGCTCAAATGTGGCCTCTCTCTAAGCCAAACTCAGCATATAAAATCACAACATTTACCCCAATGTGGAACTCCTATGGATAAGCCTCTGTGACAGTGAGGGATTAATACCAAGTGCCAACTAATGATGCATTTGGAAAAAGACCTAGACCAAAAGAGAGAAATATTAAAAAGAAATGAGTTTTTATGGCTAAGAGATTTCAAAGTGAGTCATGAGGTCATTCCAGAGGTTACACTTAAGCACTTCTCAGGAGGATCTCGCTGACTGTCACAGTAAACAGTGGCTCAAGTAGGGATGCTCTTGAGGGCTTTACAGACATCTAGACACTATAGGCAGGGTAGAACTCAGGAAATCGGCACCCCATCGGTTGGCCTTTCCTGGTATATAAGATAAACCATCTCCCCAGTATATCAGAATTAGACTCATTTATAATTTTCGTATGCATGGTTCTTCTGCTCCATTTATTTGAACTCATAATTAGCACTATATCCATCAATTATATGTATTAGTCTGCCAAAGGGGTGCTGATGCAAAGTACCAGAAATCTGTTGGTTTTATAATGGTTATTTATTTGGTATAGAAGCTTACAGTTACAAGGTCCTAAAGAGTCTAATTCAAGGTTGCTTTCTCACCAAAATCAGTCACCATGTGTTGAAGCAAGATGGTGGCTGATCTCTGTTTGGTCTCTGGCATAGGGCTCGTTTCTTTCCTGGCCTTCTCAGCTGCTCAGTTGCTCTGTTCTCTTCAGCTGCAAATTATCAGGTAAATGGCTCATCTCTTTCTGGGGCCCCAGGATTGAAAAATGACAAAACTTTCTCCATGTGTCTTCTTGAGTGAATGTCCATTTACATAGGTCCATCAAGGGGGTGGGGACTCAACCTGAGTCACACTTTATTGAGGTGGTCGGATCAAAACCCTAATCTTAACAGCTAATTTAATCAAGAGTTCCTTAACTGAATCCAATATAATCAAAAGGTATTATACCTAGAATAGATTAGTTTGCACAAACATATTCTTTCTCTTTTGGGGATCCATAGATAATCTCAAACTGCCCCAATATATGTCCTAGACTTAAATTTTACAGCTCTTCATGTGCTGGTTGAGTTCTGAATCTCAGCAGAGTTGCAGCAAACACCTGCTCTCCAATTCATCAGACTCAAACAGGAAAACTAACAAAAGGATGATGATGGACAAGACCCATCCCAATAAAACAGTATCTACAACTACAAGTAAGACAGTTCCATCTATTTGCCCTATGGGATCTAAGCTACCTCTCAATCAGAGGCAGAGTGGGCACCATCTCAAAATCCTCAAGACTGAGGAATGAACAAACACAAGGGGGGAATGCAACTATGGACTAAAGTAGACTTATTATTATTCTAGTAACAGAAGAACTTGTAACATTGATATAAAGACAGTGGTCACCAGAGGTTCTCAGGGAGGGAGAGGGAAGAATCGGTGTAAGATGGCATTTTTGGGACATTGGAATGGTTCTGCATGATATTGCAATGATGGATACTAGCCATTATACATTTTGTCAAAACCTGTAAAATTGTGAGTTGCAAAGTATAAACCATAATGTAAACTATAGACCATGCTTAGTAGCAATGCTTCAAATGTATTCATCAACAAATGTACCACACTAATGAAAGATGTTAATGGAGGATAGTGTGGAAGGGGTAATGGGTAGGGTAATTGGGAATCCCCTATATTCTTGATGTAACATTTATGTAATCTAAAGTTCCTTTAAAAATAAAGAAAAAAATAAAAATAAAGAGGGAAACAGATGTGGCTCAAGTGGTTGAATTCCCGCCTACCACATGGGAGGGCCCAGTTTCGGTTCCCAGTGCCTCCTAGAGAAGATGAGCAAGACAGCGAACTGGCACAATGGGCAGCTGATGCAGCAAGATAATGCAGCAAGGGGACACAAAGAGGAAAGACAATGAGAGACACAAGAAGGGAGCTGAAGTGACTCTAGTGATTGAGTGCCTCTCTCCCACAAGGGAGGTTACAGGTTTGGTTCCTTGTGCCTCCTAAAGAGAAGACTAGCAGACACAGTGAACACACAGCAAAAGGACACAGAGAGTAGACAGAAAGCACAAAACAACAAGGGGTGGGGGGAATAAATAAATAAAAATCTTAAAAAAAAAAAGATGCTATCTGATAATTTTCTATAAATGAACAGGGGCCTAATAGGAGACAATCTTATAGAGAAACTAAAGAATAAACTCAATTGATCTATTTGCAACTGTGTATACAAATAATTTATAGGGAGACCATTCCCAAAATGACCATTTAATTCAGTCCAACCTGCCCTTTTTATCACTGCAAGAATTAGTATAGGGAAGAATGGTTTCTCGACAAAGCATGTCACAATTTGAAGCAGTTTAAAGTAGGAGTCTCTGTAATGTAGGAACATGAATTCATGCTTTTTAAAGGCTATGTAAATGTTTGAAATTCATAGAAAAAGGAAGACATGTATTCTCCATGCTACTGATATGCTTTTGTCATCATGAAACAGGAATAAACACAGGAAGAATTTTACTAGGAATGTAACTAGCATAAAAATAATTGCTTAATATTGGATTTAATTTAGGTGAATATTTTCTTATTTAAGATAATCTTCATTATTTAAAAATCAAAAAATAAATAACTCAATTAATCAAACTAACTTGGATATATTTCCCTTAAATTTTTTTCTCCTGGGGAACCAACCAGGTGTCAATGCCATGCAGGAATATTACTAATATTGTTATAAGAGAAGAGACTGAATGCTATGAAAGTTTTGCAAATTAAATTGTTTTTGTCATAGTCAGTAATTTTTAATTATGGTACACCAAACAAAGGTTTTAGTAGGTTTGGGGGTATGCAAAATCAAGTTCTTGAAAAAAAATCTATAGAGCTATATTGGCAAATAACAAGCTTTTCTCTGGGTGGAGGAAAGAAAACATTCCAACCAGAAGAGAACACTGGATTCCACTTCTAAACTGCAGAATATAACATTTTTACTCATGCATTCCTGTAAAACACAGTGGCTTCTATCACATAAAACATGGTATTCCTTTATGAAAATACTTGTCTTGACTTAAATACAAATTCTTCTTATGTGCTAAAGAAAATTGTCACTAGTTATCACAGTAAAAAAATGCTCACAGTCCCAGTTCTGATCTTCTTTGCACTAGCAGAAGATGGGAACCCACATATTGGAATTCGAAATAAATTACATATAAAAACCTCTCTGCCATATCATAGTAAGAGTTAACCAAATTCAGCAGAGATTATCAAAATAGTCAACAATAATTCTTGTGGAGGCATAGACCAATAACTTAGAGTTGGTTTTCTTAAAAGTTATTTTTTTAAATATACTTTTTATTTTATTTTATTTTAAAAAAGGTATTTCGATTACATAAATGTTACACAAAAATATAGGGGACCTCATATGTCCCACTTCCCACACCTCCCACATTTTCCTACATTAACAACATCCTTCATTACTGTGGCACATTCGTTACAATTAATGAAGACATTTTAGAGCATTGCCACTAAGCGTGGATTAGAGTTCACATTGTAGTTTACACTCTCTCCCACACAATTCTGCAGGTTATGGCAAGACATGCAATGGCCTGTATCTGTCATTGCAATGCCATTCAGGAAAATTCCCAAGTCCCCAAAATGCCCCCACATTTCACCTGTATTTCCCTCTCCCTGCCCTCTGAACCTCCAGAGGCCACTGCCTCCACATAAATGATATCCTTTCTTCCATTGCTAGAATCACAAGTCCATAGTAGAATACCAGTAAGTCCACTCTAGTCTATAGTTCACTCCCCAATCCTGAGGACTGGGGGATGGTGCTGCCCACTCCACCTCTAATTGAGAGGAGGCTAAGATCAGTCTCTCCTTATCAATGCAAGCCAGATGAGTACCTACCCTCAGCCACCAAAAACAGTTATGTATTAGGTTCTTTATGTCTGGAGCTGTATATGCCATTTTTCTATAACAGGGTTTAATTAGCTAGATTAATAAGGAAGGAAGCATTGTCTGTTTCAAAATCTATTTAATGGATTTCTGGGATAGAAAATGGGGGGATGCTTTTTCAGGTCCTTCTAAAGGAATTTATTTGGTCCATCTAATTTGCTTATCTCTTAATGCCAAATTACACCACTTCAGAGATATAATATCTGTAGAAATTTTGTGTGTTTCTACCGTGAATACTAATATATAAAAAAATATCTTGTTACTGCTGTTGTTATTATTGTTACAAGAAGTAATATTACACATTGCTTTGAAAGGAGAGATACAGAATGTGGTGGTTTGGAGTTATATACCCCATAAAAATGTGTTCTTAAACTTAACCCATTCCTGTTAGTTCAATTAAGGTGTGGTCCAACTGAATCAGGCTGGGCTCTAATCTGGATTACTGTAGTCCTTAATACACAGAGAGAAAGCGACAAGGAGCAGCCAGAGCTGAAACCCAACCGAACCCTGAAGAGAGAGTAAAAACCAGGAGAGGCCCCTATGAGCACTGTCATGTGACAGAAAAGACAAGGACCAAGTATCATAGGCAGTTAGTTCCAGAACGCCCCAGTTTTGTGGGAGAACGCAACACTTTGATGATGGCTTGATTTTGGATTTCTACTTGCCTCAAAACTTTAAGTTTTAGGCATGGTTGATATCTGTAGCTCTGTCTAATCCACTGCCACAAGTAAGAAAAATGTGAGATTAATGTAAATATTTATTGAATAAATATTCATGGGGTAATCCTAACAGGGGTGTTGCGTTGTGTATCTGCTTTTGTATATCTGCTGGCTCCACTCTTGCCTGAGAGGCTTTTCAACCAGCTCCAGCTCTTTAACATTACCTATAGACAGTTGACAGGAGTGAATGTGGTCCTTCCATTAAAGGTGGGCAGAGTATCCCAGCCTCCATCCAACTCCTTTCATTTCTGATGACTGTCATACCAACAAGGATGGAATTTGGAGACCATGAGATATTTTTATTTTCATGGATTTTTAAATACATGCTGTTGAGTTTTAAAACTTACAATTAACTTAATTAAAACTTAATTCGAAATTATTTCTCTGAAGATTTGGTATTATTTATTTTATTGCCTCTCTGATATACAATCTAAGTAGTTCATTCCTAAATAAACTTTTAAAGGCCATGCAGGAATATACTTTCACTTACAAAGGCAAATTCACTGTGGGTTAGCATGTTCTTTCAAGGTGATAGCTACCAGATTGGATGGTTTCACTTGTGTCAAAGTATCATTTCTTAAGGTAATCAGCACCAGCCCCACACACGATCCTGCTTTGGGAGTTCCGATGTCACTGAAGTGTTAGGACTGACATTATCTTAGAAAAAAATTCCCTCAGTATCTCTCCCATCTGTCTTTGTGTCTTTTTATCCACTTTACCATGCTTCCATCTGTCTCACCACCTTTGTGACCTGTAATTAAGAACTTAAAAAACAACCGACTCTAAGATATGGTTGGACACAATCTTTCCTGGCCATCAAAATATAACACTGTTTCTGTTCTTGCTATAAATCAAGAATTTCCCTACATGGGGGCATAAAAAAGACCGGCATGTGCACAGAATAACCTTCCCACCTTAATGCTTAATGACCGCTAATTACAGATTTTGTTTTTCAAAAGGCATAGTTATATGACAACCACACAGCTGCTTCTTTAAGAAAGAAGACAGAAGGTTTTATCTAATGATTAAGCTGGTGGAGATATTTGGGTTATTATATTTGCCTACTGGGAATATGATATGATTTTGGTTTGTCTCTGTGTGATTTCCCTTATAACATGAATTTACTTTTAATTTTTGTTAGAAAAACACAATATCATTATCTTATTAGTATATTTTTATTGTACTGTAAAATGTTTTGGTCAAATAAATATGTGTTTTGAAATGAAAATAAGAACAGTTAATTTGAAAAATCTGCTAACAAGTATCAATTATACATGGTGAATCATATTGCAAAATTTTATGAATTTTATTTTAATATCCATATTTCAAATGCCAGATGTTCCTATAATGATAAATCCTGTGAGAGGAGGAACTTTTCTCACTTTATTTTTAATGATTTCAAAATTTATTCAACTCACAGATTTGTTAAAAACACTGCAGATATCGTCTTGAATTTCCATATTTTTTGCTTCTTAAGGCAACACATTGCCTTTTGGAGTAACTTTTATGGCAAATTAAATTACATTATGTGCAAGTATAAAGTCAAGCATCACTAAGGAAAGAGATATGGGGAAAAGGTTAAGTTATCCCCAAATCTGAGTAAATTCTCACTATTACAAAGTCTTCCCCTCTGAAGAAACACTATGTTAACTTTTTTCTTAGACTATTTGGGGAATGGTAACAGGCCCAACCACGTACGTGCTGCTTGAAGCCCAAGGCACAGTCTCTGCCCCTGTACTTAAGTACCTCTACATACAGGAAACTGCCTCTCTCCTATGCCACCCAATCTGTTTTTTATATAATTGTTGCCAGAATGATCTTACTTAACACTGAATCCAAATCTCTCACATAACTCTCCTTCTTACATTGAAGTTTTATTCACTTGGGAGATACTTTTTAAACTAAATTCAATTCTGTTTCATGGTCCTTCTTGAATACACATTCTATTTCCTGAATTGAAACATGTCTAACGCCTTCTACAACTCCTAAAATGAAGAGAAAAATTTTAATACCTTTATCATATTGTTGGTACTTTAAAACATCTTTATTGCAATATATTGACAAATTGTCATATCATATGAAATAAAGTGATCACTGTCAATTATAGGCCATTAGAGCTGGCCATCTGAAGAAGTGATGAAGAGAATAAGACATACAGAAGAGTATGGAAAGGTAATCTTTATAGTTGCATCTAATTTTTCAGTTATTTTTTTAAATTCAGGGTACTAAAATCGTGTTTACAGCTAGCTATTATAGTTATCAACATCTGTGATCTGAGCATATAGTTAGGCAAGTAATCTTGGCATAATCAAAGTGGGACTGCAAATTATTCATTTAATATCATATCTTTACTTTTCAAGTTAATTATAGACTCCTTATAATATATAGGTATGTAGTATATGGTGCATATAGTCTGTGGTCTGAGGAAGTTTCTGAAAAAATGTCCAAAAACATTAACTATCATATTTAATTTTTTGATCCTTGAATGCAAAAATTAAAGTTATTGGCTCCAATAGAATGAAAGCAACATAAACATACACATGTCTTCCCTACTTTTTAAAAATCTATTCTGTATCACTCACCTAAAATCAATGGGAAGAAATGAAATGAGCATGTGAGACTTTTAAGGGCCAACGGCTGCTCTTGGCATATATTTGAAGCTCCTGGCCAATCTTCAAGTACAGTGCCAGTGTTCCTAAAACTTGAATCCTCTCTCAATTTGACAGCCTATATTTCTGAGCCAAAATCAGGGTATTGTTCTTGGATCCTGAATCTCTTCTTTGAGAGTAGTTTAGTATAAACAGATGAATGTAGAATAGGAAGAAAATGTTATTTATCCCCAATCAATTATGAATGATGCTTCAGATTTAGTTCATGTTTCTGTCATAAAAGAAAAATATGGATAAAAATATTCCTAGAAATCAGCAAATATATAATTTATATTTAGATAGCATATATTTTAAATTTTTTATTATTGTGTACATTAATCAGAAATATTAAAAATTGAGTATATTAACATCACTTAAAAATACTTCATATATACACATCCATAGTATAATTTATTGATGTGACTGGAAATCGTTGCATTTTGCTTATTGATCATTTTAAAATGATAAAAATTGGCATAATTCAGAATCTGTAACATGGAGCTTTATTATGGAAGTGAAAAATGTATTTGGCGATTTACAAAGCTAATGTCTTTTTTCTAACTAAAATGGCAATTAGAAGTTGTATTGCGATTTTTCTGAATTTTAGAAAACATCTACTTAACAGTGTCCAAATGAAACAAACAAATCGGACAATTTAGTGAAATAAAATATACTAACTGATGGCTGTTAAATTGACCAGCAATCAATTTGGTGAATTATGTTAGAATGCATAATATTCCACCTGCTCTTCTTACTTTTCTTGAGGTTTTAGAATTGCCAAAATAGATATAGAAGTATGCGTTTTGTTTAATGATCAGACTACATATATGCACAAATACATACCTATAGCTACATACATATGCATATACATGTCACTTAAACATGTATATCGTCACATATATATTTATGTAACTCCACCATATATAAACAGAGTTTAAGTATATTGGAGTAAGGCAAAAGATATATAACACACGATGGGACCTGAAATATTGTCTTTTCTGGAGAGTGACCCATGTGCACTTGAGAAGAATGGATATTTTGTTTTTGTTGGGCGTAGTGTTCTACAGATCCGTTAAGTCTAGTTGGTTTAGAGTATTGTTCTTATCTTGTATTTCCTTTTCGCTCTTCTGACTACATGTTCTATTCATATTGAAAGTGGTATATTAAAGACTCCTATTATTAGTGTACAGCCATCAGTTTCTCTCTTCATATCTGTCGGTATTTTTTCATATATTTTGGGGCTCTGCTGTTAGATGCATATTTATTTGTTAAGTCTTCTTGTTTAATTGTCCCCTTTATCAGTATATAATGACTGTCTTTCTTGCATAATTGTTTTTAACTGAAAGTCTATCTTATCTGTTATTAGTATAGCTACCCCAGCTCTCTTCTGGCTACCAGTTGCATGGTGTATTTTTCCATCCTTTCACTTTCAACCTATGCATATTACTAAATTTCCGGTGAGTTTGTTGCAGACAGTATATAATTGGATCATGCATTTTATCCATTCTACCAATCTTTGCCTTTTGATTGGAGTGTTTAATCCATTTACCTTTAAAGTACTTATTATAATGCAGTGTTCTCGTTTGCCATTATTGTATTTAACATTTGCATGTCTTATAACTTTTTTGCCCCTCCATTCTTCCATGAATGTTTAATTTAATATTTATTTGATTTTTTGTTTGTACCACATTGAGTGACGTCTCATTTCCATCTGGAGATATATATATATATATTTATTTATTTTACTTTTAAAGAAGCTTTAGATTACATAAATGTTACATAAAAAATATAAAGTATTCCCATATGCCCCACTCCCTCCCCCTCCCACATCAACAACATCCTTCTTTAGTGTGGTACATTTGTTACAATTGATGAACACATATTGAAGCATTGCTAGTAACCATGGACTATAGTTTACATTATAGTTTACATGCTGTCCCGCACAATTTTGTAGGTTATGATAAAATATCTAATGGCTTATATCCATAATTGCAATATCATTCAAGACAATTCCAATGTCCTGAAAATGTACACATATTACACCTATTCTTCCTTCTCCTACCCCTCAGAGCCTCCGGTGGCCACTGCCTTTAAATCAATGATAAAACTTCTCCCATTGTTAGAATAATAATAAGTGTATAGTAGAATAATAATGTCTACTTTAGTCCATTGTTCATTCTCCAATCTTGAGAATTTGGAGATGGTAATGTCCACTCTGCTTCTAATTGAAAGGGGGCTTAGATTCCATGGGACAGATGGATGGAACTATCTTGCTTGCATTTGCAGACATTCTCTGTTCCTTTGGATGGATATTGTCCATCGTCATCTCCTTGCTATTTTTCATATAGTTTCCTTGTGGTTACCATAGGGTTAAAATTTAACATCCTAAATATATAACCGTCATATTTATCATGATACCAACTTAATTTCAATGGCATGCACATATACATTTCCTATACCCTCCTCTACCCCTTCTTTTTTGTACTTGTTATCTTTTATATCTTTGTATATTGTATGCCCATAACCATAACTTTGTCATAATTTTTATGTTTTTGCATTTTAGCACTTGTAGGAAGTAATAAGTTATATACCAAACAATATACTACAATATCACGGGCATTTATAATTATCTAACTGATTACCTTTAATGCAGTTCTTTATTATTTTATGCCCCCTGTGAAGCAATTTCTGGTGTCCTTGATGTCCTTTCCTTTCAGTCTGAAGAACTCCTTTTAGTATTGCTTAAAGTGGTAATGAACATCCTCAACTTTTGTTTTATCTGGGAACATCTTAATCTTTTTCTAATTTTTGAAAGTAATTCTCCCTGGATATAAAATTTCTGATTAGTAGTTGTTTTCTTTCATCACTTTTCTTTCAACCCACTACCTTCTTGCCTCCATGGCTTCTGGTAAGAAAACGGCACTCAATCTAATTAGTACTCCCCTGTAAGTAACATGTTGCTTTTCTCTTGCAGCATCCAGTTCTCTTTGTCCTTTGCGTTTGATAGTGTGATCAATGTATGATGTATTGTATTTTTCTTCATGTTTATTGTATTTGGTGTTCTCTGGGCTTCTTGGATGTGCATAGTCACGTCTTTTGTTAAATTTGGGAAATTCTGTCATTATTTCTTTGAATAATCTTCTGCCTAACTCTCTATTTCTTCCCCTTTTGAGGCTCCCATTATTGTATATTAGTATGGCTGATGGTGTTCCAAAGATATCTTAAGCTATATTAGCTTTTGATAGTTCTTTTTACTTTCTGTTCTTCAGCCTGACTCATTTCAAGTGTTTTGTCTTTGAGTGCACTGATTATTTCTTCTTCCATCTCCAATCTGCTCTTGAAGTTCTCCTGGGGATTTATGATTTCAGTTACTATGGTCTTCAATGCCAGTGTTTCTGTTTGGTTCCTTTTTAAAATTTCCATCTCTTTACTGAGATTTTCATATTGATCATTTATTGTTTTCCTGATATCCATTAGATATTTGCACATTCCTTCATTTCCTTGTACATTTTAAAGATCATTTTTAAAGGATTCATTTGGTATATCTACCTTCTTATCTTCTTTCTTGGCGTTTACTGGAATTTTATCCTCTTCCTTTGGATGTACCATTATTTCCTGTTTCTTTGTTTGTCTTGTACTCTTTTGTTGCACACTGTACATTTTAAATAACTTAAAGTCTTTTCTCTTGAATTTATTCCCTAAGAGTTCTGTTTCTTGGTTTTGTAATCAGTTAATGATAAGACAGATGTTCTTGAGCTTCAGCTCACCTTTTCTGAAGGTCTGCACAAGGTGAATGCATTGTACAGGATTTTCCCTGTCTTTCTAAGCCAGTGTCTTGTCCTTGTTTTTTCCTTTTATTTGTTCTGGAGTTCCTATTTATAAAACTTTGCTTAAACTCTTTTTCCCAGGGCACAGACCTCCCTTTCCCAGGTATTTGAAGTAGGCATGCCTTTGTTCCCAATTTTCCACCTCAATCGTTTTTTGACATTCTTTTCATTATCTCAAGATGCTTTTGCTTGTAGAGCGAATTCTGGGAACTGGGGCATACCAGAGAGGATTTTCTCAAGTCAATTTTTCCCAGCCAAAACAGGGTCAGGAAAAACAAAGTGGGTGCACACCAGCTCAAAAGTGTCCTGAGGAGATTAGGAAGGGTTTCAAGGCCTTCATCCATAGCTCCAAAGTGCTAAGCTTTCTTGGCCTACCCAGAAACTGCAGCCCTTCAACTAGTTATCTCTTACTGCCCTGAGGAGGGCGTATCATCTGTAAGTCTTCTCTGTCACACCCTTGTCGGGGTTGGTTTGAAATAATGGCCACATCTGCCTTTGTCTATGGTGTGTTGAAGCAATGTCTGCCCTCAGAGCCAGGCCCCCAAGTGATCCAAAGTTACTAATTAAAAGTGTGATTAGTGATCAGCCCTGCCCACCCTTGGTCTTGGGGAAGAAGAATTTTATGTCCCTTTTGGTAACCATGGAACTAGCCAGGGGCCAGTGACTATGGCGTCCTGCCTCAATAGTGGGGGATGGTCATCAGTAGCCACCTCATGGAGAGAGCAGCTTACTGTAATTTACTATAATTTATCAGCCTCTTCCTCCTGCTCTGGATACTATACAATATTCTTCTGGATTTTGGAGTTTCATCATAGTTGTTTCAGACAGCCCCTGTCTGTTTAATATTTCTGGTGTACAGCCTGAATCCTGGAGCTTCCTCTTCTGCCATCTTCCCACAATCCTCTCATGAGATTTAATTTCAAGTCAAGGAATCTTAGATAATATTCCAGGAATATAATCTTTTAGAAACGAAATGAGACATCATTCCTCTATACCCCAAACCTACCATCATCCTTAGCACTTTCCTCATCCTCAGGAAAGAATCAGCTAAATTCCTGGACTATTTGTTCCCTGATCTACTGATTTATAGTTTATACCCTTACTCAACTTCCTTATCTTGTCCTAATGTTAAACCCAGAACCCTCCCTTGGAAGGTCACTCTCTCTTTTTCTTCCAGGTCAATCACATTCACAGAAATTCTTTTCACATCTTGAAGACTGTAAACTGTCTTCAGGTCCTGCTTTCTTCCCACTCTGAATAAAAATTTAACTCTATTGTTCATAATTTAAACCTGTCACTAATTAATATTTTTCTATGTCTTTTTTCCACTCTCTCTTTATCATACTAATTTGGCAAGTCATCAACCCTCGATCTATTTTACAACCCATGCCTACACACACACTAGGAAATTTCTGGAATAAATTACACATCCAAATTAAAGGAATAAAGTATTATTAAAAGATTAAAAAAAAACCACAAAACCTCTAATTAATACTCAATAAGAACAACTAAATTTTAAAATGTAATTAAGAAAAAAAAATCTACTTATAATAGCCAAAATAAAGAAATGCCAAACTAAGGACATGCAATATTTATGTTAGATAATTTTAAAACTGAACTGAATAGGAAAAAAAAAAAAAAAGAAAGAAAAGAAAATCTAAATATAAGGAAGCATATTTTTCTTAAAATATGGATAATAACATTTACTATTGCAAATATTAGATAGTGATATTCTCTAAATTATTCATTTAAGCTCAAAGTATCTATAAAGGATAACTGAGTTATAAAACTTATAAATTTAATGCAAATAAATTATGTTTGGATATAGCAAATTCTCAAAATATATGAATAACAAGATGATTAAAGCTGGAATAATTAAAAATATTTGACACTGGTGTATAAAGAGAAAATATGTAGACTAATGGAATCTAATTGAGAGTTCTAAAAATATGCAAATAAAGTGAAAATTTATTATATGAAAATGCAGTACTGCAAACCAATGTAGAAAATAAATTATGAAACAATAGTGTTATTTAAAGAAAAATAATTTGGAATCATACACCAAGCTTTCATCGAAACAAATGTTCAAGGCATCAAAAATTTAATCTGTAAAAGTGAAACCAGATTAATAGGAGAAAAACATAGAAAGAAGGAAACAATAAATAAGGTTATAAGGAAAGTACAAAATCACATTTACCATTATTATATGTTGATTAAAATTATTTTTAAAAGTCAAAGATAAACAACATGAATTGTTTAAAAATAGAATTCAATTATTTGCTATTTATTTTTAAAAGTCCTAAAATCAAATGATGCAGTTAAGTTGCTGCTGAGAATCTTCAATATAACTCTCTCAGAAAGTTTGGCTTCTAAGAGAAAGAGACCAAAAAGACAAAACATAGCAAAACACAAAGTATTTTGTAACATAATAATCTTATAAATGCCATTGTATTTAACAAGCCTATGACTAATTTTCTTTTCAAATATATGTAAACCACACACAAAATATGACTATGTACTGTACTGGCTCACAAAATTAAGGTAAAAAATTTCAAAGTCCACTTCTGTGTTCCCTGAACACATTAATATAATTAGGAATTTACATCAAAAAGTTGTCAAAATTATAATTTTTGTCTATAAACACTAGTTCTTATAATAATGAAATGAAAATGAAATCACAGACAGTCTTTTCAAAAGAGAAGATATCTAAACATATGGGAAAAAGTTAGCTATTTTTACAAAACCAGTACAGTCTTAAATGTGAAGAAAAAAAGACTGAAAGTAAATTAAATAAGATTTCTCCTCAAAAAGTTATTTTAAAAAGAACTAATGAAAGAAGTCAGTAAATAAATATTAAGGTAAAATTTAAAAATCAATAAACCTAATATAAAATTTAAATAAGCACAAAATTTGGAGCACCAAGATCAAGAAATAAAGTGTAGTCATACAGGTAAAGAACATTCATAGAAATATGTAGTTAGGTAAATTATATTTACCTTACTAAATATTAAAGTATAGACAAGATACAAAAATTCCAAAAAAAATTTAGTTGTCAATATTTTCTCAGAATGCTGGAGATAGGAAGCACGAAATTCCATAAAATAAGTGGAAAATATGGGCAAATACTACTCCCAAGTAAGGAATCTGGCCAAGGTAATCCTCTAAAGACTATTTTAAACATTTCTTCAAACATCATAAGTTAACAACTTTTCCAAATAATATAGAGCAGAGGACAAAAAATAATTGTAATTTTTATTATAAAGCAATGGTGATCCTTACATGAAATATGAAAAATTATAGCTCAAAAATTTCTAAATTTGATGTACTAGATGGATAATAGGCATGATAAAATATTGATTACCCCATGATTTTTAAGTCTATACAGCAATAGAAAATATATAACAAATACATCAAGTCAATAGGTGACAATTTAAAACATGATCAATCAGCCATAAAAAGACTGATTAAAATAGACAGTCAGGAAGGAAAAATTGCATAAATTTTAAAGAAGAAAAAGGGCCTAATTTTCATCCAATACTCTACCTAAAATGATAATAGAACAAGAAAATGTCCTGAAAAATTATCAAAACCAACAAGAAATTCCAGCAAAACGGTAAGAAAAAGATCAACATTTAAAAATTATAGGTTTTCTTAGACAAACTAACAAACTGGAAGATGTAACAGAAAGTATTTCATTGATCATTGAATCAAAATATCATCAAATATTATACAGTATTAACAATAAACCATACAAAATGTTTATAGAGAGAATAAAATAACTTAAGAAGACTATAATATAAACATTGGCTATATGATGCTCATCAGTGAAAATATTTAACAATACAGTAAACCAATCCTCATCCTTATATTTAAAAATTCAATGCAATATCAGTAAAAAACTAATTGTAGTTTATTACATTTGACATAGATAAAACAGATTATAGAGGCCAAAATCAACCTAATATTCATTCACTCACTCATTCATTTATATTCTGATTTAGAATACAAGAGTAGTTTCTAATTTTCATAGCACATTATCACCACGGGTCAAAAAAAGAAAATTTCTTGTTTCTCTGATTTTTCCATTTTATGTCTAATCCTTACTACTACTCCACTAAGACAATATGCCGTCCCACACTAAAAAAAAAAAAAGAATTCTCTGTCCTTGAGTAGGTTAATATGCTTTCAGTTGTGTTAAGTTGTATATATGTGTTTAATTTACATGAATCTTTTGCCATAGACTAACTGCACACCTTGATTTTTGTCCTCCATAATTGTGTGTTGTAGTTGAATCTATGTTGTGCTGAATAATTTGATTTGTTGCTTATTATATGCAATAGTGTGTTTCTGGTATTCCCCTCATGATGAAAACCTAGGTTGTTTCTAAATCCTCATTCATATGAAAAAATACTCTATAGTCACCAATGTCCAAGTCTTCTTATGTACCTTTGTAATGATTTCTCTTTTTTATATAGGTTGCACAATTTTTCTAGGATGAGTTTTTGTGATATGCACATTACTTTTCCTAAGTATTGCAACATGGCTTTCCAGATTCACTGACAAATTTACACTCCCACAAGAGGCGTAGGATGCTTTCTGCTTTCCAAAATACTCGTAAAAACTTGGTATTATTTAACTTTTAAATTTTCTGCCAATGTATTGTGTAAAATGGTCTCTCTTTTTATAATAAACCATCCAATTTAAGATCCATTTCACCCTTAATAATGTACAACTTTAAAAGGATATAAATTAAACCAGAAGGCACTGTAGATTTTAAATTACATGCCAATTCCAGGGTTGAAATATATGAAAACAATATTTCTGTATATTTAAAGGTTGATATATTATACCTACTAATTATTTGTGTTTCCCCATGTATGAATTGCCTAATTATATCTGTACCCATATTTCTATGTTTTCTTGTGTTTTTCCTATTGAATTGAAGTTTGTGGTAGTTTGGCATTATGAAATCCAAAAATAGATACTGTATTATTTTTGTAAACTGGTTTGTTTCTCTGGGCATGATTAAATTTTAGGGCTTTGATTGGGTCATGTCAGTAGGGTGTTGAGTCCCCACCCTTTGGTGGGTGGGGACGCACAGATAAAAGACATGGCAAAGGACAGAGTTAGAGTTTTAATGCTGGAGCCCTGGGAAGTAAGCACACAGAGGAACTTGGCCGTGAGGAAAGAGAAAAGGCCCCAAGAAAGAAGCCGTTCACCTGATAGTCTACAGCTGACCTTGTGGAGAAAACAGAGATGCTGAGCCCATATCAAAGCAAGCCCCAGGAAGAGAGAAAACCAGGAAGACAGAACCCTCACAGACATTGGCAGCCATCTTGCTCCAACACATGGCCATAGACTTTGGTGAGGGAAGTAACTTGCACTTTATGGCCTGGTAACTGTGGGCTTCTACCCCAAATAAATACCCTTTATAAAAACCAACAGGTTTCTGGTATTTTGCATCAGCACTTGTTTGGCTGACTAATACAAAGGTTTACCTTTTATTATATAAATTGTATTTCTTTGTTGGTAATAGATTACCAAACATATAAAATTAAAAATACTAGCTTACATTTATTAAGAAAATTAGCTAAATTGTGTGGCAGTTTGAGATTATTTCATGAATCTCAAAAAGAGAAAGATGATGTTTGTAAACTAATCTATTCCTCTGGGGGTGATACCTTTAAATTGCATTAAATTCAGTTGGGGCCTTTGATTAGACTACTTGATAAGATTCCTCAGGACTTTTGATTGTATTACATTGGTGAGGGGTGACTCATATTGAGTCCCAGCCCCCTTGCTGGGTCTGTTATAAAGATATTCACAGGGACAGACAGGAAAAAGTGAGTGGGCATATTTTTGTTTCTGCAATGTGAGAGAGAGGATTGCTTAAACATGAAGCTCCAAGAGGCTGGGCCCACGGAGCAGCTCAAGGGAAGGCCAGTCCAGCTATACGCCTGATAGTTTACAGCTGAACTTGGGAAGAGACTGGAACAGCTAAGACTGATCTTGGAAGCCTAGAAAGAGAAAAGCCTTATCCCAGCTTGCAGCTGAAATTGGGAAGAAAGTGGAGCAGCTGAGCCTAAGAGAGCAAGCCCAGAGTAGAGAGCAGAGATCAGGCAGAGATCACCCAACATCTTGCTTCAATGCATGGCAGATGACTTGGGTGGGAAAGCACCTCTTATGGTGCCTCAGGTTGGACTTTTCACAGCCTTGGAAGTATAAGCTTTTACCTCAGACAAATACCCTTAGTAAAAGCCAACACATTTTTGGTACTTTGCATGAGCAGCCTTTTGGCAATCTAAAACAAATTGTATTTATCTTTTATTTATTATATAAACTGTATTCTTTGTTGGTAATAGATGAGTATACATATAATAAAGTAAAAGCACTAGCTAACATTTATTCAGATTTTACTATAGTCCAGGTACTGTTCTAAGCACTTGCCATATAATAAGTTAATTAATATTTATAATAATACTTTGATAGAAATAATGCTAGATAAACTAACCGATGCACAAAGATGTTATAAAATATATCACAGTAAAAAATAAATAAAAACAGTAGACTGTGAGACTGTATTTGAACCTTGGCAGTCTAATTCCAGATTCCATATCTTCATGCACTTCATTATTGCTGCCTCTGAAACATTATATTTAATCCTGTCAATATTATATAGACAGTGTGAGAATCTGGCATTAATTAACTTATTCTTTAGATTTAGCTTTTGGTTTAAAGCATTACTTTTGATATACTGAAATTTGATCATTATTTCTTCTTATGAATTGGGCTTTTTGTTACTCTAAAAAGCTATTTTTCTGTCTCAAGATGACATAGTTATTTGTGAAATTGTTATCTCGCATTTTCTGTAATTAGCTTCATAATCTTAATTATGTTTTTACAGTGGTGAGTTCAAGAATTTAGGGGCCGACCAAGGAAAATATTTGATCATGAGATTTCAGGAGCACACAACAAGCATTATTTGAGCAGTGCTCGGGCGGGCTTGCATGAAAAGGGGAGTCCCTGTCAACAGTAGTCCTTCTAGGGGCAGCAGCAGCATAAGGTTTCAGCCCAGCAGGGTAGCAGGGCAAGGGAATTCCAGAGGGACAATGGCAGATATGGCTTAAGTATCTAGGTGATACTGCTCAGCAGCTAGATGATGAGTCTCTAATGGAGAGCTCTGAAATACAGCAGGGGTTTGGAGCCTTTTACAGACCCAGGGTTTATCTTATCTATGGCTAGTAGAAGTTGAGTGCAGTTTTGTGGGGCATCCAAACCAGACGGGCTCTAAATAGCTAAAATGATGCTCATTTGGGCTATATTTAAAACATTCATGTGATGGTTTGAAGCTTTTTTGGACCCCAGAAAATCATGTTCTTAAAGCTAATCCATTCCTGTGGGTATAAACCTATTGTAAATAGTGCTTTATGGTTAGGTTACTTCAGTTAAGGGCCTTTTGATTAAGTTATTTCAGTAAAGCCAGGCCCAGGTGTGGTCTTAAATCTCATACTGGAGTCCTTTACAAGAGTATTCAGAGAGCCACAGAAGCAGGAAGATGAAAGCAAGGAAGCTCAGAAGAAAAGGGAGAGCCCAGCAGGTACCACCATGTGCCTTGTCATGTGACAAAGGAGTCCAGGATTGCCAGCAGCCAGTCTTCAGGGAAAAAGCATCACCTGATGATGCCTTGATTTGGACATTTTCACGGCCTCAGAACTGTAAGCTAATAAATCCCGAATGTTAAAGCCAACTAATTCGAGTATATTGCATTTCAGACTGAGATAGAGTTGATATCTAAGAATTTGAGTTTGGCCCAGGAGGCTTTTTGGCTAACTGTCCCAGCCTGCTGGGAAGCAGTAAACAACATAGGGACCAATATACAAGGGCTATCTTGGGTCCATTTGTATAGCATTTACATATTTTTATAAAAAAATAAAGGACCTTCCAGTTTGCATATAATGACCAGTTTTACCTAGACCTACTACTAAATATTCCATAATTTCCCAATTATTTTAGATGCCACCATTGTCATATCTATGAACATCTGTTTCTAATTTGTTCCATTAGTCTTTTATTTTCCTATTATTTGTTGGTACCATATATTTTTAAAAAAATACTTGTCTCTCTTCTACACCTTTATACCTGAGAAATTGAACACTACTTCTTTGCTCTTAAAAAGTTAATTAGTGATAGACTTTTATTCTTTTAAAATCATAATTGGATAGATTTCCTCAAAATATATACTTGAATTTTCTCCTTGAAATGTTTTCTGTCTCCACAGAATTTTCATATAGATTTTATGTCTGTTTTTCAGATCCACATATTTGTCTTCTGTAACATCCCCATTTTGGAGAGGGAGCCAGCAGTTCATACTAGCCATCCATTTTATTTTCAATATGGAAATTTATTATATTATAAACTTGACATTTTAAAGTTGTAAAGCAAATATTAACTATTGAATAATTGATGTTGGGACATTTGCCTCTACATATTAGAAATTAAATTGAAATATATATTTTGCATTCACAAAAATAAATGCAAATTAAAGAGCTAATCATAAAAGGCATAACTCAAAAAGTATTTGAAGGAATTAGTGGTAATATGTCTATGACTGCGAATGAAGTTTTTAACAATATCCCAAATAATTTTATCACTATTAAAAATAACATTATAAAACATGGGTCTTTATATACAAATTATTAAAAATGCATATGGAATAAATAATCTGCAACAAAAATAATATTGACGAAGGATTAAAATCGAGGTCAAAAGGGAAAAAAGAAAAATATATTCAATTGTATCTTAATAAATATAATAACAGATTTAGACTCCCAAAACTGCAGGTTATAGAATTATTTGCTAGGTTTTAAAATTATGTTAAATGTGTTTAAAAAATAATTAAGCATATAAGAAAATATGCAATCCAAAATGAACAAAATGTTTTAAAATTATTCAGATAAAATTTGTAGGAGTGTTGTTACTAAATTTTAAACTTAAAAATGTTTATCAGCTAATTCAAAACATTTAACTGGTTTTTAAAATGTGGAAAGAGTTCACACTGTGATGCATATTGCAGTAGATAGAGGCAGAAGAAAAAACATACAAAAGACAATATAATGAATCATAAGGAGAGAGTCTATCAGCTCTAATTGGAATTAAAGAAAGGAAAAGAAAGAATGGGGAAAAGGTGAATGAATAATTACTCAGATTCAAAAGTACAAGTCTTACAATAAATTTGCATATGGGCATATCTTAATGATACTGCAGGTACCTAAATACAATAAAACATTCTAAAACATGCTTAGACCATGGCTTACTGATATGTGGAGTAAGTTATTCAAGCATTAATACAATGTCTTAGGGATGGCTGAGGAAAGGAATCAGTTTCCATCCATATTATATCCAAACCTGTGCTACCTTGAAGCATGTTATCACAGGATTACAATCTATTTTAATGACTAAATTGCTACTTATAAGATAGGAGTATTTTTAAAGATTAGTACACTGAGAAAATTCTATCTAAAGGAAAACGGGAATTGTTACAATATTATTAGATAAAAGGGCCTTCAAGCAAGAAGAGTTATTAGGCATAAAGAGGGTCACTATCAATAAAATAAACAAGGAGAATCATGAAAAAGAAAAATGATTTTACTACACTTGTTAATATTGATACAAAGATTTTAAGTTCAGAAATAGTTTTAAAACAAACAAAAATACAAAAATAGGGTAGTTGTATTTATCTCAGAAATGCAAGAACAGTTTAACAGTAAAATACCTAGTAATAAAATAGATATACTTGGTAGTTTGGCTATAAATGCTAAATAGCTTGAACACCAAGAAGTTGGTATAGAAATTTTATGTCTTGTTTGTTTAAAACCATATGTTCCACAAAAGCAAATACCCAAAATACATTTTATTTCCAAAAGTGTGTATTGATAAAAGTTTTATAATTTAATAAAAAGGAGTACTTTGCAAATCAGTTAAAAAAAAAAAAAAGTCACCATGTTAGCAGATTACTAGAAAACAAAAATGACATATGATCAGCTTAATAGAAATAGAAAGAATGTTAAATAATAATCAAAACATGACTTAAATTAAATTTCTTATTAACTAAGAAGTGAAGAGAAACACATTGCCTTAATAAAATATACTATCAAACCCTAAAGCAGACACAGTTAATGGTGAAAATTTGTAAGCTTTCCTCTTTTAAGAGAATCAGTAACAATGTGCAGACACTCTCTAGCTAACTTCTGTTCCACACTGTAGTGGCCATCCTAGAAATTCTAACAGACCCGTCTGCGCTGCCCTGGACGAGCGCCTTCTCACAGGCATTCAGTCACATCCTACATACATATCAATAGTTTAACTAAGAATTGGAAAGAAATAACCAAAGTTGACATTCTTCATAAACTATATGATCAACTAAGTAGCACTGCAGATAAAATCTACAAACCAAAAATAATAATGAGACTTACATATATATAATATAAAATCAATTATGTCAATTGTATCACTATTAATCAGCAATAAACAATTAAAATGTATACTGGATAATATGACTTAAAATAGTACCTATAAATATATCTGACATCAGATTAGTGATGAGATGCTATATGAACAGAGTGTTAACAGGTTGTATAAATTGAACAGGTTAAAGGCAGATGGAAGGATATTTATTTCTAGGCAAACACTGGCAACTTTCATGCACAGTGAGTAAATCATTTTATTCAAAAAAGGAAATAATGTAGGGAGAGTAGAAATTTAAAGCAGAGTCATACTATGAATGTTATTACAGGTTACAGAAATGGACTTTATTTTCCTGTTGATGCTAATCTAATGGAACTTGAAAAACTCAGGTAACATAAATAAAGCTATGTTTTAAGAAGAGTATTCTAGTAGATGGACTGAATCAGGGTAAGGCTGCAGACAGAGGGACCGTTAAAGTATATCTTCTCTCTACTATTTTAACTTTAAATTTAACAGACTAATAGAACATTCCAGCAAATTATGTTTTTAATCCACAACCATCCAAGCAGTGTTACTCTTTGAATATGCATTATGACGGTGTTTTCCTTCAGCATATTTATTATTTTTGTAGCCTTATAAACTTCTTCATTAATCTTCTTAAAATGGCAATTACCACTACAAAAATGCTCTGTATATTTTATTAATATTCCAATAACCATTAAGTCTGTGCAACATATACCTCAATAAATATGGCAATAACCATTAGCTTATTTTAATACTAATAAAACTTATAAACATGTCACTGTAATAAATTCTGCTAAGTGCATTCATTGGTTAATGACTTTAATGGTACAATGAAAAAGAAGTTGAGTTTGGAGCGGGAAGTTAGGTCCTTTGGAGTCAGAGAAGGCTGAGCTTAATTCCTGGCTCTACAATTTACTAAGAACTGGAGTGAGTTATTCCTCTTTTCTCTCAGATTTAGTATTCATATCTTTCAAAATATAGATGATAATGCTAACCACGCAGTGCATTGGGAGGATTAAATGAAATGACTTATGTGAGCTTTCCAGCACCGTTACTGGCATATTATAGGCCTCAAAAAAATCAGTTCACTCAAGTTTCCCTTAATACAATATAGTGAAAAGGAATGGAAAATATCGTAGAAATGGTTCTGCTCCTGCAGGGGGAAAAAAAAAAAAAAACACTTCTGTAGTCTGAATAATGAAAAATATTTAAATGAGAACTGAAAATATTAATTATTCATGCCCAATATATTCAAGTAATTGAAAGCATATGAATGATTGACTAAAGGTTTTAGCAGTTATTATGAGCCATCACCGATATCATGGCGGGTTAAATGAAATCTCTAAAAATAAAATCTGCAGAATGATACAACTCTTCAGAGAAGTTATATTATTCATGACTATATTAATCACACGGTAATAGGTAATCAATAAAGTGTAGATCCAGCTTTGTGTAACATACAATATTTATCTTTAGCACTATCTTTGTTTAAATGACACAAAAATGTAAGGAAATACATACTGTGAGTCTTTCAAACCAGGCTCTTTTGACCATCTGTAAAGCTGACTCATTGATTCTTCATGTACTACAGAAAAGGAATTGGCAGGAGTAGACCTCTGTGCATGCATATGTGTGTGTGTGTGTGTGTGTTATCATTCATGTGTTGCCAGTCAGAAGATGAGAAGAATACAATTGCAAGACAAGAAAATCTCTGAAATTAAAAAGGTGATATGGTTGCAATGCAATTAGGACAAATTATTGAAACAATTTTGTACTCTAACCAAGGGCTCCAGGCCGTTGGACCAGTGGGAGCTGAAATCCAGTATTCTGTGTTCACCTAGCAGATGCCCTAATATAGTAACTGTCAGTCTGGAGGAGATTTATATTCTGCAAGCCATTTATGTGCCAGGAAGTTCTCTGATACTCTTAATTCATATCAGGCTCTATTTTAACTGATCTACCCAGTTCATTTCATGAGATAGATACTGACATTATTTTGTTAGTTTGCATCCACTGAGAAGAAAGCTTCAAGAAGGGATATAACATGCAAATGGTTTACTGGGGGAGAGAGCAGAAGAATAGGGGAGAGGGGCCTTCTGGGGCTGTGACTTCCAATCCTCATTGAGATCTTATGATCTGACACCTGTGGAAGGAGAAATGGAAGGAAGGAGAATTGGGTAGGAAGAGTCTAAGCCTGCAGCACAGCTGCTAGAAATGTTTTGCCAGGTCAATGGCTAGTTCTCAAGCCATGATTTCCTATAGAGGAAATCCTGCTTCTCTCTGTTATGGATCTCCCTTAATACCCTTACCATTCTCAGTCAACAGGCAGCCTAAAGGAAGCAGAGCTTCAGTGCAAAGATAGTACAGGAAGCAAGAGGGTCAGAAGTCAGTTAGGATTCCACAGCAGAAGTGCTAAGTGGTCTATTTTCATGTCTACTATGGTCCATCCCATCTATTTCTCTACCAGATTCAGGGAGCAGCACCTCCATGGTTCCTATGGGTCTTTCTTCTGCAGGGGAAACATAGAATGGAGAGCTTAGGGGTAGGAAATATAGTCTGCCTTTCTGCAATTGGTCTTAGGCCTGCAACTGGTGTTCAACTTTATCTTTCTCCAAATATTCATTTAAATCCCCCCATACCTGAAGCTATCACCTCCCCTAGCCTTGATGGCTTACCTGGTGGTGTAACCTAAACCTTCATTTCTGAGGGTTATGAAACCTTAGCAATTATATCTGTCTCAGGCCATGGTTGCTGCACATGTCTGCCCACCATTCCAATGTGACAAAAGAACACCAAGAGGGTCCCAACTGGATCAGGTGGATTCCACACATATTTCTTCTTGCCATCATTGTGTAAAAACAGACCTACACTTTCTTAATGACTCCTCATGTGATAGTCCCTGGACTCAAGGAACCCAAAATGAACCAGAAGCAGCCATAGTTTAAAATCCAAGGGGTCCATTGCTGAGAATACATTTCCTTTGGAATCTAGGATTTCCATCTTTGTAGAGACAATAGCTGCAAAGATAAAAAGTACAAAATCTCCCAGTGGGTCATTTAAAAGGGTCATTTAGAATTATGGTAAGTAAGGCCACTTGTATTGGAACTCCTTGTTTCCAGAACCTTGTGTTTTTCATACTGGTGACACCATGGCACACCAAGTTCTCTAATCTAATGCATTCTCTACGTCCTGAAAGACGGTACCTCATCTTTTCAGAGCAGTAGATTGAATTATGTACCCTAATTTAGAAATGTTCTTTATTTTAACTCACATTCCTGTCAGTGTGAACCCTTTGTAAATAGGACCTTTTGAAGATGTTACTTTTAGTTAAGGTGTGGCCCAACCGAATGAGGGTAGGTCTTAATCTTGATTAGTAGTATCCTTCATAAGCAGAAGAAATTCAGGCATAGGGAGAGAAAGTCATGGGCAGGAGCTGCGAGACAGAAGCAGAAAGTCAACAGAAGCCAGAAGAGAAAGAAGACCTCAACATGTGATCTAATCTTCAAGTGAAAGCATCTTCTTGCTTTTGCCTCCATTTTGGACTTCTTGTTCAAAACCTTGAGCCGAAAATTTCCACTGTTTACACCAACACATTTTATGCTATTTGTCATAACAGCTGGGAAACCAAGACACACAGCATGGAACTTAAGCTGTCTTTTAGCTGGTTGTTCTAGTGCTCCATATGGTGTGCTGCATCTGGATGGTGCTGTGCATTGGCTAGTGGAGCCAACCCCTCATATGGTCCCTTTTCTATCAAATGGACTCCCTGGTCAGCTACTGTGTGGGATCATATTTATGTGGATCAGGAATTTCACAAGCTCCCAAATAGTGGTTCTGGCTGAAACCCTGCAGACAGGAAAGGCAAAGCATCCAGAACCTTTGGTGAACACTCATTCCATTTTTAGACCACAGATCTTCATTTGATAGACAACAATAAAGACGATTTTGTGCAAGCAATTGTGATAGTTATTTTTGGTGTAGATATAACACTAAGCAAAAAACCTAACACATTAAAAATTGTTGGACTCTTACACCAGAGAGTGTAAGAGACTCTTACACCAAGAGTCCAAAATTGTTGGACTCTTACAACAAGCATACTCTTTAAATTAAAATAGAGGTGAAGTGACTATGATTTATCTTTTTTAAAAAACATGTATTGAATTCTAAAATATGTGTACAGGAAAACATGCACTTGCAATAATTTTCCAGCTCTCACAAAGTGAATCCACCCATGTAACTAGCACTCAGACCAAGAAACAACAGTGCCAGGCTTCAATAGGCTCTGCTTATACATCCACATGGCACTTCTCTTTCCCAAAGAGTATTACTACTATAGATTAATTTTGCATGGTTTTTGATCTTTACATAAATGAATGATGCATAATGTATGCCTTTGTGCTGTTTTTTTTTTTTTTGTCAATGTTATGTCCGTGGGATTCATCCAAATTGTGTACAGTTATACATTATTCTCATTCCTAGAAGGTATTCAATTACATGAATATGCTACAGTTTTATTATCCATTCTACAATTGATGGACATTTGCTAAGTACAGTTTGGATCTATTCATATTAGGTTACTATGAATAGTTAGGTGAAAACTTTTCTTGAACATATGTTAGCTTTTTGGGGGCTATAAGCCTAGAATTGGAATTACTTAATTGATGGGTTTGGCTTTAGTAGATACTGCCCACAGGAGTATGTAAAATATATCAAGTTTATTAATCTTTTCAAAGGATGAATTTTTGTTTTTCATTTTTCTCAACTTTGTCTGTTTTCTGTTTACTTGATTTATGTTCTTTAGTTATTCCTTTCTTTTATGTTTGGATTAGATTTACTTTTTCTTTTCTATTTTCATGTGAAAGATTACACCATTATTTCTAGTCTATCTCCTTTTTTAAATATATGTCTTTTGACTAAATTACAACCCACAAGTTATGATATATCATATTTTTATGATCATGCAGTGCAAATTACTTTCTAGTTTCCTTTTTTATTTCTTTTTACCCAACAGTTATTTAGGGCTTTATTTCCAAACAGCAAATATCTAGTAATCGTTAAATCCACAGTGAACAGAGAACCTCCTCAAAATGATTTTGTCTTTGAAATTTATTGAAACTCAAATAATAATCTATAATAATCTATCATCTGATCAATTTTGGTAAACATTTCATTTTTTATTGGAGAAATTGTGGGTTTACACAACAACCATGCATAAAATACAAGATTCCCATGTACCATCCTATTATTAACACCTTGCATTGGTATCATAAATTTGCTACAATTGATGAGAACACTTTTTTATAATTGTACTATTAACTACAGTCCATGGTTTAACTTAGGGTTTACTGTTTTTGTTGTGCAGTTCCACAGATTTTTAAAAAAAATGTATTCTAGTACCATATACACAACCTAACAATTCCCATTTTAACATTATTCAAGTATATAATCCAGTGCTGTAAATTGCATTCACACATGAAAATAATACACTCTTTGTCAATGTTGGGTGCTGTGTTTCACATATGAAAAGTAGCTTGTTTAGTAATTATAACGTGCACATATTCTAAATCTTTATTGATTTTTTTGTCTGCCTGATCTGTCAGTTAATGAGAATTCAAGTCTACTGCTATTATTACGGATTAGATTATTTTTCCTTTTAGTTTTGTCAATTAATCCTTTATAGATTTTGACGTATTGCTTATATACCTCTAAATTTCAAATCAACATATCTTTCTGATAGGTTGACCGATTTACCATTATGAAAATATGAAGGTCTACTTTATTCTGATAGAAGGATAACTATCATTTACTATGTTATTACTTTTTAGCATGATAATACTATTTTTAAATCTAAAAATATGTATTTATAGAAATCTAGTAGATCTAATATAAATATGCTCTCTTTTGCTTTTAAAAATTAGAGCAAGAAAACCCACTCATTATTTAATATTTAACTGTTTTTAATGTGAATTAGAGAATTGAATAAACTTTGAATAATCATAAATTAAGAGCTCATTGAAACACTGACTGTCACTTAATGACTTATGACCTAACTCTAAATGCTCTTCAAATTAATAAATTTGATAAATAAGTTTATGCAAAATTTCCATCAAAACCTTGGAGATCAACAAGATAATCATATAAATTACTAGTATGTCCCATAGCAATTAAAATATTGTTTAATAATATTGGTATATTTAAACAAGACATCAAAGCAAGAAATAATTAGAAATAGTTTGGAAATAGGCCATGTTTGCAGAAAGTCCAGCATGTAACATAAGAATAAATGACACTTTATTTGGTACTGATTCAAAGAAAGCTATAGTAAGTAAAAAAAAAACAAAACATATATATGGTTATTTCAGCCATATGCAAATAATTTTGAGACATAGAACTTATGAGAATAAACTCCACAAATTTGAAATCAATAAGTGTTTTATATCTGCAATGAGTATTAACCTAGTGTAATTTTTTTTGGCATAGCAGATGATAGTATTGTTAAGCACAACAACATTTACGTAGTCTTTTTAGAATATTGTGATATCTTGTGATAACAGAGATTTTGGGATTTATTGAGGAAAATAAACAAGTACATTCTAAAAATTAAACTATTTTTTCGTATTTCTAGTTTGAATCAGAATCTATAATTCATTCACAGAATAGTTGAAGTGCTTTGTAGTTGAAATTTCTGCATTAGAGCAGAATTTGACAAGATTAAATTTGATATGGCTACTTTAGAAAGAAACACTTCCAGACTACTGTGACAATATTAGTCCATAATGCTGTTAAAGTGAACACTATTTTTGACATTCATATTTATATTTCACACATTGAAATGGATTTCTTATTTTATGAGAATTTTGTTTGTCAGTTCCTTTTTTCATTCTCCCCATCTTATGTATACATAGATAAAAATTAAATGTATAAGCTATGTTGAGTCGCCTGTGGTTATTGGATAGAGATAACATTTTAATACTTAAGAAAATAAACTTTGCTCAAACATCATCTTGTCTTCAGAAGTACATATTAGCTTTTATACATAAAACCCATGTTCAATATTTCATTTCTCTTTTCCTAAGTCTTCAATTTTTGACACTCGACTATAATTTTTCATCCAGTCTTGTGAGTGAGAGGCAGTGGGATTAGGTTAAAACAGTGATTCAAGACAAATGCCAAGTGTCTGTCTTATGAGACTTATATTCCCCAGAAAGAGAATCACAGAAGCATGGAGCATGGAGATATAGATGAATGAGTGTGGCACAGAAGTTCTACAGATGGATGTAGATATATTGAGTTAAGCACTTAAAGAAATTGGTTTCAGTCATATCATTGAAAAGTAGTCACAGATGAAATGTGTATATTTGAGATGAAAGAGGTTGGTGTAAATTTAAGGCAAATCCAATGTTTGGTATTTACTTCATTTTGGTTAGAGAGTAAAGAAATAAATTTAAGATTGAGAAACAAACTTAAATATTCAAGAGGAGTTATAAAATTTGGAAAATCTGTCATATTAGATAAATATGAGTTGACTTCCTTGCATATTTATATTTCTTTAAATAGAAAACCTATCTGATCATGGAATGGAGTAAGATTAATGTGTAAAGATAATTTAGAAAGCAATCATTTGATTAATTATATGAAAAAATCAAGAGATCACAATACAGAAAACAAACTACTTGCAGCAGAATGAGGTCTATTTAGAATGAATCATACTACACAGAGTATGAACTCAATTAAACAGAACGATGTGATGCATAAAAACAATCACGGAATCTTACTGACTACAAAGTACAACAAAACATAAGCTTCTGCTCATCTACTATAACTATGATGTTAGTCTTTGCAAGGGGATCAATTTTCTCTATATTATTCATGTGTCTCTTTCAATGTAAAGTATCAGCACTATCTTTTAACAGATAAATCATGACAAAGCAGGCCAGTGAGACAGAAGAAATACTCAGAGATGGGGATGCAACATTTGGTGCATGAAGAATTTCCCCCAACCACAAAAAGGTGCCAGTAGGAATGAACACTGAAAAGCAGATTCTGAACAATATAGAGGGGGAGGAGTGATTAACCGTGTACAATGCCTAAAGCAGATATTATAGTTTAACATCCACAAAATGCTCACCCTCTTTTGCTAGGGAGAACGTTTTTATGATCTGGGCATTCACCTTCATGATGAATGTGGCAGGGTACAAAGGAGATGGCAATGGCCAAAACTGAATAGTTGTTTTGACCAATACTGAAAGCATTTTCCAGTTAATTGTTCAAAATGGGGAAATAGGGAACAGAATGCATTATAGGATGTTATCTGGAAAATCAAGTTTGACAGTGTTCCCTGATAATAGCCAGAGCTTAATCATCTCCAAGGCTTCCTATAGCAAAAAACTCCGCTTATTTTCTGACAAAATCTAGTCATTTTCGGGCTTTGACAAAGGTTGATTCATCAAAAGTAGATATTTATTATCATAAAAGGACTACTTATTAAAAACAAAGGCCTTTCTTACTCAAAGACGAAATTTTTGAAATATTTAAAACAAATATATTTGTCTGGCCACATTCAAAATGTTATTACTTCTGTTTTTTATCACAGAATTTGCAAGACATAAATATACTCCATATGTGTTCTCCTTTTGTCCTTCTTCAAAATGAATAGTCAAAAAAAAGAGCTATTAAGAACTGTGACGTTAGTCTGCCAGTTTCATAGACTCTGGCAGAAGAAATGAGACTCCTGCACTGGAGACAAAAGCCTTTATTATTCACAGCATAGCAGGCAGCATGATTCATGTTTGCATCGGCTTCTACTTGCTCCTCAAATGCCACTGGGGCAACATGGAAGTGGGCCCAGGTGGCTACTGCACATAGTCTGGAATCGTATAACAGCTGAAGAACCCCAAGATTTAAAAAACTTCATTCTTATGAGGAGATCAAGAGCAAAGCTGCCCAAGCCTTCCTCCAGAGAAAGTGCTGTATCTTTGTCAACTCATCAGGGAACAGATTTGACTCCTACACCAAAAGGAGACAGTATCTCTGTATTCCAATGCTCTTTGCTCTACAAGCATCCAAGAAAAGACAGTCATTGTCTTATTTGCTTAGGGCTGCTGTGACAAAGTACCACAAACTGGGTGGCTCAAAGCAACAGATATTTACTGTCTTTCAGTTCTGGATCCTAAAGGTCTGAATCAAGGTGTCAGCATGGCTATGTTCCATCTAAAGCAGGAGTTCTTAATCTCTTTTGTTCCATGGACCCCTTTGCCAGTCAGGTGAAATGAATATGACTCTAATTTATTTATTGCATATATTCATAAGTGAAGGAAATGTTAGATTTCAGTTAGAGGTCAGAGAAAATAAAGATTATATGACGATTTTTTTTCAATTCAAGCCCACAGACCATCTGGGTAAGAACCCCTGATCTAAAGTCTGTAGTGAAGACTCCTTCCTTATCTCTTCTAGTTTCTGGTGTTTGCCAGCAATCCTTGATGTTCCTTGCCTTGTAGATGCATCTGACACCGTCTTTACATGGCCTTTCCCCCTGGATTGGCCGTCCTTTCTCCTCTTCTTATAAGGACATGAATCATGTTGGAGTAACACCCACCTTAATCCAGTTTAGACTCAACTAATCATGTCTTCAAAGATATTATTTCGGAATAGGCTCACATTCATGGAATCAGGGATTAGTATTTGAATATATCTGTTGGGAGGAACACAATTCAACCCATAATAGTCACGAACAAATGCTATTATATGTAAAGATGCCATGGAGACCCCCTCCCCTAAATAAATACATATCAAAGTATTTGAGAATCAGAGAGAGTGAAAACAAATGTACAGGTGGGCTCCCAAATAAGAAGAAAGAATAAAATAGAATAGGAAATCTAATTTCGTTTTTGTGTTGTGTGTGCCTATTGACATTTACGCTAATCAAAATCTTCATAGCAGGATTCTCCTTGTCATAGCCTTTGCCTTAAAAGAGCTCTTGCTTCTTTATTGCCAGAATATCTGAGGAGGGTTTCTTCTATATTGTTGACCTTTTATTTCACTTATTAACCGTAATTTTCCAGAGACTCCATTATCATCATTGAAATAGTGTCTGACTTCTACAACAAGCTAATGTGCATATTTTGAAAATCAAGGAAATACTGAACTCAATCTTCTTTCAAAAGGCTTAAATTTATTTAAAACAATAGAATACATTTGCAGGTAGGTAAACATAAACTTTAAAGTATACACACAGGATAAAATGGATGTTAGAGACAAATATTAAACAGGTTTTTTTTTTTTTTCCTTTTCAATCAGAGATATTACCTGCTTTTATTGGCTTGGGGTTTGCTGTAGAGTTGTAGCCTCAACTGAAATATATGGTCTGTTTAACCTTCATCAGCCTTATTGTAACTTTTCCCCATGGTGCCCCAAAATAGATTTCCTGAAATTTACAGCCATTCTGCTCTTGGTATATTGGAATTGGCACAGTGTACAATATCTCAAACAGTAATTCCTATTACCTAACGGTACAGCTCTAAAGTGAAACCCATCTATTGTCCCAATGAAGTAAGAGCTCTCAGGCATTTCATGACTAATTGAAATTTCCTTTTGCTTAATGTTTCTCCCTCCATGGCCAACATCATGTAACAATATAATGCTTTTTTCAATTATTTTTTCTCACTGTACAATAAAAAAAAGTAAATTATTAGCTTTGAGAATTTATGGTATTTCATTTCTTTTAATGTCTGGCCCAATAATGTTTGCCCTTGAATAGCAAATCTATTGCATTCAATAAATTCTACTTACCACTATTGTTACTCTAATTGTGCTTGTTTGCTTTTTTTCTCTCAGTGCTTAATTGATGTGGTCTTACTATTTACTCTCCCCCAATCATCAAAGGAGTCAAATATAGATAAAGTAGTTTATGTTCCTACCTCTGAAAATAAATATTCACATAATTAATTTTAGGTGGCATGGCTTCTTTACTGCTAAAATTAATTATACTATTTGCAAGGTCTGAATTTACAAGATACTATTTGCAAGATCTGAATTTACAAGATATTAGATCTTGTTTTACATTTTGCTATCTTAATCTGATTTTATGAGAGTTTATAAATAACCCCTGAAAACTTTTTACAGATATATCTAAACACCTATAGCAATATAAGGCAAAAACAAAGTGCTTTCAGTAAGTCGAAGACAAAATAGAATGTAAAACAGCCTAAGTCATAAATTCAGTAATTCTATTTAAAATAATGTTGATAATCTTAGAGGTTTTAGTTTTCTTTATCCTCTTCTTGCCCCTTCTTCATTTTTGCTGTATTGTTTATGCTTCCTCAATAATTAAAGTATTGACTGAACCATTCCAATATGTCAGGCAAGAGATAAGATTCTTTCCCTTTCCAGCTCACACTATAGAGGAGAAAACAGACAATGAAATAATCTAACGAGTGCAGTGCCACATGTCCGTATCACGTGCCAGTGTTTAAATGATCATGGAAGTGAGAGCTCAGCTGAGCCTTGAACACTGAGGAGTTCACTCACTCCCTTTTCCCCTCTCTTTTATCATTCCACAATCCTGTTACTATCCACCATTACTATTAACAGAATGTGAATATTGAGTATCTATTTTTGAAGATGCAATCAAGAAGTTAACATTATTTTTAATTGTATTTAAATATACCTATTTGTCTTCTGTCTGGGACATCAAACTCGAACCTATCTCTCTCTGAAGTTGGCAGGAAGCAAGAGTTTACACCAACACTTTCTCAGACAGAAATACCTTGCACTGTCTCTCTGAGTCTCATTACCTTACCAGGCCTCCTTGAAAACTGACTGCTTCATCCTGGGCTTTCTACAGAATCACTCAGTGATATTTGGATGAAATCAGCCAGATTGAGCAATTATGACTTATTTTCATTTAAAAAAAGAAAAAAGCAGTTTTTTTCCTCTAGGCATACTCTTCACAATATACCTCTAAAAATCTAGCATATTACATACTTCTAAACCAAAGTTAAAACAAAAATTTCCATAAACTTTCGTTCACCAAATGTTCTTTTTTTCTTCTGATTTTTGTCATATCTTAATACTTCACTTTGTATTCTGGTATAATATCCCATTTTTTTGTCAAACATCATATAAAGAGCTGTATTAATAACATTAGCAATATAAATGTAGTACTTTACTATTTCTAAGGCACTTTCATAGGAATAAATACTATAAAAACAATTATTCTCATCCTCAATTTAAAGATTAGAAAAACAGAAGCACAGAGAACATAGATACTGAAGGACAGAATTAGAGGCTAAATCCAGGATTTTTTATTAAAACTTTTTTTTTTTTTTAAACAGCTTACTCTTAAAAATGCTAAATAAAGCTTCCTTTTATTAGTTTCTTAATACATTTATATTTTGACCAACCAATTGGAGCCAGAAGGAAAATAGCAGTTTATTTACCTGCAGAATAACAAGTAACTATGGACATTCATGCTCAAAATGTCCTGGGTGCTTTCACATGCATAAGGATTTTTATTTGTAGAACATGAAGAAATGACCAGTGTTGACAGGCTTTGCATGCTGATGTTCTGCTTGGTAACAACCTCTATTTCGTTTTCTGTTTGTTTGTTTTGTATTTTTTTTTTTTTTTTTTTTTTTTTACAGCTGCTAAAGAGGCCTTGTTTTTGCACAACTCCATTTGCAGTTTTGTAGAATAATTAAGAACACAAAAAGTAATTCATTAATAGCAGTATTTTGGTTTGTATAATATAGTGATTTCACTGGTAATTGGTGGGATGCTTATTTTTGTCTGAAGTTAAAAAATTTCACTTTTCTTCAGTTTGACTTTTAGGTCATAACTATAAAGCTAAGTTGAAATTTGTATAGTTAACCAGTAGATTTCAAACATTCTAAAATGTCTAATCAATTTAAATCACGAAATTGTAACCATTTTTTCTTTTTTCAAAACCTGTAATTTTAGGAAAATACAAAGTCTTTCAGACATAACTGAAACAAGACAACATATATTATTTCATATTGCTTAATCTATTCTTTTTATCAACATAATTAGCCATGTATCATGAATAAAAGGACTAAAATGAATTTTTATTTTTATCATTATGTTCCTGGCTCTTTGCAAAACAAATCATTTCTTTTAATTTTATACCATTTTTTCCAAAACTCACTTCATTCATGCATTCATTAATCAAATATTCATTCTCTGTGTCAGATATTCAGCTAAGTAATTGAATAGAAAGATAAGTAGGGTATGTCCTTGTTTTGACTTTATGTATTACAGATTCTAAAGGAACAAGCCCAAAATAGTCAAAGTATAATATAATAAGTGCTATAATAAGTGTGAGTTCACATTGCATCTGTAACGCAGAGGAGGAAAGGTGACTTGTTCAGCCTTTAGATGGATTGGTTGTGGGAAAAAGTTTCCCATAGAAGTTTGCTTTTAAGCAAAACCCTACAGGGTTTGAAACAGTTTGCCAGATGTACCAGGTAGAAAAAAGAATATTATAAGAAGAAGGAGACACAAAGAACAGAGATCTGAAAGGGCCTGGATTATTCAAACTAACAGAGTGAGCAAGTTGTTATTTGAGGAAAAGGAAGGTGAAGGATATAGGACAGATGGCCTAAATGAAGAAAAACAAATATTTAGCTTTATTTTTTAAAAGGTTTTATTTTATTCTCTCTCTATATATTTTATATTATATATTTTTTATTTTACCGGGAGGTCCCAGGGAGCAAACCCAGGTCCCTCCATATGGCAGACGGGTGCCCAACCATTTGAGCCACATCCGCCCCCTTTAAAAAGGTTTTAGACTACAGAAAAGCTACATCAAAAATATAGGGGACTCCTATATACCCCACCCCTTCCCCCTCTCATATATTCCCTTATTAACAACATCTTATATTAGTGTGGTACGTTTGTTACAATTGATGAGCTAATACTGAAGCATTGTTACTAACCATGGTGAAGAAAAAGCTTTAAATGTTAAAAAAATTGAAAGCAGCATGAAAGGATGGTTGAATAGTGGGCAAATGAGTAAGGCAGAAGTTTGTTTGATTTCTGCTTCCACCACTTAACTGTTTGACTCTGGGAAAATTACATGATAGCTAATGATAGCTATAAGATTTGTTTCATGTATTTAAAATATGGAGATTCATAAGTTTAAATATGGCTTTGTCAGGTTTAAATAAAATGTACATGATTAACAGTGTACCTAATTCTATTCAAATTTTAGTAATCTTTGATGCTGTTATTATATTTATTTTGGTTTTATTCCATAGGAAGATCATTCCAGTAGCTGTGCAGAGGACTTATTGGAAGGGGAAGATACGGAAGCCAGTAAATCCATTAATAGGGTATTAAAATCATCCAACCTGCAGAATAAATACAGCACAAGAGTAGTATTAATAATAAAAACAAAAATAGTATCTAAATTTATGATAAGTTCCTTATACTATGGTAAGGTTTTTAAAGACATTTTCTTATGCATTACATAAAATGTATGCACAAGCTGGATATGGTTAATGAAACCAAGGTTTTGTGTGATTAATTGATAATTTGTGAAATGTCTGAGAGGTAGTGGAAGGTAGACTTGCCACTCTGTATCTGGATGTTCAACTCTGTAGTCAGAATGTGTCACCCCTATTTTGCAACACCCCCTCAGAAGAGTAGAAGTGGAAGAGAGACTACCAGTGTGGGCGCAATGTGTGTATGTAGAAAATGAGAAAGAAAAGTCGGTGTAAATTTACTTCTAATGGTTTATTTTGAGTGTATAAGTGGGCAGTAGAGATATTCTGACAAGGAGTGATGGTGGAAGATGAAGAAATGGTCTGTTTTGAATCAGTTTAAGTTTTAGAGGTTGCAGGACATTAAGTCAGGTTCAACATGTTACTTCCCTGTGTACATATTTTAGATGCAAAAAAAAAAAAAAAAAATGTCTTGACCTCCTTCCTTTTCAAGTTCCATTTCTGCTGCCCAAAATGTCTTTTCACCTTTTTCTACTCACAAAAGCTCATTTCTCTTTCAAGTTTTAGATGGAATAGTGTCTCCTTAGTGAAGTCTTCTGTGAGTTTTCAGATCCACACAGTCCTTTTTCCCTGGCTTCTACAGAACACATCTCTGTAAATGCTGCCACACTCCACCAGTTACTCCTTGACATGAGGAACCAGGTTTGTGTACTAAGTAACTGACAAAGTGCCTGGTCCCCACCAGCAGACAAGATAGTGCTGAACAAATAAAGTATAGTCCTTGCATTTTAGTAATACAATTATGTATAGTTGGTTGGGAATATAAAGTATTGTGACAGATTCATGGGTCCTTTTAAATAGCCATATGAAGTGTGAAATAATGAGGTGGACTTCTTTCAGATTTGGTCCTAGGAAGTACAGCTGGTTTGGCAAACCACTGTACCTGGGTTCATTCATATCTTTTTCTTTTGAGTTTGTCAAGATTAACCCCTTAGTGTACATAATTTTTGTGACAATATGTTCATGTGATTTGATGCCCTTCAAAAAAGCATTGATAGATGTCAATACTGATTATGGGTAGCTTGAACCAAGTCTAAAAGTAAAACGTGGGAGGAAGAGGGAAAAATAGGAATTTATTACATCACTGAATATGCCCAGCTTTCAAAAAAGGAGGAAAAGGTAAAGACGAATGAGTTAACATAGCCAAGAGACTTCAAAGTGAGTTGGGAGGTCATCCCAGAGGCCATGCTTATGCACATCTCAGCAGGATCTCATAGACTGCCAAAGTGGATACTACCCCAAATAGTGGGGCTCCTGAGAGATCTGGAGACACCCAGGTCCCTCTATGGTCAGGGCAGATAGCTCCAGAGTTTGGTGCAAATTAGTGGGCCCTAATTTGGAGTTTGTGCTCCTGAGAGTGACGGAACTAGACTCAATTATGTCTTCCCTACACATGACTCATCTGTCCCTTCTATTTAAACCTATACTTGGTGCTGCAGTTTGTAGGTGTACATCCAGAGATTCGAGTCTTTGGGCTATCCATGTGCCAGCTGGGCCTGGAACCTCAGCAGAGTTGCAACACCTACCCTACAGCTCATCGGACTAACCCAGGACAACTAACAAGGAGATGGTGATGGATAAAGACCATCCCAAGGAACAGAGAAAGTATGCAACTGCAAGCAAGATAGTCCCATCCATTTTCTTCATGGGATATAAGCCCCCTCTCAATTAGATGTGGAGTGGACATCACCATCCCAGAATCCTCAGGATTGGGGAAAGAACTGTGGACTAGAGTAGACTTACTGGTATTCTACTATAGTCATATTATGATTTTAGCAATGGAAGAAATTACACATTGATGTAGAGCCAGTGGCCACTGGAGGCTTTGGGGGCAGGGAGAGGGAAAAACAGTTGTAATACGGGGGCTTTTTCGGGACTGGGGTATCATCCTGCATGACACTGCAATGACAGATATAGGCCATTTTATATCATCACATAACATGCGAACTGTGTGGAGAGAGTGTGTTCTACAATGTGAACTATGGTCCATGCTGAATGGCAAAGCTCCAGGATGCGTTTATCAATTGCAATGAATGTGCCATGATAATAAAGGATATTTATGTGGGAAGGTGTGGGAGGTGTGGGGAGTGGGGCATATGGAAATCCCTATATTTTTTGTGTAACATTTATGTAATCTAAGTATCTTAAAATTTTTTTTAATTATTATTGAAAAATAAAGCTTTCTTTTTTCTCATATCAAAATAGGTTAGCCTTTTATATTTTACTTTCCTTGATATCTAACCCATAAGTATTTTATTTTTATTTTTTAAAAATTTCTGTCTTCAACCCAGTAAACCATTTTGATATGGTCATATAATATTGTGGTATAATTAATTACTAAACCAAATAATTGATTCTAATTAAAATCACTAAAATACATTCAGCTATAGCAAGTTCAGGAGTATACACTCTGCTTAAATTATAATTTACATGAATTTATGTATTATTTTGAAGGAAAGGCAATTTCACAAAAAAGCTGATTTATACATTCCCTTTCGAAGCCCTGAAATTCCATCTGCCTTTGTGGCATCAGGCCACATCATGGATAGTCAGATTCTTTCAGAAGCACATAGGTGTCCAGTAAAATTGTGCTTTACTTGGCAGCTTGTATACTGTATATACATGCCAGTGGTGGAACACAAGGTCTGTCCTCTTAGTTAGAACCTCTTTCTTAGTCACATTTGCATCTGGATATGGTTTCAGGCCAAAACTATATGGATGAGCAGTGAGAATGAGTAATGAGGACATTTCAGGTATGTGCACAGGGTTATCTTTTTAAAGGGACTTTTAAATCTATGTAAAATCCAAGAAAGAAATAGAGTGCTCACTCATTTCCATAAAATGGCATTCTATTGTAAATAATCAAAATGTACAGATGTGTTAATTTACAACCATCATTTTTCTAGATGCTAAAGAAATAAAAAATGTGGTTTTTTTTTCAGGTAAAATGTTTTGTTTTTTTTTCATGTAAAATAGTATGCAGTATATTCTACTGTTTAAACCTTTATCAATTTAATTACACTTCACTAAGTCTGTGCCAGGTGAATCATTTAATTCTTTATCTATTGGTTTACTGATTTCTTCTTCATTGTGAATATTCTTTATTTTAAGCCTCTTAGTAAATGCAGAATTGCTAACTCAACAAGGGTCTGTGAAATACAAAATATATTCTTCTCAAAATCTGATAAAAAAAATTGAAATTTCCCTATTTTACTAAGTCACTAATTTATGTGGATACATTACAAATTACAATTAGGTGATTTTATAGACTTAAGCTTAACCATATGTTTCTTTTATTAATTTTGATCATCAAATTATTGGTAATTTTGATTATCCTGGTTTTACTCCAAATCTTCTTAGCTTTAAAAGTTTGGGAGGCTTGTATTAGCCTCTGGAAGAAGCTCTTAAAGAGTACATCCATGAGGCTTCTAAAATGACAGCCACTACTCCCCATCTTGTTTTAGGCATGTTTAGATGCTTTACACAGTAGTCTTCTCACAGTACCCTCGTGATTTCCTCGTTTGTACTTTCATATCTTTTAACAAACATTTACTGAGTGTCCACTAGATGTCACACAACCTCTTAATATTTTCAAGTGCACTAGCTTCCTTAAAATCTTCATGTGTGGAAAGAATTGGACAAGGAAAAGGACAATGTGAGAAAAAGGCAACTCCCTGCCATATTCTTTAAAAATATTAAAGTGGTCTACATCCTAAAAATATTCCAATCAGAGCTGATTTTATAATTACTTTCATTACAGCACTATTTCTTTCAAAAATAGGCTGGAGTCACAAATCGGCACAATAAAGCAGTTAATCCCATAATGATTGATTTCTAGAAGAAGTTGCATTGCTCATACAGAAGGAAATATTTTAAATACTTTTTAAATAATCATTCATTCATTCATAAAATATTGTTGGAATGTCTACTATATGGTAGGTCCCAATCGCAATTTCTGTGAACAAAATACAAATGTTGATCCTCCAGAAACTTACACATTGTAAGAGAGCTATTAATATCATAATCATATTCAGAAATTCCAGTTGGAATGTGAACTCTACATAATCAGCAAAGAGAGAATTTAGATACAAACGCAAAACTGAATAATTGATTCTAAATGCCTTGGGACAAAATTCACATAATAGAAAATCAACCAGATGAACAGCAATGTTTTTGTATTTGACTAAGCATATTTTCTTAAAGCAAAATAAAAATTCAAGAAAATGTGGTGAGCATCTTGGCATTATATTGCAGAGAAGGCACACTTCTTCCTCTTATGCAATCAAAATTATTTTGAAAACCATAGGCAAGTTCTCACTCAAAAGAAATGTCACCTTCAAGCTATAGAGTAAAGGCAAGCACTTTAGAAAGGAATTTTTAGGTTATCTCCATTAAAAGATAATTGTTTTAAACTGATAAAATATATTATCCATAATAAAAATTTATATTATTTTGAAATTAAAAGATTAACTATCACCTTCATTGTTTGGTTCTTTTAATAAATGCAATATCCAAGGATGTCTCTATGAATATTTTATTATATTCATTCTAAAATGTCCTATTTGCTGTCCTCACTCTTTTTCAATTGTATTTCCATTTGTGGCCTTAGAGTCATTGTGATTTTTTCTCTAACATTTGGTGATACTTCTTTTATTTATGTATTATTATTATTTGAAATCCTATGCCAGTTCCATTTTGCCTTATTCTCTGTCCCCAGATGTTGTATAGAAAGGGCAGCTTGTACTGCTGTGAAGTATGTGCCAGGATAAGTACTTCTAGATATGAGTTGTTCCCTCCCTCCTGGGTGTAATTAGCTCCCAAGAACATTCCTCTCTCTATTTCCAGGTCCAACATTCACTGCTCCAGTCCAAGATCAAGTGCCCCTACTGCTGATTCTGAGCAGAAATAAGGAGAGCAAAAATGGCCTAGCTGCTCCAAATATATTTCCCTCATTAGTCACCTTGACAACAAATGTTTCCAAGTTCATTGCTGCATCTTGTATCCATTGACAGCTTGGCACCCTCTGACACTACTTCTACTTTTGCAACAATTGTGTCCAGTACATGTTCTAGGAACTGGTTTCTTCTGGTTTGAGGTTTGAGCATGTCTGGAATTCCTTCAGTATTTCTGTCCAGTGTTATCATTCTTTCTTGTTTTGTTAGACTGCTATGGAATTATTCTTATTGTTAAAATACTTTTTTGGTCCATTTATAGGACATTAAGTGAGAAATAGGCTATTCATACTTCTCACTTCAACATTTTGTTTCAATATTTTAATAATCTCTGCCTGTTGTCCATGACATGCAGCTCCCAGCCATCTCTGAATACCCTCATGCTGCACTCTATCTGGAGAAGTTTGTTGATTTAATGAATGAAAGGATTTTTATTTGAAAATTTTCCTTTTTCCTTGATTTTATCTTTCTTTTCCTCAAAAAAGGGCAAGAACATTCCCCCAACCTCCCAACACTAAACTTCAAAGTCATCTTTGTTTCCTCCTTTCCCTCCACTCCACAAGTTTCAACAATACACTGAGGTTTTAGTTTTTGTTTTAACAGGTTTTTTAATGATTTTTTGTTCATTTATACTAAATGAGAAGTCTGACTCCAGACCAAAATCCTATGTGTGCTTCTCCAGACCTGAGCATAGAGAGCTACAAAGGCTTTCCCTGACAGGCCTCATGGGGAAAGCTGTCCTCCCCACGTCAGACCTGGTGCACGGCCAGGGCTTCGCAGTGTCTGAAGGCAGTTGTGGTGAAGGACTCAGGGCCCCCGGGGTGATCCCTTCTATATTTATAACCTGTGGCTATTCCCGGGTGCCTCTGCTGCGACCTCCTTAAGAGTGCAATGAGGGGTAGAACTTGAAGAATCTTTCCACAGCCTGACTCACAGTTTGCTACTTTCAACTCCTAATGTCACCTTCTCCTCCCAATGCATGGGCCCATAAAACTGCAGAAACCTTTTGTTTGGTGTTCTCTCAGCAGTGAGAAGTCCCCACATTTTCACTGATCCATCTGACCTTTTTCCATGGAGGAAAACCGAAAAGGGAGGAGGGAAAGATTTTTCTCAGGTAGAGCAGTAAGGAATTAAAGGCTTCACTGCTGCTTCCATTTTGGCTTGATTGTTATTTTAATTGGCTACCTTTGACATCTGGCAGCACAACTCAGCTCTCTTATAGCTCATCTCAGTTCTTGCCATTAATTATTCTCAAAATCCCTCCATTTCTACTACCACTATTTAGTTCTGTGTCCATCATTTCTTGGCTGGCCTACTGCATTCACCTTAGTGGTGTTGCCTTCTTTCACATGCCCATTTAATCATCTTATTTCAGGGCAAACAAAATTGCTTCTAAGGTATAAGTCAGATTTCATTTTCCCACAAATCTCCATTGACTCTGGAGAATGGCCATCTTCCTAGATGTGTACAAGGTCTTTCTGTTCCTAGGGTTCCATCAAATTTGGAGTTATTTATTTTTCTGGTTTTCCATGCCACTGAGTTCTCTCTGAGTTTTCATAAGACTCGACTAGGGAACCCTGCTGTATGAATGGATATCTGATCTGAAAAATATTCTCTAAATAGTTCTTCTATACATATGTATCAGAGAAACTAACTGATGGGAAGGCAGACTGTTGATGGCATTACCTAATCTCTCTCTCTGACCTTTGATTGTCAAAGCATTTCACCCCTTGTTGCAGTCTTCCATACCCTTCTCAGTAAACAAAACTACCCCAGAAAAGCACAAACATTTCACTGGACTCATATCTGTTGAGGAATTTTATTGCCCATCTACCCAGATGTGGCATAGGTAACTTAGCATCCCCCAAATTTTACTGCTCTTTCTTTAAATTAAACAGCAAGCTAGATTCAGCTGGTCACAAGAGATACCTCAGGACACAAATGCCTGAGACTCAGTAGATGGTAATGTCAGTAAAAATGCAATTATATGACTTTTCTCCCCTTTCGTAAACAATGTGAACATCTACTTCTCTGATCATAATCAAAGCATTCTGTAGAAGGCACGCCCACCCCCTCATGCTTTGATAAACATATTTAACTATATGTACCTTTAATCTTGTGCAAAGTGTTACATTCTTTTAGATTCATGCTTATGCCCATAGAAAACACAATAAAATGACCCAACAACTTCTCAGCAGGTACAATTAAGTACAGAACTGCTGTCTCTCATCCTGCCCCCAAGGATGAGGGTTCCACATAAGTGCCCTAAATAAATGCTCATCACTCACCAAGGTGAATTTGTCCAAATCATTTTTTGGTCTGATGTATCCCATTTGGTCTGGCGGGAAGCTGTCATTTTACACAGCTCCTCACCATACACAGGACACCGGAGAACTTACATTGTTTCCTCACCCTCATAGAGAAACCACAAATCAGCATTCTATTTTCAATATTAGATTGAGCCATATAAAAGTGACATTTTTTTCTTGTCCAAAAAAGATTAGGACAATTTTATGGGTTTCAAACAAATATTTCTGATACAGGGATACTTCAGATATACTGAAGTTTTGGTTCCAAACCACCTCAATAAAGTGAATATTGCAGTAAATCAAGTCACTTGATTTTTTTTTTTTTTTTTTTTTTTTTTTGGTTTCCAAGGGCATGTAAAAGTTATATTTATACTATACTGTGGTCTAATAAATATTCGATAGCATTTTATCATAGAAAAACAATATACATACCTTAATTAAAAATACTTCATTGATAAAAAAGGTTAACCATCAGCTGACCTTCAGTGAGTCATAATCTTTTTGCAGGTGTAGGGTCTTGCTTTGATGTTGATGGCTGCTGACAGATCAGGATGGTGGCTGCTGATGGATGGGGTGGCTATGGCAATTTCTTAAAATAAGACAACAATGAAACTTACCACATCAAATGACTCTTCCTTTCACAAAATATTTCTCTTTAGTATGTGATACTGTTTGATAGCACTTTACTAACAGCAGAACTTCTTTCCAAATTGAAGTCAAGCCTACAAACCCTGTTGCTGCTTTATCAATCAAGTTTATATAATATTCTAAATCCTTTGTTGTCATTTTAGCAATCTGAACAGTATCTTCACAGGAATAGATTTCATCTCAAGAAAATATTTTATTTGTTCGTCCATAAGAAGCAACTCCTCATCCATTCTAGTTTTATCCTGAGATTATAGCAATTCAGTCCCATCTTTAGCCTCCACTTCAAATTCCACTTCTCTTGCTATTTTGAGCACATCCGCAGTTACTTCCTCCACTGAAGTCTTGAACCCTGCAACGTCGACCATGGGGGTTGGAATCAACTTCTCCCAAACTCCTGTTAATATTGACCTCCTTCAATATACTTCCCAAATTCTTCAGAAGAATCACTATCTATAGCAGCTATTGCTTTACAAAATGTATTTTTTAAATCATAAGACTTGAAAGTTATATTTTTTCCTTGATATAAGGGGTGCAGGCATGAAAATAACATTAATCTCATTATACATCTCCACCAAAGCTCTTGGGTGACCAGGTGCATTGCCAATGAGCAGTAATACAGTATTTGGAAAGTAATCTTTTTTTTTTCTGAGCAGGAGATTCCAACAGTGGGCTTAAAATATTCAGTAAACCATGTTGTAAACAGATGTGCTGTCACCCAGGCTTTGTTTTTTCCATTTATAAATCTCAGAGTAGATTTAGAGTAATTCTTAAAGGCCCCAAGATTTTTCAGGAAGGGTAAATAAGCAATGGCTTCAACTTAAAGTCACCAGCTGTAGTAGCTCCTAATAAGAGAATTAGCCTGTCCTTAAGTTTTGAAGCCAGACACTGACTTCTCTCTAGCTTTTTCCAATATAAGGCTGTTTTCTACATTAAAAATCTGTTGTGTAGGGTAGGCGCCATCATCAGTGATCTTAGCTAGATCTTCTGGATATCTTGTTGCAACTTCCACATCTGTACTTGCTGCTTCACCTTGCACTTTTATGTTATGGAGATGACTTCTTTCCTTAAATCACATGAACAAACCATTGCTAGTTTCAAACTTTTCTTCTGTAGCACCTTCACCTCTCTCAGCTTTCATAGAATTGAAAAGAGTTAGAGACTTGCTCTGGATTAGGCTTTGGCATAAGGAATGTTGCGGCCGGTTTGCTCTTCTCTCAGCAATAACATTGTTGTGCTTTCTTATCAACCATATATTCATAGGATCAGCACTTTCAATTTCTTTAACGAATATTTCCTTTGCATTCACAACTTGGCTTACTATCCCAAGAGGCCTAGTGTTCTGGCCTATCTAGGCTTTCAACATGCCTTCCTCACTAAGTTTAATCATTTCTAGCTTTTGATTTAAAGTGAGATATGTGTGGCTTTCAGTTGAACACTTAGAGGCCATGTAGAATTATCAATGGCCTAATTTTAATACAGTTGTGTCTCAGAGACTAGAGAGATCTGAGAAGAGTCCAGAGAGACAGAGGACAGCTGGTCAGTGATGCAGTCAGTACACATGCAAAATTTATCAAATAAGTTTGCTGTTTTATATGGGTGGGGTTTGTGACACCCCCAATACAACTATAATAGTAACAACAAAGATCACTTATCACAGGTCACCATAACAAATAAAATAAAAATGAAAAAGTTTGAAATATTGTAAGAATTACCAACAAAATGTGACATAGAGACTTGAAATGAGTACTTGCTCTAGAAAAATTGTGTCAATATACTTGTTCAATGCAAGGTTGCCACAAACCTTCAATTTGTAAAAAATATAATATCTGTGAAGCTCAATAAAGTGAAGTACAATAAAATGAGGTATGCCTTTATTACATTCTAGAAATTATCTGGCAAAAATAATTTTTTCTACCTTGTTACATCCCCAGTGATGATATGGGGCCTCTTATAATTTGGTATCTCTGTCACTTGACAAGCTGGTTCACACCTTAGTATTTGATTCACATAAAAGATTTTCTCTGACTGAAATGGCTTTACCACTTTTGATTTCTGGGTGGACTCTTGTACACTATTACAATGGAGTTCAGTTCTCATTTCTCTATGAAACTCCCACCAATATCCCCAGGTAAGGCTAAGTATTTGGTTGTCTATATTACCATGGTCTTACAAAATTTTTAAACATATGTGAATTTGACCCTAAGTGAAGGCAGGTATAGAAAAGGGTACAAGTGGCCTTCTAAGAGTCAACCTCAACATAGTTAGGGTATGAGATGGTGACTTTGAGCCAAAAAATAGAACTGGGTCATTGAAGGAGGCATGTTTTGGAGTTTGAAAAAAAAAAATTTGGTATCACTCTGGACTCAGCCACACTATAGTTCTGTAACTTACTCAATTGAATTGCTGGTTGCTTAGTCTTTTACTGTGGGAGCCCCGATCTACAGTGTCATGAAGCTCGCATCTAAGTACTACACCAGGAAGACAGGTTCTTCCCCTTAGCTCCAAAGCATCATTGGCAAATTGGAACCAACATATAATGCTTCCTATTGTGGATAGGACTACAATGGTGGCAGAAATTAGCACAAGTAAAGATTTTGTACTTGGGAAATGGATTATCTGTATTCATTTATGTGCCATCTTAGAAACCATGACCTATGAACAAAATCCCTAATAAATTGAGACCAGCACACAGTGATGTTCAGAAATCAGCTGATATGAAAATCATCCCTCAGGGTTAAGGTTTTAGAGACGTTACAGACACTAGCTCGGTGGCCATCTCCCAGCCCTCGCCTACCCTCCTCCCCACCTCCTTTCTATTGTGTTCAGATGTTTCAGCATGTTTCCATTCCACAGTCTGGGGCATATGTTAGGTCTAAATAAAAGGCCTAACCATACTTTAAACGAGGAAACCAGGAATAAGCAGTGCCAGATGTTTATCAGGTGGGAACTCTCAGTGGCAGGGCTCCCTCAAACACTCAAACAGCTCAGGGGTTCTACCCTCTGTTGGGAAATTGGGTACACAGAGTTGCCATCCACTGACCTGACCCGAAAAGATGGACTCCCCAGGAGACTGGTCACTATGGGGTTTCTTCCCCTGCTCTTTTAGACCCTTTGTTCTGTATAATTAATAAAGTGGTCATTTGCTTAAAGGTTGTGTTGTGCTCAAGCGTGTGTTTCCACAATGCACTGTGTAGCAACACATCCTATACAAATATTGACAAAAGTGAGTTAAAAATAAGTGAAAATATGAGGAAGTGGAATCAGTAGAGGGATAAACACCTCAAGATTAGAAGGCAGTTATCACTGAAATGTGGCTAGCAAAATCAGTATGCAACAGGACCCACTAGTTATAGACATAATTTCCCTGTTCAATCTCCCAATCCTTTCTTTTAAAACTAGAAAATCATATGAGACAATACATACTATTTTATTTTGAAATAGCATGCTCTAAATGGCAAAGTATTATTTATCAGATAATAGGAATCAGTATCTGCTATCTTTACTTTGAAAAAATAAATTTTAATAATCTTACCCTAATTTAATATTCAATATTGTATGACACTAACATAGGAAAAAAACAGTCTCACAAATGATTTTATTTAGTATGGAAAATTCAAATGTAACTATTTCAATTTTTAATTTCTATGATCACCTGGTGGTTTTGACATAGTTGGTTATCAAAGAAAACATATGTTCACATAATGCGGTAAATAAGTTGCCTGCTAGAGTCAATGAAAATCTTATTCAAAAAGGCTGACCTGCTACAATGTCTGATTTTTGCGTTTTAAAAAAATGATCTTCATTAGGTTTTAGAAAATATATTCACATATTTAAATGGTTGACAAATGAGCAGTGAGTCTTTGAACAATATTGTGTTTTTCTCATCAATAACCAAATTCAATTGATAGAAAGGAGGATCTTTGACAAGTGGAGATATTTGTTATTTCCTGCTTAAGGTAATGGAGTTTATATATGTCATTTCCCCTAATACTCAGACTTAGAGAAGATTTTAGAAAGAGTCTGACCTTTAGCATAGTGTGTACTTTGAAAGTTTCAAAATGCTTATATCTAACTATATTTGTACAATAGATTTTTATGATATATATTTTCCATGGGAATAATAAATGATTATATTCATGTGACCAATTAGAAAAGTTTAATATCATATATATTAGCTGTTTAGAGCATAGCTTCAGGTTTTAAACTTCCAGTGACAAATATAATTTTAACAAATTATTATCTGAGTGACCTTGGGCAAGTTAATAGTACCTCGCTCACTAAGGTGTTAGAGGAATTTAGTGAGTTGACATCTGCAAATGACTTAGTATGGTCTGTTGAACACCCAAAACCAATCAATGTAATTTTCCATGTTAATAGAATAAATAATAAAATCCATATGATCATGTCAATAGATGTAAAAAAATTATTTGACAAGATTCAAAGCCCAATAATGATAAACACCATCAATGAACTATATATTGAAGGGAACATCTACAATATGATAATGGATATTCACGGCAAACCTACAATGGATATTATACTTATGGACCACAAATTCACTAAAATGGGAACAAGGCAAGAATTTCTGTTATCATTATTTCTATTGTGCTTAAGTTTTCAGTCAATGCAAAAAATAAAGAAAAATAAATTCATACACATCAGAATGGAAGAAGAAAATTGTCTTTATTTGCAGAAAATATGATTGCTTTTACAAAATACTAATTCATCAGCCAAAAAAATCTGGCAGTACTATGGTTACTTAGAGCTATGTATCCCAGAAAACATGTAATTAAACTTAATCCATTCTTGTGGGTGTAAATTCATGTAAAAAGGACCTTTTGATGGGGTTATTTCAATTAAGGTGTGGTCCAGCTGAATCAGGATGGGTCTTAATCTGACTACTGATGGGATAATGGGGAAAGTCACAGAGAGAAGGAGAGAAAGCCAGAAGGAGCAGCTAGAAACTGAATATCAGCAGAAACCAGATGAGAAGGAAGAAGCTGGAGAGGTTGCCATGTGCACTAACATGTGACAGAAAAGCCAAGGGCCAAGATCACTCACGGCAAGCCTCAAAATACTACAGTCTTCCGGGGAAGGCATGGCCTTGAAGAACCTTTGATTTTAGACTTCTCCTAGCCTCAAAAATATAAGCCAATAAATTTCCATTTTTAAGCCACTCCATTGCATGTCATTTGTTTTGTCAGCTAGGAAACGGAAACAAATACTAATAAATGAATTAAGTCACATTATAAGATAAAAAGTTCATATAAAATATTAATAATATTTGAGTACACTAGCAGAAAACTTGAAAAATGCCATTTAACACAATTCCACTTATAATAGCATTAAATATTTAAAATATAAAACTTAAAATCTTATGAATAAATATGGTAAAACACTATAATAAAAGCTACAAAATAGGGCAAAGAGAATTTAAAGACCTGAATAAATGGAGAGATAGATCATGTTATAGATTTAAAGATTCAATATTGTTACTAAACCTTCCCTACAATAATATACAGATTCAAGGTCTGCCTATAAATAATCCAGGAGGCTTCTTTGTAGAAATTGACAAGCTGATTTTAAAGTGTACACACAAATGAAAAGTGCCAAAATAAAAGACTTATACTATTTATACTATTTATTAGTTTTTGGTAAAGATACTAAAGTAATTGAAGGCTTGTATTTCCAACAAATCTTGTTAAAACAATTGGATGCCTACATGAAGGAAAAATGAATCTTGACTTCAAACATAGTATAAAAATTAAATTGAAATGGATAATAGATCTACATAATAAAAGTTTATCCCAAAACAAAATAATGAATTCGATCTATGAACAGAAAACTGTTACAGTGATGTATTATATATACATATTAAAGTATTCAACTACATATTGAAAAGTTTATTTACCAGTTTAAATATTGTAGTCATTTTTCTTCCAGACTTAAATCACAATATCTACATATTTGCATAATATAAAGCATATTTTAATATGTTAATGATTTTATTTATGGAGACAATTTTTAAGAAGGTGGATTTGGCTTATTATTCTTAACTTAATTTTTTAAAAGTAGAATATTTGGTTTTATTTTCTCTTTATTATAGCAACAGAATAATGTGTTGTTTTCCTTCTTGTGTGATAATACTAAAAAATTCTTCTTAATAATTATAGTCGATCATAAACATAATTAAAACTTGTTAGGGAGATGTAAGTTTCCCTTCCTGTTTTTCTTCTTTCACAAAATAATTATTAACTATTATTTCCTTTAATCAAAATATTTTTCCTAAAATTTCACAACTACTTTCCTCAAATAAATGAGAAACTTAGCCTAGCAATAATATGATAGAATTTTTCAGTCAAGAAAACTTGAATGAACATCCAGGTTTTTGACCAGATGGCAAATTTGCATCAACTCTCAGCCTCCATCCCTGAACCTACAGGAGAAGAAAGTGGGATGGAAAGAGCTGGATTTAGGAACTAACACTGAATTCTAAAAAGATTTTGGGAAGATTAGGGAACTCATATGTGAAGAATGAGATTCAATATTGAAGAATTCTCCCCTCATCCCCAAAGTGGGAAAGGACAAGAGACTGTTAGGGAAATCACAGAAACCTATTAAACAGCCATCAGTCATATTTCACTTACCTCCTTCTTCCCTGGGGAAGTCACAAACATTCTGCGTAGCCATCTTCTATTATCCCCACTTCCTTCCTATAGTATGCTATCCAAAACCTGAGGGAGATGTTAAGTCTAATGAAAAGGCCCTGCCACACCTTGCACCCCTAAACTGGCAACAAGCAGTTCCAGATGCTTATCAGAATATCTGGCAGGACTCTCTCCCCAGGAGGTGGGTAAAAACCACAGTCAACAGTACAGATTTGTCTTTCTGTTGGGAAGTGGGGCATGTGCAGCTGCCCTCTATTAACTCTGATCCAGAACAGTTTTGTCCACACCATAATGGGACTTCTTCCCCTGCTCTTTCGGACTCTGCACTCTGTAAGTGGCAGGGAAGTATGCCCTTTCTGGACTCTATTCTGTGAAACATAGGGATCATTTGCTGTAACTTTCTGTTGTGCCTTGAACCTGTCTTCCTACCACTCATTATTATAGCAACACACACCACAGAGGCTGCAAATTATTTATAGAGGGTGGGTTGGGAAAATCAAATAATGTGTGCCTTTACGACTCTGCAAATTGATGGAGAGATCTTTGCCTGCCTGTTGGCTCATTGAGAGAAAGAAAGGACAGCCAATGCCAGATAACAAAGTAAGAATGGGAGTGATGGGAGCACTCTGAAGCTCACGTGGATGACTAGTACCTGCAAAGTGTCAAGCCAGGTATCTCTGTAGGTTCTCTCTTTTCACTCACATTCAGCTCCCTAGTATGAATCATTTACCAGGTTACTTGCGAATTACAACAGACGATGGCAAGCTAAGGATATTGTAGTGCCTGCAATAAGTTGATGAGAGATTTTTTGGGGTTATGGGAAAATCTGGGATGAAAAATGGGAGCAGTCAAGCCCTTCTTCCTTTTCCAAACAAATGGTATTTATCACAGTGCTAGTCATAACTTACTGTACATTGCAGGACTATTTCAGTGGACCACATATTTAAAAAAAATGTTAGTGAATTGAAAATGTCAAGTTGTATCATATTAGGGATGGTAAGTATCATATCATAAATTCTCTGTAAGTTATGTCCTTCAACATATATGCATACATAGTGTAAATTAACTAAATTAGTACATAGTTATTTGTCTGTTTTACTCATTCTTAAACTCCAGAGTGTCAGATTGCACCAGGTATTTTATAGGCATGTAAAAAATATTTTTGTAAATAAATACAAGTGTGTACTAAATTAAACTAAAATGTATTTTCCTTGACAGATTGCAATAAAAATAGTTTAAAAACAATGCTTTAATTTTAACTAAAAAGGTATAAGATAGAGCTTAGACATTCACCAGTCTTCCAGCTCCAGTTAAATATTAATAGCTAGAGAAAGCAAGATCCAGGAGAAATTAAAATGAGCTCATGACATATGAAAACAATCATAGTGACAGTCCATGAACAATATGAAATACCTGTAAAAGAAAAGCAAAACTAATGAAACAGACAAATTAAGTATTCATCAGTGTGTGTATTTGGAAAGAAAAAAAGATCTTGGAAACAAGAAGTGATAATAAGAAACAGTTATGTAAATTAAAAAACAGTTGAAGATATTAGGTATAAAAATATACTTGTTGAAATAGAAATCATTTAGTTTAGAGCTCTGTTATTTAAATAGGAAATTGAGAACGGAAATTAGGACACGAAATAATTGTTTCATGTCTCTGCATGATCTTTTTTAATAGATGAATATATGAATTTGTATATGACATATTTTTGTTTTGCCTTTTAGCTCTTTCTGGCATATTCTAATAATAGCAATTTTACTTAGTGCTTAAACAACATATTTTTCTTTCCTAAAATAGTTTTCTTTATGTTTTATTTTAGCTAGTCTTATGCCTTGAAAAGTATTTAAATATTTAATAAATAAAAAATGACTCTATATAAGGTTTGTCATTTAGAAAGCAAATAATAAAAGCACTGTTAAAATCCATCTTTGCCAATATATTTTAGTACCAAGCAAAGATACCCATGGCATTTATATTGCACCAGAAAGACTGTCGGCTCTTTAGTTGTAAAGAAAAATGTACAAAAGAGTTTTGGATCTGAAGGATAATAGTAGTTGCTTGAAATTAATTCTCTCTACACATCCTCCCTTAAAAAGCATGTGTGCACAAACACAAACACACAGAGGAGGTTCCATACATTTTGCATTACTAAGAAATAGAGAATACCACCAAATGTTTATTAAGTGAAGGTACAGATATAAATATAAACATATACTGGAACTACCCCCACTGCTGCAAGCCTGTGGGACAGGGAGAATGAAGACTCCTTGAAAGAGCAGAATGTGGAGAGGAAAACTTCATCAAAGCATAAACTAAATTAGCTTCATTAACTTTTTATTTTTCAGGAGGTACTGAGGATTGAACCCAGGACCTCATACATGGGAAGCAGGCACTCAACCCCTGAGCTACATCTGCTATCTAGCTTCATTAGCTTTAACTAAAAAAAAAATCCAGTACTAAATGACAAAACTTAAATACATGCCTGGTATTTCATAGTTTACAGCACCAGCTAAAGGAAGATAGCTTGGAAAACAGGAAGACCAGAAGCGAGAGACATGGAGAAACATGCCTCAAAAGATGAATGTCATAAATAGTGAAAAACTTCCAATGAAGAAAAAGATAAAATATGCTAAGGGGTTAAGAACACTCCAGAAATGAAATAGAACTAAGAAGCACAAATCCCTCAGCTTTACCCATTACAGTCAAGCTCAACAAAGTCATCAACTAAATAATATAAATTTCCTTAAACTGAGAGAAGAGAAGGGGTTTCAAAACTGGAATCCTGTGGCCATGTGGTCGACTGAAAAATGGCTCCCTAAAGATGCCCATATCTTAACCCCTGGAAACTCTGCATATGTTACCTTACATTGTGTATTAGCCAGGGTTCTCTAGGGAAACAGAACTGACAGATATTTATACTATGTAAATATTATGAGAATTTTATAAGAATTTTCTAACAGAACTGTGAGGATGGACAACTCCATATTCTGTAGGGCAGGCTGCAAGCTGGGAACTCCAATGAAGGTTCACAATGAATTCCCCAGGAGAAGCTGGCTGGCATAAATAGCAATGGAAATTCTCCCTTTTGATTACTGAAATCAATGGTTATCCTTTTATCTTAAACAAATCAATTCATCCAAGGTGTACAAACAATGGTATTTGGTATAATCACCCAAAAATAACAGCTATGTACAATGGGGGAAAGAGATTGAGAGGTGAGGAATTTTCTTGTTTGTTTGTTTGTTTGTCTGTTTTTCACTTATTGTTATGATTGAAATAATGAAAATGCTCTAATAATGATGGAAATGATGAACACTTCTCCATTTAAGGCCTTCAAATGATGGGACAAGACTTTTCTCATTATTGAAGGTAATCTACTCAGTTGATAGTAGTTGTAATCAGCCATAGATGTTATCAACTTACTGATGATTTAAACTCACAAAAATATCCTCACAGTAATAGTCAGATAGATGCATGCTTGACCAAACAACTGGACACCATAATTTGGCCAAGTTGACATATGAACTCAAGCATCACACATGACATAATTGAATTAAAGCTGCAGAGAGAATTAAGGTTGTAAATCAGGTGATATTAAAATAGGGAGTCAATCCTGGATTTACTATGTGAGCTCAATGTAATCAGAGGCTTCCTTAAAAGTGGAAGAGGGAGGCAAAAAGGAACATCAGAGCAATGTGAGTAGGACTCAATACACCATGCTGGATTTGAAGATGGAGATAGAAGGCTACAGCAAAGAAATGCTAGAAGCTGGAGAAGGCATGGAAATGATTTTCTCGTAGAGCCCACAGTAAGAAGTCCAGTCTTGTGAATACCTTGATTTTAAGTCATTGAGACATGTGCCAGACTTCTGAGCTACTGAACTGAACTGTTATATAATACACTGGTATTGATATAAGTCACTAAACTTATGGCAATTTATAACAACAGTGTATTCATCAGTGTTCTCCTTAGAAAGAGAAACAATGGGATTTTATGTAATTGTATATATCTATATATAAAGGAATTATTAATAAGGGATAGGATTAACAAAGGAGAAAATCTACCAGGAAGAAACAGCATGCATAAATATCTATGTACCCCAAAATACATGAGGCAAACTCTGGCAAAACTGAAGGGAGAAATAGACATCTCTACAATAATAGTTGAAGAATTCAACACACTATTCACATCATGAGATACAACAACTTTACAGAAGATCAACAAAGGAATGGAGAACTTGAACCATATGATAAGTGAGCTACACCTAACAGATATATACAGAACATTGCATCCCAAATCAGTTGGTTATACATTCTTCTCAAGTGCCCATGGATCTTTCTCCAGAATAGACCGCATGTCAGATCACAAGAAAGGTCTCAGTAAATATAAAAACAATTGAAATTATACAAAGCACCTTCACAAATTATAATGCAATGAAACTGAAAATCAATAATAGATGGGAAAGGGGAAAATGCACAAATGTGTGGAGGCAGAACAACAACAACACACTATTAAACAATCAGTGGGTCAAAGAAGAAATTGTAAGTGAAGTTAATAAATATCTTGAGGCAAATGAAAATAAGAACACAACTTGTATTAGTCAGCCAAAGGGGTGCTGATGCAAAATACCAGAAATCTGTTGGCTTTTATAAAGGATATTTATTGGGGGTAGAAGCTTACAGTTACCAGGCCGTAAAGCGTAAGTTACTTCCCTCACCAAAGTCTATTGCCATATGTTGGAGCAAAAAGGCTGCTGACGTCTGTGAGGGTTCAGGCTTCCTGGATTCCTCTCTTCCCGGGGCTTGCTTCTCTCTGGGCTCAGGTCCTCTGCTATTTCCACAAGGTCGGCTATAGACTATTAGGTGAATGGCTTGTTTCTCTTCCCAGGGCTTTTTCTCTTTCCTCATGACGAAGCTCCTCTGTACGCTACTTGTGGGGGCTCCAGGATCAAAACTCCAACCTCCCTTCCCTATGGTGTAGTTTTTCTGTGAGTTCTCATCCACCAAGGGGGCAGGGACTCAACATCCTACTGACATGGCCCAATCAAACCTTAATCAATATTTAATCAAGTAAAAGTCTGAATTGAATATAATCTAATATGCCCAGAGGAAAATACCACTTCACAAACCTAATCTAATATCTATTTTTGGAATTCATAAATAATTCCGAACTACAATACAACTGATCAAAATTTAAAGGATACAGTGAAGGCAGTGCTGAGAGGGAAAATTATAGCCCTAAACTATGATCTTAAATAGAAAAAAAGTGCTAAAATCAAAGATCTTACTGAACAACTGGAGAACTAGAAAAAGAAAAGCAAACCATTCCTAAGCAAGCAGAAGGAAATAAATAATAAAGATTAGAGCAGAAGTAAATGAAATTGAGAACCAAAAAAAAAATAGAAAATATCAATGAAACCAAAAGCTGGTTCTTTGATAAGATCAATAAAATTGAAAAATCCTTAGCTAGACTAACAAAGAAAAAAGAGAAGGTGCTAATAAATAAAATCAGAAATGAAATGGGGGAAGGTATGACTCACCCAACAGAAATAAAAGGATCATAAGAGGATATTATGAGAAACTCTATGCCAACAAATTAAACAACCTAGGTAAAATGGACATATTCCTAGAAACACACAAACAACCTACACCGATGTTACAAGAAATAACTTAACAAACCAATCACATTTAAAGAAATTTAATCAGTCATGAAACATCTCCCAACAAGGAAAAGTCCAGATGGCTCCACAGGTGAATTCTACCAAGCATTTCAAGAAGAATTAACACCAATCCTGTTTAAATTCTCCCAAAAAATTTTGGGAACAAATTTGAACAGCAAATTTTTACCAAAGCCAGATAATGACACTTCAAGATAAAAAATCACAGACCAATCTCTCTAATAAACATAAATGAAAAAATTCTCAACAAAATACTTGCAAAAATAATCGAGCAACATGTCTGTATTAGTCAGCCAAAAGGGTGCTGATGCAAAGTACCAGAAATCTGTTGGTTTCTATAAAGGGTGTTTATTTGGAGAAGCTTACAGTTACCAGACCATAAAGCATAAGTTACTTTCTTATCTGTTATCACCTGTTGGAGCAAGATAACTGACAATTTCTGCAAAGGTTCAGGCTCCCTTTTCCTCTCTTGGCTCCATGGTCCCAGCTTCCAATATCAGCTGTAGCCTTGGGTAAGTCTCGTCTCTCTCCTGGGACTCATTCCTCTCCATACTCAGCAGCTCTGTTCTCTCTACAAGATCAGATGTAGACTTCAGGCAAATGGCTCATTGGTCTTCCAAGGGCCTCTGCTGTGTCTAATGGAGCCTCTTCACATATCTTCTTCTCTGTGATTTTACTTCCTGGGACTCCAGCTAAAAACTCCAACCTCCTTTCTCTGCAGTGCAGTTTTGCTGTGAGTCCCCACCCACCAAGGGGATAGGGACTCAACGTCCTACTAATGTGACCCAATCTAAGCCTTAATCATAATTGAATCAAGAAAGAGTGAAACCCATGAATGCAATAAAATCTAATGTATCACTAGCCCAGAGGAACAGACCAGTTAACAAACATAATCAGTATTTCTTTTTCGAATTCATCAATATTATCAAACTGCCACACTCCATCCTCTGAATTCCAAAAATATATTGCAATATTCAAAAAACTCTAAATTAGTAACAATGCTAAGTCCAAAATTAGATCACAATCAGTTTAAAGAAATACAGATTATCTTGGGGCTAATTCCCATCTGTCTGTAGACCTCTGAAACTTACAACATAATTTATCTGCTTCCAATATACAAATGGACAGACAAAGGATAAACATTTCCATTACCATAAGGAGAAATTGGGAGGGAAACATGATTAGCCACATGGGATGTGCTGAGTTTCATTCCCAGTGCTTCTTAAAATAGGAAGATGAGCACACAACAAACAGAGACAGTGAGGGAGTAGGGAGAAAGAAAGAAATAAAATAAATCTTAAAAAATATATATGGAATTTGTATTTACAACCTCCAAAGAATAGATGGAGTAATGAATTGTTCATTCTTAACCTGTCCAAAATAAGTCAAGAAAACAGACAGGAGAATGAATATAGTGCTGGTGTGACAAATAAAAGTAAAAATATTTAAAAGTATGGAAAAGAAGACAGTCTTCAATAAGTATATATTAGTAGTTAGAATAAATGTAAATATACTACATTTTTCTAGTAAAATACATTGTCATGCTGGAGACAAAAATAAAACAAAAACACAGAATAAAAACAAAACTTTTTCCTACTCAAAGGAGCCATATAAGCTTAGATAATGAGCCACCAGTAATTGCTTGTATGGATCAAATCTTGTGGGATTTTAGGATATTGCTGTAATGGATAATTGTTCCCAATATTTCCCTCCCTCCTTTATTGTAATTATTCATTTATATCTTCTCATTTGAAGTTGAATTTTTTTCCCTAGAAAGAATGTGGAATACACGTCTCTGTTGTTCAGCTTGGCTTTGTGACTTAATTTGGCCAATGAGAACTTACCATTTTTTAAATTAAAATGCTCATTCTGCATAATACCCCGTTTGATACAAATCTTCTCTCTATCATCACTACACTGAGATATCAAGTTTGATTATCGTATTCTTGCCAGCATTAGGGTTGACTTTAAGAGTAAGAAAAACCTTGGGAAATTCTACTTAACCTCACTGTATCTACTGTTTCCTCATATGTAAAATGAAGATAATAATATTATTTACCTCACTGAGTCATTGTGAAAATGCAATGCTTTAGTAAGACACTGAACAATCCCTGACATGTAATAATCACATAAATTCTAGTTATTGTTATTACCATGATCTATATCATCTTCAATATTGCTATTATTATAAATTAGACAGTCTTAAGACTCTAAACATAGGTTTTACAAATCCACACATTTGAAATATTTATCACTGATAACCTTATGAACTTACACTGACCACTTGAAAATGTATTAAGTCATGTTTTAAGTGATTTGGAGAATATTTTTTGTTTGTATTTTTTGTGACATTTCAACAAAATTGAAATATGTATGCTAACAAATGTAACAAGGTACAAAATTAATTGTGTTCAGTAGTCTATAGTTTATATTAGCAACGCACTGTTATTTTAACTTCATAGATAGGGAAGTTGAGACCTAATAAGGATGTTTTAAAACAACTTAGATCATTCACTTTGCCAATAAATAGCAGACATTGCATTTCAGTTTTTTATTCCTATCTTACAAAATAAAATTTATAAGAGTGCATCAAGTTTGCATTTCCTTCTCTCCAGTCATCTACATATTGTCTACTCAGGCTATCACTTTGAGATGATGATGTAAGAAAGTTTCAATATATAGTTGGCATAATTGTGCATAGCTGTTGTCAAGAATTCCTAGGCAGACTGTCATCTTAAAAGGTTACTGTGACATTTCTAGAATATACTTTTTCAAATATGAATGAAACATGTTGCCTTTTTGGTTGAGGGTGGGGAAGGCATAGAACGTGACATTTTCCACAGTGCCAAAATTAGAAAACAAAGTATTGGAATGCCAAGATTAATCAATCACCCAATAAGTGTTTATGGAATACCTACTTGTGTGTCCAATGAACTGCTTGGAACTAGCATTTAACAGGTTTCAGTGTAAAACCAAATGTAACCTAAAAATCAAGGAGTTCCTTTAACCTAAATAATATAAACTTGCCATGAGAATGTAGCATTCATATGTTTGAGCTACTAAGGGATCTATATACTTTTAGGTGAATATTTTCCAAGCTCAGAATTATTGCAAAGGCAAAGTCAAGTTTCCCTAAAATATAACTCTGAAGAAACAGAAATATGAAATTAAATTTATGTAGTGAAGAATGAATTTGTAATGTTTAAATCCTAATCTTACCAGAAAAAAAAAAAAAAAAAAAAAAGTGGACAAACATGCCAGAGTAGAATCAATCACTGAATTTGGCTATTTTTAAAACCATGCATTGATGCTAAAAATAGCATTTAAGAAAGAGTTATTTTAAATTATATTAGTATTAAGAATAATGCAAATAAATATTAGCTGTAACACAGTGGCATAGATGTTACACATTGAGAATAAAAACTTAAAATCCCCTTGACTAATAGGAAACAGGCAAAGATCATGGCAAGAGGCTTGGACATGCTTCTAAATATTTCACATTGAGTAGGAAGTATGTTCAGATAAATCTGGAAATGAAGTTGTTGTGTTATCCTTCCTGTGGAGTTGTAAATGTCATGTTCCAAATTCAGGATAATACCACAGCTGGAAAAGAGTTTTCACAAACTGTCTACCAGCATTCTATTATTCTCTCTTTAATCTTTAATCCTTCCTTTTACAAATCTTTAATTTAATAAAGAATACCTATTGTGCCACTGTATACATATTCTATAATCTCATTTACATTAATAGTGGAAAATAAGATTGAACAAAACATCTTTGTCTTTTTAACATTTTTGTTCTTATTAATTAGTATTGTGAAAAGTGCCCTTTTCTAAATACTTTTGCTTAATTAGTTGCCAAATCTGAAAATGAAATAGGTAGATCAGCATGGAGGTAAATACTATTTTTGTAGCCATAAAGAATTAACGATATTATCAAGAAAACCAGAGCTAAATCTATTATGTATAATAAAACAAATTTTTGAATGGGAGACAAATTTAAAATATATTTTGTTCTTTATTGCTATGTATATTTTTTGGTGACTGATATTTGAAATGTATTTTTTTTAATCTGCAATATACATTTGACTCCAAGTGTCTTTGCTCATTCTAGTCAATTCTCTCAACTCTTTTCCTAGATTTTGTTGTGGGCTCTTGATTTAAGTATGTCTGCAGGTTCCAAGTCTAGGTAAGTCTGAAGGTTGTTGACTTTGCATATCATTAGGTTACTATGTTTTGACAACTTCAGCAAGTAGAAGTTCTCAAAAACAATGAAGAAAACACAAATCTAACCCTTTCCACCCATTAATTACAGTCCGAAAGAAAGGAGTGTAAAAAGAATACAAGAAGCAAATAAACTCAAAGATTTAATCCCAATGCCTTTGGCAATGAAATAGGAGAGAGAGCTCCTTGAGATTCTTGACTTCTTTTCACCTTCAACATTCTCTTTCCTCACATTCTGAAAAATGTTCATAAGCAATAGTCCCTCTATTAGTCCTTTTCATACCACTAGACTATTAAATTTTTAAAAACCATGACCCAGACTTGATTTATTTCAGAATAAAACCAGAACAGGGGCCATTCTCTGAATCATCAGGGACCATTGTTTTAAATTCCTTCTCACTATCATAATATTTGACACTTCACAAGTGTTCTATGTGCATTTGCGACAGAACCTTTTTAAAACAACGTTTTGCCTTTCTTGAGTTTGCATGCCCTTTAATATTTCTTTCTAGTAAACTTTCCTGAGGTAATTAACAACTATAATTATTGGCTAACTATCATTTATTCTTAAATCACTGTGCTAGTTTCTGGAAGAAAATGGTTGCTCAAAAGTAATCAAAAATCATAATAGCATTATTCACAATTGCCAAAAGATGGAAGCAACCCAATCATCAATCAAAAGAAGAATGAAGAAGCGAAATTTGGTACATGCACACATGGAATATTATTCAGCCCTAAAAAATGAATGGAGTTCTGTTACATACAGCAACATGAATAAGCCTTGAAGAAATCAGCCAGACACAAAAGGACAAATATTGCATGATCTCACTGATAGGAAATAATTAATATAAGCAAAGTTATAGGGTCAGAATCTCAACTGTAAACCTACAACTTATTTTAGGACTTCTGACACCCCAAACTATTCAAAGAAGAAATTTTTTTTGGTTTAATCCAAAAGCAAACAAACAAATCACTAAGATAACTCCTATAACTTTGAGTAATAGTTCACTATCTAAGAGAGGACACAGAAGTATTAGATTACACACACATTTATACATATTTAAAAATAATTATAATATGTGATAAATATAAAAGCAGTATTTGTTAATTCTTCCAACAAATATTTATTGAGAAGTGTGATGGTTAAGTTCATTTGTCAACCTGCCCAGATTATGATATCCAGTTCTCTGTTTGAGTAAGCACTGGTCTGGTTGTTACTGTGGGGGTATTTCACAGATTTAAATCATTGGTAAGTTGATGGCATCTATGGCTGATTACATTTACAACTAACTTAGGAATTGCTTTCAACAATGAGAGAAGTCTCATCTAATTAGTAGAAGCCCTTAAAAGGAAAAGTGATGATTAAGCAGTCAGAAGAGAGAATTTCCACCTCTTCTTCAGCTAGCCAGCTTCTCCTGGGGAATGCATCAAATAACTTCATCATAGTTTCTAGCTTGTAACCTGCCCAATGGAATTTGGACTTGCCCATCCCCACAGACACATGAAAAAAATTCTTATAAAAATCTCATAATATTATATATATATTATATATGTATATTATATATATATATATATCTTGTCAGTTCTGTTTTCCTAAAGAACCCTGACTAATGAAAGACTTATCAAAGATGAACATAGTTCTTGGCATCATGGTTATCATAATAAAGAAACCTGGCACAAATCTCTGTTCTCACAGACTTTACAATATATTTGAGGGAGATAGAAAATAATCATATTAAGCAAGTAAATTATTCAATACATTAAAAAGGTAAAAGTGTTAGGGAGGAAAGTTATGCAGTGTAAGAGCAATGGGAAAGTACAGGGAAATATGATAATTTTAAATAGAGTGGAAAGGTTGACCTCAACTGAAAAGTAACATTTGATGAGGTGCCTTAGTTTTCAAGGGCTATTATAACAAAGCATTGCAAACAGGTTGACTTAGAACAACACAAATTTATTTTCTCACTGTTCTGGAGGCTAGAAGTCTGAAATCAAGGTATCAGCAGATACATACTCCTGGTTTTTGATAGGCTGTGGATGCAAAATTCCAGCTTCCAGCCTCACATGACTATCTTCTCTTCTATCTCTTCACATGGTGTTCTCTCCTCCTGTGTTTGTCTGTGCCTTCTTTCCTTCTTATAAGGACATGATTCGTATTGAATTAGAGTTCACTCTAATCTAATTTGGCCTGATCTTAACTAATAACATCTTCAAAAACCCTATATCCAACTAAGGTCATAGTCACAAGACTGGACTTAGGACTTGAACATATCTTTTTTGGGAGAACAAAATTCAACCCTTAACAGTCTGTCCTCTGCCCTTCCAAAAATCATGCCCTTCACACATGCAAACTATATTCATCTTATCCCAACATTCCCAAAAGTCTTAACCCATTGTAGTATCAAATCTAAGTTCAAAATCTTATTTTCTCAATCATCTAAATCAGGTATGGATGAGACTTTCAGTATTAAAGATCCTGGGGTGAAATTCTTCTCCACATATGTACTTGTGAGTATTAGTTATCTGCTTCTAAAATGCAATGGTGGGACAGAGAGTGGTTAGCCATTGCCATTCTACACAGAAGAAATTTTGATGGAAAAGTGTTCACAGGTCTCAAAAGACAATTCTGAAAACAAACAGGGAAAATTCCATTAGATTTTATGGCCTGAGAATAACCTTCTGTGGCTCAAAGACTCTAAATAGAGGAGTAGAGGCCCTGCCCTTTTGACCTGAGAAGGTCCTTTCAGCCCAGGCCTCAGCATTGCTGGTTCTGCCACTGGAATCATTCGTCCTTCAGTTCAACTTGCTTTCACTCCAGACTGGCAGTGTTTCGACTGGTATAAATTTCTCAAAAACTATACATCCCATGCAATATTATCCTGTTCATATTGCCCTGTCACACTCTTGGCCCTATTTCCAGAGCGTGCCATCTAGATAGGCTAAGAAAGTTCCATATAATCAAATTCTCATTCCTTTTTTTTTTTTTTTTTTTGTGGCCATTCATTCCTCAATTTATCTCTTTCCTTCACTGTCTAATAACATATTCTTCACTTCCTTCCAAGGATTCATCAGAAGATACTTTATTGTTTCTATGTTTGCCAATGGCATTTTCAAGATAATCTAGGATTTTTCTATGAAGAGCCTCAAAATTCTTTTCTGCTCTAACCATTACCTGATTCCAAAGCCAGCTTCACAATTTTAGGTATTTGTTACAAAAGCACTTCTTTTCCTAGTAGCAAACTCTGTATTAGATAATGTTCCCTAGAGAAATAGAACCAAATAGGATAAATGTGCATGTATCCTAGATATAGCAAGGATATATTAAGATATTTATTTTAAAGAATTGGTTCACATAATTGTGGGGACTGGCAAGTCTGAATTCCATAGAGTAGTCCCGATTCCACAGGGCAAGGAAAATTCAGGTAAGAGTGATGATGATGTCTTGAGTCCAAAAGCTGAAGGGGAGATCAGCATTCTGAAAACTAAGAAAAAAGTTAAGGGTTCAGTTTTGAGTCAGAATTTCTTCTTTTCTCTGGAAACCTCAGTTCTTTGCTCTTAAGGCTTTTAACTGATTAGATGATGCCCACCCCATTATCTCTACTACTAAAACCAACTGATCATAGACATTAATCACATGCACAAAACACCCCCAGAGCGGCTATGAGGCCAGGTTTTGACCAAATAAAGGACACTAGAAGGACACCATAATCCAGCAATGTTGAAACTTAAAATTAACTATCATACAAGGACTTGAAGGAGGTGAGGATGCAAACTGGAGGAATAGCACTAGAGGAAAAGGAAGTCAATTAAACATAAGTAGGTAAGAATGTGCTCGACATACAAAAAACAAACAAAAACACAGAAAATTGCAAGAGGCTGGAGGACAGTAAGTGGGAAAAGAATAGAAAAAAAATTCAAAGTGAGGTAGAGATCCTTGTAAGCCTTTATAAAATTTTGTTTTCTACTCTGATGAAATGAGCATATAGAACAAAGCAATATTGAAATGGGAAATTCATTTTGAAAGTATTTTTCAGCAGAGTATAAGAAGGGCAAAGTGGAAGGAAGGAGACCAGTTATGAAATATTTGCTCTTGATAATCAAAACAGGAGATTTTGGTGGCTTGGACAAGGGTGGCTCAAAACAGCGAGTGAGAAGTGATATAATTCTGTGTATGCTTGAAAATTGGAGCAAAACTGACTAACTGGATGTGCGATTTGGGAGAAAAACTAGAGTCCAAGATAACTTTAAGGTTTGGGACTTCAACATCTCACTGGAGAGAAATTATTGCTTAATCAGAGATGAAGAATATGGCAGGTGTTGTGGTTTGGTATGCAGTTGCTGGGGAAATCCGTACCTCTCCTCAAGCTATGTTTAATATAAGATGTCCTTAAATAGAAGTGATAGTTATCTTTAGAATTTCAGTGAGAAATTCGGACATAATAAATTAAGTGGTCATCAGTTTTAAAATGATTGTTAAAATGCTCACAACAGTGAGAAAAAGCTAGCGGCAGTCTTAAGGCACTGGTGTGGGTTAGGTAGTTCATCTTTCCTGAGGAACACAGAGTTGAACTTGTAGGTAAGAAGAAGTCAATGAAGGTTTTGACAAATAGAGTGATACAACCATTTATTTTATTTATTTGTTTATTTTTTACTTTGGAAAGACCACATATTTGTTTAGATAATAGCTAGGTTGGTAGGCAAGAGTATATTTGATATAGAGGTTTAGGAGGCAATTACTTTGACAGTTGTGTAAGGAAAAATATGAGGGATTCTACTACCACATACTGCAATACTAGGTTTTCTATTCTCTATTTAAAAAATTACATATAAAATGATGAGAATAATCAGAGAACTATTGTGATGACTAAAGATAATCTTTTCAAAGTGCACAGGAAAAAAATTGATAGAGTGGTGCTAAATATTGATAACTGGTAAAATTGAATGAAGAAAAAGGTAGCAAATTTACTTTGGAAGATTCTTCAGAAATGGGAGACTGATGTTGATGGATAAGGGAAATGACAGAGTTAAATAATCAAGACCTTGATTCTAAATTGAAAAACATAAATTGATGATGGGTTATGATGAAGATAATTTTAGAAAATCTAAATTTTAGAAATTTAGATAATTTTTAGAAAATTATATTGGAGAGGCTTAATGATATCATTGCATATTATTTGAATGACTACTATTCATCAGATGCTGTGTACTCAGTGAACATTTGGGAGAAATACAGACTTCATCTTTGAACTCAAGAAGCCTACAAGATTTTTGTTGTTTCATTTCTTATTTTCCATCTTGTATGAAATTTTATAATTTTTGAGCCTATAGATACCATTTATTACACATTGGGTCATTAGAGGCAAAGTCCAAATTTCATTTTTCTCTTTTGCACCCTTAGTTATATAGAAAAAGACTTGCAAATTTATAATTTTATCTCATTGGGTCCTCCAAAAATCTGTGAGGTAATGATAATGATTTAATAAGCATGTTCTCAATGAATTCCAGAATTTCTCCATTCTTCCATACCTCTACCTATTTATTTTGAAGACAAGGACACATCATGTGTAAGGGATGGTGATAAATGGCCCAGTTTTCTTGTTAGAGAGGTATTTTTAACTGAAAGTAGTTAATTAAGATATGTATAAATGAATGTGTGCATGTATGCATTTGTAAGCCAGAATATAGGAGATTTCTCAAAAATTCTATGGAAACTTTCTCAGAATTTTAAAGTCATAATTCATAAGTACAAATTTGTATATGCAATAAAGTATGTGCATATATTAACACAGATAAATTAATAAATGTTTAGAGATGTCTAGAAAACCCCAAACCTTAATTTTAGGTTCCCTCATTTTTAGAAGATCTTAGAAATTTAATTATTTAGTTTATGTGTATAAGTCTAACAATAAATTTGTTGAAATAGAACCAGTAATAATTGATCAACATAATCACCATTTCTAAGATCAAAAGTTTTATTTCATTTATCTGAATATGTGAGTCATGAAAAAATATGACATAAGGATTTCTTAAAAGATAAATATTGCATCTCTAGGTTCTAGAACATCCATGATTTTATAACAGATGCTCAATAAATATTTGATGAATGAAAGAATTAATGGATGAATAAATGAAAAACCCACAGTTGTCCAGTGAAACTAATAATAAGATTTTGAAAAACATTCCCCACCTCATCAAATAAAAAATATTTTGACTATTCAATGTGCAAAATATTTTTTGTACACTATATGCACTTTCCCTTTGGGAGTGCACCATACCAGCGAGACTGCATGGAAGAGTTTGGGCAGGTCATTATAAGCATACTTTTAACTTCGGGGTCTCTAAGAAATTAAATATTTCATGTACAGCCTACATATCATCAAACATTAGGATATCTGTTACTGAGTACTGCTTAAATATTCTGAAAAAGGATTTGGGTGCAACGCAATCCTTATATTGACAAAGAAGCCTGAAAATCAATCTCTTTAAAGACAATTTTTAGAAAACTGGTTTGGATGATGCCAGAGATCTATGCTATAACCCTTTAAATATATATAAATTGCATGAAAATAAATGCAGAACAAGTTAATATCACTTTAAAATGACATGAATGAGGATGATTAAATAGCCAAATAAGAATCTCAATTACTGACATCACATATTAATAAAAATAACTAATGCTGAAAATTTTAAAACTATTTTTCAACCAAATTAATATATTTTGAATCATATCTGATGTGAAATTCTCATGAGATATATCTTCTTTTTTCTTTTCCATTGTTTATTGATGTTTTAAATTAAAATCACCCTCTGGGATATTGAGCACCTCCCCTCCACTTCAGTTTAGCATATATGAGCAAATTCTTTTTTAAACTTTATCCTGTTGAAAGCCAGCCTTCAGAGTGAATGAATGGGTTCTGGGAATATAGGAAGTCTGCCAATTTAGGCCTTAATATGTCACTTAGATTTGTAACATGACTGTAATTTAACAAGAGTATGTGGGTTGTTTTTCTCTCATAATTAGACTACAAAACAAAATGGCTTTGGTCAGAAGGATGTGGACCTTTTCAGTCTGGAGGTGGAAAAAAATTACCATTCAATAAAATTGAAATAATTAATTCTACATTAAGGATATGTCAGTATTGCACTGACTCACTCCAATAGCATAGCATTTTCTCTAATTGGAGAGCAGACAAATCTTTCATATTGTTTATGATATACACAGCAGAGAATGTGACTTTCTAGCTTAGACCCTAGAAAATGCTCCATCTATAAATAAATCATGATGTGGAGCCTGAGAAACAAGGGATCAGTTAGTGGTTGTTAACCTCCATGAAGCTCAGGAACTCCAGATAATTAACTGCCAATTTTTCTCTTCTTCTTGAATCATTCATTCATGGAAAACCAGACTATGTTACAAATAACTGTGTAATGTCTTTTGGAAAACTTGACATAATTGCAACACTGTATCTTAATGGAATATTCAACATTATTACTGTCATTATGAGGCATTTTCAAAGTCACCACAGGAGGTGTCTTTTCCATTAAAGGATTTTTTCAGTCTGAAACTTGTCTTAACTATTATTGTCTATAAACTTTAATAACACAAATGCCATACAAAATTTTTAAAAATATATATATTTTACTCTTTCGGATATTATTTTCATGAATAAGAACAAAAAGTAATTACTACATTGCTGTGTTTTGGTATATTTAGCATAAGGATGGTCATGTTTTCAATTTGTTTATATGGCATATCTTTAAATGGCCTGTTAATGACTATTACATTTAATGCGAAGAGTTTTTCATATGTCACAACATAACAAGAATCACTATAAATGATTCTTACCTAAACCTTAATAATTGGTCAGCGCTCTCAGTACTAATTATAATGACTTTGTATTCTTACCTGTATTCGACGTAGTTTTGTACCAAGATATTTAGTTTATGGAAAAGCTTTATCCTTCTAGAGAAAAAAAAAAGAAGCTGGAGGCAAAGTAGTTGTAAAAACTGGTTTATTTTTTTAAAAAATAAATACAAAAATATAAATATAAAACATTAGCAGATAGAATTTGATGAAATGAAATTGCACAAACGTTTTTATACCAGGTTGCATATCACACCTACTAACACCACATGTACATTTTTTTTTTTTTCAGATTTAACGTACAGAACAGGATATAGTTTAAAACTTTTCTTTACCTTTTAAAAGCTTCATTTGCAAGGGCAGGACATGTATCTAACAGAAGCGGCTTGTTTGTGAGGTTGCTTAAACGAGTACTATCCTGTTCATGTTTCTGGAATTATCTTTTATTTACTAAGGTGGACAACACTGAATTTCCATAGCTTTGGCTCTTGGAAGTGATTAAATAAAATGTCGTATATATTCCATGAAGACATCCTACAGGTAAGAATTAATGTAATTAATGAACAAATTAAAAAGTAAATGGGAAAAAATTGTGCTGAGTGGCAGGAAAAGTCTTCTGAATATCAAATACTGTGACGTGGAGGCGACGTTGGTAAAGTTACTTGCTTTTGTTTGAACAGAACATGAATCGTAGGTTAAGAGTCTTTGTCACTTTCCCCGCCACCATACATTTCTGCTAGCTTATTAAACCGAGGGCCCCATTCTCGGAGGTAATCATAGTTTTGGTCTCCTTCTGTAGTACCAGATTCTAATGAACTCAGAGATTCAGCTATGGAATCATTCCCTTCGTAGGCGTAGGTTGCAAGTGAGTCGTATGGAGGTGCAGTGGGATCAAGGTCATGCTCTTTTAGCCTTTCGTTAATGAAATCCCGGACATCCGTGTTATCAGGGGCGGTTGGAGTCCTCCGAGGTATAAATAGAGTCTCTGGAATAATATCTCGCCGGAGTTTCTTTTCCTCGATAGCTGCAGGATTCCTCAGAGTGCCGATATCAAAGGCCTGGGTGTCCTCCTCTCCGCCACCTTCATCATTATAGCTCACAATGTTGTCTCTGATATCTTCTTTAGACAAGATCAGAGGCTCTTTTTTGCGCTGTCTTTTCAGAGCTGCAAATAGTACTACTATAACTTGAAAAAAGAAAAGAAGGTAAATTAGAAGACCATTCAAAAATGCTACATACAATGAGTGGAAGTACTGCAAAGGGATTTAAATTAATTTTTCCATGGCTGGTTATATTTAAAGTTAATTTTTTGCTTCTGACAATTTTCTTTTTGGGGAGATATTGGAGGGCACTAGGAAGATTTAAAGATGATTCCTGATTGTACAGACATTCTTCATTCTTGTATTAAACAGTGACATAGACGTTATGTAAAAATAGACACCAACTGAATGCAGTTTCAAATTAAACAATTAAAAGTGGCAAAAATATGCCACATTTTCACCTCTTTATAAAATATTACAAAGCAACTTAATTTACAAGATATGGAGTCTTAGTTTCTATCAGATAGCTTTGCTGATGGATTTACATAGATTTTCTCACTTTATTAAAATAACATCTTATTACTAGAAAAAAGACCAAGTTATTTAGACATTATACTATAGAAGTTCATGAGGTTTTCGAAGGAAATATACAACTGGTGTGAGAACAACAACAAAAAAATTGTTAGATCAGATTACAGTTAAAGATTTCTACTGAGTGAAATTTTGTTCCTTTGAAAAGAGATCTGGAGGACACTGCTCAAAACAAGAGCAGGAATAACCCCAGTGATTATGATACAAGGAAAAGAGTAAATTCAAATTACTACATTGAATTAACTCCAACAAAGGTGTGAACTTCTGCTACATGCATCTTTATGCAAACATAGATAGATAGGTAGAATTTTGTATCACTAGATCAGATATTTCCCTCTACCATAAGGTACCAATCACAATAATAATAGTGATAATAATCATAATAATAGAAAAGATAGGAGAAAGTTAATATTAAATTCTATCAGTGCATTAGAGCTTCCAAGCCTCATACACTATCCCCAAACATTTGGTCATGGTTCTTTAAAATGATGATTTGGAGAAACAGATGTAAATTCAATTAGCTGGGGAAAGGGGAGGAAAAACAAATCTTATGAGGTTTAACTATTTTCACCTTCAAAGTAAGAAAAATTGTGTATTCTTTAAGTTTTTTAGAATATATCACATTTATTTTGACTAAATTCACGTATTTGCACATGCACACACAAACACAGAGAAACCTGTGATGCTATGATTTTAAGCCTCAGATTATTTATCATCAACCAAAAGATTTTACCGGGTAAAAAAGCTCCTGGTATTGAGGATAATGAAAACATCCCAAAATTGGCTCCCAAGACAAAATTGTTTTGGGGATAAGCAAACCATAATTATTTCAATAAAAATGTAAGAGAGGCCTCCATCCAGCCCTGAACCACTACAAAAAACGAGGGACTAAATTTCAGATTCCACTGGAAAACTGAATACACAGTGCCTTACTGAGCAGTGTCTTGGCTCAGTCACTCAAAAACTGTGTGATCGTGGAAATATTTCTAAATTTGAGTTTCATCATTTATAAAATGAAGATAATAATCCCACATACTTCATATAATTTTTGTGAATTGAAATCAGTTTTTGCATGGCAAAGTACTAAGTGCACAATCTGACATGCAGTAAGCATTTCATAAAAAGCTTGTTGCTATTTACACTATACTCACTGGAGACTTTAATATTTAAAACAATTTGGGGATGAATTTTGAAATATAAGTTAAATCCCAAAGATAAATATCTATGTCATTCATATTTGCAAGTATTGTTCATTTACTGTAAAACACTTTTGTTTTCTTGCCTCAATACAATTATTGTATTAATAGTAAGATACTTTAAATAATTTATCACATATTCTATTAAACAAAATCAAGTTTACTATTTTTTGTTTTACATAGAGTTTGTTCTGTCTCATATTCCATAGTATACATGATTTATAAAGTCTATTTTTAAATGTAGTACAATTTCATTTCCTGAGCTACATAAAAACCTAATATAGAATTGATCATTTTGTACATTAAATGGTTTATCTGGCATGAGTAATTTACCCTTCAATTATCTAAACACAGAGCTAGAGTGTATATATGCTTTAATGAGAAAAAGTGGAAATGTTTTTTTCTATAGATTAAGTAGATATATTTGAAATAAATACGAGTAATGAAGAAGTTTTAAGGCATATACTATTGTTTAAGGCCCTGACTTCATATAAAAACTTGCTCTCTTTTCATAATCATGAAAAATACTTCTACAATTAATTATTGCCATCATTATTTTCAAATTTGACATGATGGCTAAAAAGCACATTTAATACATTTTTTTCAATATGTAAAATATGCAAAAATGAGTGCATGTGTGCTGGTTGGAAGTCCTTCTATACCATAGCAAGTCTTTGAAGTGTCATTCTAACAAAATATGAAATTGACTTTGTGTTTTTGTTGTTTTTGTTATTCTTTTTGAACTCTGTCACTGAAGACCAACTTTAAGACTTGAAGGTTGAGACTGGCCTGTATTACCCCAATTTCTCCAGCTGCCACACTTATGAATAGAAGATTGGCAACTGACCCAAGAAAGACAATGCCACAGAATCTGTAGCTACCTTACTAAGGAGAGAAATAATGGGCCAGCTATAAAAGAATCAGGGTACTGACCTTTGAAACCTCTTTCTTCCTTATTCATCGTATCCTTATTGTAGAAAATCCCAGTTACAAGAGAACATTTAAGAGGGCTAGCAAAAATTGCAATTCTTTATCTCTAAACTTCCCAAATTCCTACAAAAGGTATTCTGCATTCCCCCTTCACACATTTTCATATGTTTATTTCCTATAGTGTAGTGAAAGATAGATATTTGTTTTTCACCTATTGATTCACACCTGAATGAATTCTAAGCACATCTAGGTAAAGTCTCACTACTAATAAGACCACCAAAAAGATTCTTTATATATCCTATATATTCCAATAGGATAAAATATTTTTTCTTTCTTTACTAATTTTTATTTGCAAACACTCTATTCCTGGAATAATGTATTTTTTAATATAAAAATATCTCATAGTTTATTTATTTCTGTCTTCAAACTTAGGATTAGTTTGGGGGGAGATATTTTAGTAAAAATCTTAGGCAGTTAGGGAAACTAGACAATGACCATGTTGTCCTTCTAGTGTTGCATTACTTACCCAGGAGAATAATGATGCAGAGGAGAATAGCAATCAAGGCCCCAGTGCTGAGGCCAGCGGGAAGGAGCAGGGCTTCAGCGCTGCAAGACTGCATATTGCCTTGGCCATCACAGGCACACACTCTGATGGTGAGTGTGCCTGTGCTGCTCTGAATTGGATAATCGTTATCTGATATCACCACAGGCAGCAGATAGGTACTTATTTCATGTCTATTGAATCCATTTTTCCTTGTTAAAATCCTGGCAGTATTATCTAAAATAAATTTTCAAATGTTAGAAATGAATTGGACAATAAATGTCTCATTCTGATAACCATACCTTGAAATGTGAAATAAAATATACATTTATATAAAGTTGATATAAATAACCCTATAAATTATATACAATATGATTAAAATGTAGAGCATATATAATTGATAGAGGAATCTAAGACTATAAGTTGCCTATTTATTAGGTTTTCAAATAATTCCCCAATGATATTTTCAAAATGGTGAACTTTGATCAGTGACTCATTTATCAAGCCTTCATAGATGATCAAATTTGTATTTCAGAGCTTTCAGAAAACATAAGCATTTTGCATACCAAGGGGGAAAAAAAAAACCCACCATGTTAAATATTTTTATTTACAAATATATGTGCTTAGAACTTTGGAAAATGGAAGAGACTGGAGAAGGATGCCACAAATGCTGAATCAAAGAAAAAGAAAAATTATCAGGTAGGAAACTTCTGTCGTGGGTTCACTGGTCTACTCCATCTCCCTCACTCGTTCCCATGAAGCTTGGGAGCTGCTTGGAGACAGCAGCCTGGATCCCTCCCCCACCTTCCACTATAAAGACGTAGAACCCAGGCAAATACAGGCACAGAGATCCAAGTCCACAAGCCCTTGAGGAGTGCTGCATACAAAAGGACCCCTAAAACAGACTTTTCTGGAGTGAGCCACATTTCTGGATTGACATCATCTGGCTGCCCAGGGCAGCATACTGTAACAGGGAAGAAAATAGAGGAAGTAAAGCCTCAGAGAGAAAAAAAAAGGGGGGTGGGGGTGGGGTCTGATGTAAGACAGAAGGGTTCCAGAACTGAAAAGCATAAGGAAAAAGGGGCACTGAGTGAGAGAAAGAATTTAAATAAATCATAGGAGCTGAGTAGAAAATTCTGCACTAAATTAATCAGAAGAAATCAAGATTCCTGAAGAAGAAACCAAGGAAAGAAAGTTTTCTACTGGAGGTGAAACAATTACACAAAGAGTGCAATATTAAAAATTGTACCACATATCCAGGGCAAGAATCAGGAAAAGAATAGCTGAGAAAATCTGATCAATTAAACAAGTGTCATTCTAAAGGTCTAGAATAAGTTGGGCCAAGCATTAAAGAAGAGCCTTAACACAAAGCCTATCAACAATAAAACCCTAGACAAGAAGGAGAAACTGACCTTCAGAGTTAACTCATCAAGATAATCAGATGCCTAGACCTTAGCAAAAAAACCGCAAGCCATAATAAGAAAGAGGAAGATATGGCTCAATCAAGAGAACAAATTAAAACTTCAGATGAGATTCAGAATTTGGAAAATCTAATCAAAGAAGTTCAAACAAATTTTGTAAATCAATTCAAGGAAATGAAGGAAAATATGCATAAAGAGATAAAAGATATTAAGTAGACAATAAGGAAGCATAAAGAAAAATTTGAAAGTATATAAAAAGAAACACAGAAATGTATGGGGATGAAGGGCATAATACCAGATGGGATGGTTGGGCTGAGACATTAAAAATATACTAAATGCATACAAGAACAGATTTTGACAGGCAGAAGAATGAATCAGCAAAGTAGAAAACAGGAGAATCAAAATCAAACAGTCAGAAAAACAGATAAAGAAAAGAATAAAAAAAAATGAGCAGTTTCTCAGGGATTTGAGTGACAGTACAAAGTGCACAAACATATGTGTCATGGGTGTCCCAGAAGGAGAAGAGAAGGGAAAAGAGAAAGAATATCTGAGGAAATAATGGCTGAATGCTTCCCAAATCTTATGAAATAAATAAATAAATGTCCAAGAAGTGCAACATACTCCATACAGAATAAATCTTAATAGACCTACTCTAAGATACATATTCACCAGAGTCTCAAATGCCAAAGATATAAACAGAATCCTGAAAAGCAAGAGAAAAGCAATTTGTTACATGCATGGGATCCTCAATAAGATTAAGTACTGATTTCTCATAGAAGGTTAGAAGGCAGAGGTATGATATTTAAAGGATCTGAAAAGAGAAAAACTGCCAGTCAAAAATTCCTTATCCAATAAAACTCTCCTTCACAAATGAGGAAGACTTTGAAATATTCACAGATAAACAGAAATCGAGAGAGTGTTAAAAAGAAATCTGCCCTGGGAGTGGGTGTAGCTCAGTGGTTTAGTGTCTGCTTCTCATGTACAAGGTCCCAGGTTCAATCCCTGCTACTTCCTAAAAAAAAGGAAGGAAAGAGACCTGATCTACAAGATTTACTAAAAGCAGTTCTGCAGGTTGAAAGGAAAATATACTAGAGAGTGGCTTGGAGTAGTGTAATGAAATGAAGATTATTAGTGAGAGTAATTAAAAGGGTAAATGCAAAACCCAAATGCACTGTATCCTCAATATACAACTCTAATCTTTAATTTCTATAAAAGTCAGAAAACAATTGAACAAGAAAAAGGCATATTTCCTGGTAATGGATATGCAAAATATAAAGTGGTAAAGTGGGACAAAAAACAACATAAAGAGGGGAAACAGAAGAATATGTGAGCAGAGAATGTATATGCTATTCAAACTAAGTTGTTATCTTTTCAAATTAGTAGATTTTACATGTAGGACAAAATGGTTGAAGTAAATACTGCCTTTCTAGTAATAAGACCTAAAAAAAAATGGAAAGACATTCTGTGTTTATGGCACGTAAGACTGAATATTGTTAAGATGTCAATTCTACCCCCAAATTATTTACAGATTCAATGCAATCCCAATCAAAATTCCAGCAGCCTACTTTGCAGAAAAGACAATTATGAAATTTATTTCAGTTAGTAAAGGGCTCTTAATAGCCAAAAACATATTGAAAAAGAATGAAGTTGGAATACTCACACTTCTAGACTTTAAAGCATATTACAAAGTTACAGTGATCAAAACAGCATGGTTTTGGCACAAGGATAGACATATTGATTAATGGAGTCCAATTGAGAGTTCAGAAATAGACCTTCATATCTATGGCCAATTGATTTTTTTCTTTTACACGCACAAACAAGCCTTTATTGCTTGCAGCCATAAGTCAAAGACAAGAGGAGATTAGACAACTCCTGGTCTTGGGGCATAGTCCAGAAACCTTATTGTCACTCAGGGGGAAAAAAAAAAGCCTAATTGATTTTTGATAAGGTTGCCAAGTGCACTCAATTTGGAAAAATAGTCTCTTCAACAAAGATTCTGAGAAAATTAGATACCCATATGAAAACTAATGAAAGAGGACCCCTCTCTCACACTATATATAAAAATTAACACAAAATGGATCAAAGACCTAAATATGAAAACCAGGACTATAAAACTCCCAGAAGAAAATGTGGGAAAGCACCTTCAGGATCTTGTGTTGGGCAATGGTTTCTTGGGACTTTATGTCCAGAACATAAGCAAAAAAAGAAAAAAATACAAAAATGAGGCTTTATCAAAGTTATAAACATTTGTGCATCAAACGATTTTGTCATGAAAGTGAAAAAACAACCTACTCAATAGGAGAAAATATTTGGAAATCACATATTCAATAAGGGTTTAATATCCAGAATATATAAGGAAATCCTACAACTAAACAATAAAAAGACAAATAACACAATTAAAAATGGGCAAAAACTTATTCAAAGGAGTAAAAAGCACATGAAAAAGTGTTCAACATCACTAGCTATTAGCGAAATGCAAATTAAAACTACAATGTGCTATCATTTCACACCCACTTGTATGGCTACTATTAAAAACAACAGAAAACTACATGTATTGTAGAGGATGTGGAGTAATAACATTTATTCATTGCTGGTGGTATGTAAAATGGTACAGTCACTGTGGAAGACAGTTTGGCAGTTCCTCAGTCAGCTAAGTGTAGAATTACCATATGACCCAGTGATTCTGCTACTAGGAACATACTCAGAAGACCTGAAAGTGGAGACTCAAACAAATATTTGCACACCAATGTTCATAGTGGCCTTATTCACAATTGCCAAAAGATGGTAGCAACCCAAGTGTCCTTCATCCGATGAATGGATAAACAAAATGTGGTATAGACATATAATGGAATATTACTCAGCTGTGAAAAGGAATGAAGTCCTGATACATGCAACAACATGGATGAACCTTGAGGACATTATACGGACCGAAATAAGGCAGGCTCAAAAGAACAAATATTGTATGATCTCACTGATATGAAATAGAATAAGTAAACTCATAGAGGTAGAAACTAAAATATAGGTTACCAGGGCATAGATTGGGATTAGAGAATGCGGAGTTTTTGCTTAATTTATACAGAATTTCTACTTAGATTGAATCTAAAGGTTTGGAAATAGATAGTGGTGATGGTAGCACATCATTGTGAGTGAAATTAACACCACTGAATTATATAGATGAATGTGGTTAAAAGGGGAAACTTTAGGTTGTATATGTTACTAGAAGAAATATAGGACTATATAACACTGTGAACCCTATTGTAAATGATGGACTATAGTTAATAGTATAAATATATGACTGTTCTTTCATGACTCATAACAAATGTGTGACATTAATACAATGTGTTAATAATAAGGTAGTGTATGGAAAAATACATCTAATGTATACCATGGGCAATAATTAATAGTACTAGTTTAATAAATTTTCATCAATTGCAACAAAGGTAACTATTCTTAAAATTTAGTACAATTACCAAAAAAGTGCTTTCATCAATTGTAACAAATATACTTCACCAGTGCAAGGTTTTGTTGGTGAGGTGGTATATGAGAAACATTTATTTTATGCACAAAAGGTCAGCAAACCCATAACTTCTCTAATAAAAATTTTTTTTAAATCTTCAAGAACCACAATACTTGAACAACAGTGAGCAAGAATGCTTAATGCTTGTGAACTGTTGTTTCCATCCATTAAAATTAGTACACTAGTATAAGACTCAAAGTGTTGGTGAAAGACCTGAGATGACATATCTGTAGTGCCTGATAAAGTCCCAAGAAGAAGCAGGGATTTAATAAGGCCAGCATTCTGCTATCTAGTATATTGTTACCAAGTATTTCCATTACTTGATAATTCACCCACTAATCCTGAAATGCATTTAACCCATATTAAAAAACTAAAATTTATGTAGTTATTTATGATAGCTTCCTATACTGTTTGTACAATTTACTCAGTCATCACTAGCCAAAATAATAAATACACATACTGTGTCTCATAGGACTGTTTATAATCAAACAAGGAAGCAAAACAACAACAAAATGAACATCCTAAAAAAGAAGGTGAGAATTTCTTTCAGGAATACTGGTTGAATATAAAGCACTCACTTCCTAAATCATTAGTGAAAGGTTAACTTCTACTGCATAATTAACTACATAAGTCAGTTGTTAAATTTTAAGACCTTAGTAGCTGGGAAAGTAGATTGGCGAAATAGCAAATGTACATAAGCAAATTTTAGAAATAAAATGTAGTCCTGATACTTTTGAAATTTTGTACTCTATTCCAAGAAGTATTTAGTTACAAATCATGCATTCTCAAGTCTACACTAAGATTATTATTTATATACATGTGAGTGTTTTTAGAATCGTCTTGCCTAATTACTTTTTAAACTTTTCAAATTTCCTGAATCTTAATTTTGCCTACAACAGCTTTGATATATCATAGAACCAGATGAAGTTGTACCCCAAACTAACCACTTCTTATCCAAATTTTTATTAAGCATTCAGAAAGTTATCATATAATAACACGTTTAACCTAATTACACAAATTACAAAAAAAGTGAGGGAGTATTAGGAATGAAAAGGTCAAAGGGTAATATCACATAAGCAGGAAATTAATTTTTAAAGTGATGATGTGATAGAATTAAAGAATTTAGGTTGGACTTATAGGAAAATACAGGAGATTATACCAAGAAGAGCAACATTGAGGTGATGTCTGCATCCTTGGAACTCCTTTCAAAATCCATCCAAGAACAGGAAAAAAGTGAATTTGCAGAGGATTAGATAAAATATTTTACCAGCTTGTAATGACATGTTTGGGTTTATATTCATTTGAGCTCTAATCCTTGTTTTGGGTAACTTATTTAGGATCAGGAACTCTCCTAATATAGGAAAATGATACACAATTCATCGGCAATTAAGTAGGGTCAGTCTTGAGTGAAATGTTGGGCTAAAACAGATTCTTTAAGCCCTAATCTTTTTTTTTAAATAAGAGCGGTAGCTCGTTGGAAGCCAAGGCTCAGTTTATCATGAAGAAAAGAACAAATTAAAAGAAAAGCTATGTGTCAATTCAGTACTAAGGTTGGCCCCAGACTAAGTTCTATGTTTAGGATTGCCAGATTCAGCAAATAAAAATACAGGGTGGAATTATGAAATTGAAATGTAACAAGGCATCCTATTTTATCTGTCAACTCTTTATGTTAATTTTTCTAATTATAATAATTGTTATGTGTACAGAGTGAAAGTAAACAGAAAACATAGATCCTTCAGAAATTCAAGAGTTAGTAAAAGACAATGTCACTAATGGATGCCCTCCCTTTGAATGGTTTGTGCAAGGTTTCTACTTGAGAAAATATTTCAAATATTAGTTCAATATAAAGCTATTAATTTGGTTAGAATATTTTCCGGTATGCCGTAAGCCACTTAGTGGTGATGTAGCAACTGCGCTCTGACAGCATATATCATACACTATTATTAAAAAATTATAAACATACCACGATGGTTGTAGCAGTTTGGCAGTTTGATGAATTTATGAATTCTGAAAATAGATATTGGATTATGCTTGTAAACTGATCTGTTCATCTGGGGCATGATTAAGTTATAATTAGGGCATTGTCTGGGCAATGTCAATAGGGCATTGAGCCCCACCCCTTGGTGGGTGGGGTCTTGAAGATAAAAGACAGTGTTGGAACAAAGGACAGTGTTGGAGCAGTTTTGAGTTGGAATTGTGATGAGGAGTCTTGAGCTGGAGCCCCGGGAAGTAGTGTACAGAGGAGCTTGGTCATGAGGGAAGAGAGAAGGCCCTGGGAAGAGAAGCAAGCCGTTTGCCTGATAGTCTACAGCTGGCCTTGTGGCACAGAGCAAGCCTAAGCCCTGCGGAGAGAGAGGCAAGCCCCCAGAAGAGAGGAACACAAGAAGCCTGAACCCTGGCAAAAGTCGGCAGCTGTCATGCTCCAACACGTGGCAACAGACTTTGGTGAAGGAAGAAACTTACGCCTTATGACCTGGTAACTGTAAGCTTCTACCCCAAATAAATACCCTTTACAAAGACCAACAGATTCCTGGTATTTTGCATCAACAACCTTTTGGCTGACTAATACAGTGGTTAATAGGTTCATTTAAAAAAACTCATATCCACAGTCATTGTTTTAAAATAAGTATGCTTGTTTAATGAAAACTAGCTGATATCATCAGTTTAGCATAAGTTTATTAAGTAGAGAAAAGATTTCATATAACACCTTCTTTACACTAAGATAATTATGATACATCTTTACTCAGGAATAGGGCTGTTAAGCTTTTTTAAAAAACAGGAAGCAATTTTAAATTATTTCCCCAAGATGTGCTTTTGCCTTTTATGACAGTATAGGAAATATGATTTCTTTATTTTTTATCTAAGAGGCATCATGAAATTATTCACTTATTACACAGGGCAATTTGTATCATGCCCTCAAACAATGCTTTTGTAATGAGTCTCCTCACAGACTAATATGCCTTTTTCTCTTTCTTTTCACTCTTTCTCTATGACTACTTGGCTTTGGTGAATCTGCTGCTGCTAAGTCTCATCTCATGTCAGTTTTCACAAATCTCACTCTTAAGTCTACACCAAGTGCCCCTCTCTATTTTGATATAGCAACTGATTATTTCCTGCCTTAATCTTTTGAAGGGAGATGTAACCTTTAGCACCCATAGTGTCTTCTTTTCACATATATTTTATTTTAAAATTTATGTGAGTAACATTTTGTAAACATTTCAAAGCATGGTACATAAGATATTGCCATAATATCTCATTAAATACTTGATTAAATAAAAAAAAAATTACTATCCATCATGTATATGGTAATGGGGTAAATTTCCTTTTAATGTTACCTTAGGATCATAATGAACATGCTCTAAAATTTACCTTCATTGTCCTGTACTGTGAAGTTTGGATTGACAGCAGCTAAACTGAAGAAAAATTTCTGTCCACCTAAAGGGTCATCCTTGTCTACTGCACTTACAGTCTGTATTAGCTGCAGAAAAGAGAAAAAATATATATTCATCAAACTTCCACTGGTATGATCTTTTTTATAATATGTAATTTTTAACATCTCTATTTTGTTTAAAAAAAATTTAAAGGCAGACAATTTTGTTCCTTTTCCATGTATCTTTATTTGATTTCATTCATCTTTTTTATTAGCAGTATATCTGTCTATCTCTTGCTCTTGTTCTCACTCTTGCTGTTTCATGAGCACACCTGGATATTATTACCCTTTCTCTCAAAACTGGCAATATAATGAGGTTTCATCAATTTAGACATAGCATTTGAAGTGGATGGGTTATTTCATACCCATTTAAACACTGATCTAAAAGAGATTTCTAATGTAGGAAAAAATTATTTTGATTATGGCTTTTTTTCTCTTTGTAAGTAAGGTGAAAAATGTTCTAAGTATGTAGAGGTTTTATATATTACTTCTTAAAGAAAAATCTTAAAATATCACCTACTTCAGCACTGACAGTTCAATTCATTTGCACTGTCAAAAAAGTTATTATGAATTTTTACATTCAACATATATATAGTATGGGAGAATGGTTATTTTATGAGAATCAACTCTTCAATTCATTTTAAAGTAACAGGTAATATAAGAAGCTATGTATGAACTAAGCAGAACATTGAACACTTATGCATAATCAGGATCAATGCTTTGGACATATATGATTAATAAATATGATATGATATATATATATATATTTACATATACAAATATATATGTAATGCCAGGTAAATATTTACTTTTTGCATATATATATCCTTTTATATCTTTCAACTTATATGCATAATAAATTTTTATCATTTTAATTATATAGCTTTTGGGGCATTTTAATTTTACAAAAGAGCTCCAGAAGTTGTAAAATAGGTGTATCCATGCCTGCATAAATGGACAAAAAAATTTATGCTTAATTAAATGACTATTTCTTACAGCATTAACAGAATTTAACATTGTATATTGATATAAAAGAGACTGAGATATTAATAGTTTCTCATAAGAATTAAAAATTATTAAAATATATTTTATTGGCTAAAGAAGTGTAGCCTGAGTGTGAGCAAAATGGAAGAAAAGAAAAACAGCCAGCCCTTCCTTCCCCCTTTTCTCAAGGACCCCTTAATTTTCTGTGATGGGAAAGATGGAGAGTCAAGTAACTTCAATCAGGTGCAAGTGTCACATCCTTGTCAAGAAGAGATTTTCTACCCTTAGTCCAGGGAATAAGTAAGAGCAGGGAATGGAAAAGAGGATGGGGTGGGCAATTAGTTTAATTTCTGTATTCTCATTTGTCCCACACACCAAATGAATGGAATCATTTTCCATGTTGTTCTAAGTGTCACTCTCAGAGTACTTAGCTCAGAGGAATATTGGGTCGAATAAAATACTCTAAAAACGGACTAAAGCTTGCCCAGAGGTCTTTCTAGCATTCCATTTGCCTATGATGAGGAAAGGCAGAGTTTTTAACAAATGAATTTCAATGAAAGCTCAGTGAAGAATAGGATATAATCAAAGAACCATGTTGATGCTCTTTGCCAGGATGTCATAACCTGGAATTCCATCATTGATTATTTCACAGTTTAGTTTAAGCAAAGTCATCTTTCAGCTTATGAGACCAAAATGACACCTATCAAACCTATCTTATGTAAAATAACCAGTGTAGGAGGCTGTTGATCATATTCTTCCTAGCAACTTGTGAAAATATGATACTGAATTTTTATTAAAACAATATTCGTCTGGCATTTTTTAAAAGTCCTATTAAGTATGGATAAGTTACTGAGCCAGGTCTAGTTAAAAAAGAAAAAAAAATGCATAAGGAAAATAAACAAAAATAACCCCTTATTTTGTATGTTTTTAATACATTTGTAAATCAGTATTTATATTGAGTCAAATGCTTGGAAAAGATATCTCTTGAAAATCAAATAGAATAACCCTAAAAGAAGCAATGTATGCAGCAGTAGCAAAATGGGTAATTTACTTCTTAGAGAAAAGGCCTCCATTTTTATCACGCTGAGGCTGCCAAGCAGAGGTCTATTTGAAATGGTATTTTTAGGGCATGCACTATTTTATTAAGATGTAAGTTGGAAGCAGCTAAATCATTTAAATAGGGCAAATTAAACATTTCTATAACATTTTCAAATAAAAAATGAATCCAAGTGAAGCAATTTTACCATTTCAAACAATAGACATGCCAGTGAATTCCAGTTAGAATTTTTGGAAGGAAGAATTTGAGTAGTTCTACAATGCAATTTGCATAAAAATGTAACGGTGACATTGATGTTTATAAAGAGCATCAAATGATGTCAAAACATAATACAGTTTCAGGATGGCTTCTCTTTCTTTAATAAAACACAGTTGATTCCCAATTATTATTTATGACATGCAACTTCATTCTGTGAAGATAGCACTCAAACCAATTAAGAGCAATTCTTTCAGCTATACACACTCAAGCTTTTGAAACAACAAAATGAGCCACTGAAGAAAATTCAGGAGTTATAACAAACCTGATGTTTCAAAAATATTCTAAGGAATTAAACTAGGTCATTAAATACTTTATTTGTTGCTGCAATGATGAAATATAATGTACATGTCAAAGGAACAATTCTCTTGCTCTGCTTCAAAATCATATTTGCATAAATTATAGTATTGATTAAATGTTTCACTGATCCCATGTTTTTGTCTCTGTTTCTCCCAACTTTTTTTCCCATCGTCTTAGCAGATACCAATATCCATCTAATGGCACAGCAAGTTTTGTTGGTTTGTTTAATTTTGTTTTTGAATGTTTACAAAGTTAGTTATTATTTTCTATTACACCTTAACTTTGAGGCAAGGATAAAACCGTCTTGTGGCACTGGAATTTTACAAAAGAAATATGAAACCTGTATAATGTGATTTAAAATATCTTCAAACCTAAAAACATCAGTCACAGTATTTTTATTATATTACTGGGACAAAATATGTGGGTCTAACTCTGTTTCTTCTTTCCTTTCAAGCCTGGAAAAGAAAATATTCAAAAGGCAATCAAAATCTTCTTATGCTTTCAATCGTAGAAGTACTCACCTGTCCTGGTCTGGCATTTTCACATACAAAAGTGTCATAGAACACAGCAAACTGTGGGGCATTGTCATTTACATCCAAAATTCTCACAAAAACAGCCACACGAGTGGTCTCTTTGGGGTTGTCTAGAAAAAGAAAAGGAACATTTTGTTCAGGAAGAAAGAATTGTGAACTAGATTCAATCTGTGTGGACATCTAGCAGATCATAAGTCCTCACATATAAATAAGCATTATGTTCATTCTACTAAAATAATGAGCAAATACAATAAAGGAAACTGCTATAGAGCTTAATTAAGTAGTCATGAATGCAATTATCAGTGGGCTCGAGGGTACTATTACTATTGTGGAAAATTTTTTAAAAGCACAACCCAGTATAATTTAGTTCATATTTTATTTGGATGTTTATGAAACTAAAAGCAATATTTATTAAATCCTTAACATATGCCCTCATCTAATTTACTCTTTATAGGAAGTATCTTATTACCTATTTTTTTTTTATGAAGTAGTTTTAAATAAATTAGTAACCTGCTCAAAATCACTCGTTCCTAAGTGGTAGTTGCTATATTACAGCCATCATTTTGACTACTTTTATTACTAAAATGTATTCCAATAGCTGCCCTAATATATACTTTTGTTTGTTTTAATATACTTTTTAATTTTTAAAAAAAGATAGTTAGAGTACATAAATGCTGCATAAAAAATATAGGGGATTCCCATAGGCTCCACTCCCTACCCCTCCCACATTTTCCCACATTAACAACATCCTTCATTAGTGTGGTACATTTGTTACAACTGATGAGCACATTTTGGAGCATTGCCACTAAGTGTGGATTATAGTTTACATGTAGTTTATACTCTCTCCCTCACAATTTTGTAAGTTATGACAAGGTATATAATGGCCTGAATCTGTCATTGCAATGTCATTCAGGACAATTCCTAAGTCCAAAAAATGCCCCCATATTACACGTATTTTTCCCTCTCTCTTCCCTCAGAACCTCCAGTTGTCAACTGCCTCCACATCAATGATAAAAATTCTTCCATTGCTAGAATCACAATAAGTCTATAGTAGAATACCAGTAAGTCTACTCTAGTCCATCGTTCATTCCCAAATCCTTAAGACTCTGGGATGGTGATGCCCACTCCACTCTAATTGAGAGGGCTCTTAGCTCTCATGGGGCAGATGAATGGGACTATCTTGCTTGCGGTTGCAGACTCTCTCTGTTCCTTGGGATGGTCATTGTCCATAATAATCTCTTGTTATTTCTCCTGGGTGAGTTCAATGAACTAGAGAGTATGTGTTGCAACTCTGTTGAGATTCAGGGCCCAGCTGGCACATGGACAGCACAAAGATTTAAGTCTCTTGGACATATACCTATCAACTCTAGTACTAACTATAGGTTCAAATAGAAGGGGCAGAAGAGCGATGTGTAGGGAAACCACAACTGAGTCAGCTCTGTCACACTGGGGAGCATAAATTCCAAAGTAGGGCCCTCTGGCAAGGCATCAAACTCCTGAGCTGTCTGACCTGCCTATAGTGTCTGGATATCTATTTGAGGTAGTATTTACTTTGTCAGTCAATGAGATTCTGCTGAGCCATGCATAAGCATAACCTCCAGAATGACCTCCTGACTCATTTTGAAGTCTCTTAGCCATGTAAATTCATTTGTCTTTACCTTTCCCCCTTTTGTTCAAGGTATTTTTCCAGTTGCATTGTTAGTTGGTGCTTGGTAGTAATCCCTCAGTGCTTGGGAGGCTCATCCCTGGGAGTCATGTCCCATGCTGGGGGGAAGGTAATGCATTTATATGCTGAGTTCAGCTTAGAGAGAGGCCACATTTGAGCTACAAGGAAGACATTATGTGAGTGCAGCAAGCCAGGCACTAAAAGACAAATATTACATGACCTCACTGATATGAATTAAGCAAATTGAGCAGACTCACAGAGCTAGAGTCTAGAAGACATGTTTACAGGAGATAGAGAGGGAGAAGAAGCTAGCAAGCCAATGCCCATATGGGCAAAATCCATGATAAGGTGGAAGGGTATAGTTATGCAGTGGATGGGCATGACAGTGGTGTGGTGATGCTATTTGGTTGGGCAGTGCTGGTTTGTAAGGGGACCAGGGTGGGGATAGTGGGTTGGGCTGTCCATGGAACTGGGAGGAGGCTTTGGGGGGAAGCAAGTGAACTCTGGGAATTTGCGGGTATGTGGTTAAAACTATAACATTGGGAATGTTCTTTGGGCAAATATGGCAGGGGAAGGTTACTGATTTAGGGTGTTGAATGTGGGGGACATATGGGATACGGCACACCTGGAGCAGACCTCTAGGGAGTATGTGAATGTTCATCTTGTCATAATGGGTTGTATCAGTGGGTGGAGACCCACATAATGAGAGGGAAGTTGTGGGACTCCCATCCTGGGGATTCCTGCTGTGTTCTCAAATAGAGGGACAGGAATCTTTCCAAAGCATAGGCAGTGTCTAATAGGGGAGGACAGGTCAGTATGTTAAGCCCTCAGTATTGTTGCAAGTAACTCTGAATCTTGTTCTTCAAGGAGTGAAGATTGGTGGTTGCCATGGGTCCTGAGGGGAGAGGGAAGGAGGAGTAGAATAGATGGAATGTGGGGCATTTTGGGGGCTATGGAAATGTACTACATGATCTTGTAATGATGAATACAGGCTATGTCACATTTCATCAAATTTTATAAAAGTGTATGGTCCAAAATGTAAACCATAATGTAAATCATTGGCAATGGTTAGTAACAATGTCTCAATATTTGTACATCAATTGTAACAAATATATCACCCACATGTAAAATTCTATTAATAGGGGAAAGGGGAGAAAGGGGGAGGATGGAGGATGTTGGGTATATGGGAATCACCTATGAATTCTGTACATGAATTTTCTGTGATCTCTAGGTTCTTTGAAGACAAAATGACAAAATAAGACACTGGGGGAATAAACAGAAGAACATGTCTGTACATATAAGACAACAGATCTTACAGTGATGAATGACAATGTCAAAAAAATTTTTTTTTAATTTTTTCATTATTTTTTATTATTTCAATTTTTAAAAAATTTTTTGTATTGTATTTCTTATTTTTAAAACTATCATTATTTCATTTTCTTATTCATTGAAATGGTTATTTTGTTGGCTTCATTTTTTAAGAAGTTTTGGATCACAGCAGGGTTACACCTATGACAGGGGAGGATCATTGGTGCAGGGTGTCAGTGATGGTGGATACAATGGAGGAGGTTCACCTGGGCCATACCTGTAAGGCATGTAAATGTGCTCAGGTGTTCATGGAGCAGTATTATGATGGGTAGAGATTCACACAATAACCGAAAGAATATCAAATTCCCATCCTGGGGAGCTCTGCCACATTCTCTAATGGAACAGCAGGAAGTCTCCGAGTACAGGGGCAGTGGCTAGTGAAGGAGGATGGTCTGCTGAAGGGCCTTTGATATTGATGACTGTACTTATGAAACTTTACTTTTGAAATTGAAACTTAGCTTAGTATTACAGGTTGCCTAAGAGTTACCTACTGAAAGCCTCCTTGTTGCAAAATATATATTTTTGTAAGTTTTAGTATATGGCACTGATTTTACAAATTGGATAGAAAATTTACAATGAAATATAAGAGTTCAAATTTTTGTTTGAATATAGTTACTCCTGGAACCATTTCAACAATCCAGTCATGATTTTGCATAACAATTTATTGTTACCAAATTTGCTCATTAGAAACAAATGGCACATTAATCATGATTTTTTTGTGCTAACAATGATAAAAATCAAGAACCTCAAAATTTTCACATATGAAGATGAATTTAAAGAATTGTTTTGATTTGTAAACTTGATTTAAAAATAAAAATGTCTCTTTAGTTGGCTTAGCTTTGGGTAACAACCTTTCATTAATCATAATTGCATTATTTCCATCATTGATTTTTCCTGGCACTTGTGGAGAATATTATCTCAAAAAGAAACACTATCTGAGTGCTTTGTTAAACTCAGTTAATATCCATCAGCTTCCTTGATATCAATATCTCAATCTTTGGAAATAGTCCAACTTCTGCATGGACTTTGGCAAAGTTAAGCTGAACAGCAATAAAAAAGGAGAAAGGAGATAATTAGGTTAAACAAACAAACAAATAAAAGAGCAGATGAGCCCAGGGACAGTAGCAATCTATTAAATGGTCTCTACCAACATGGGCTATGAGTAATAACATTTACCATTGTGAAATGTATCGGACTTACTATCTTTATCCAATGTTTTTCAGTTTAAGGTGAGGGTAGGTTGAATTACATATTCTTTTTTTTTTTTAAATAAGACTAACATATTTTAATTACATTCACATACTTTTCATTTTGTAATGAACATTTTCAAACATACAGCAAAGTTATACATTGAATATTTTTATAGCCACCACCTAGATTTTTACCAATAGCATTTTACTATATTTGGTTTATTACACAGCAATCCATGAATCCATTACTGTTTCCATTTATCAATCTTAATTTTTGTATTTAAGTAAATTTTTATTTTAAAATATTTTCATATTTAAAGAAAAGTTGAAAAGATAGTACAGAGTTCCCACATACCACACACCTACTTTTTTGGGACTTGGGAATTACATATTCTTAACCTTAATCCAGCTTCCTGTGGTTGTGAACCCATTGTAAGTAGGACGTTTTGAGGCTGTTATTTTTAGTCCCAGTTGAAAGGGTTTGGGCCTTAAGCCTATTCGAGGAGGCTTTAAGTAAAGTGAAAGCCATTTGGAGGAGCAGAAGCAGGAAGTCAGTGGGAACCTTGAAGAGTAGAGCAAACCTCCACGTGGCAGGACAGCCATGGAATACCAAGGACTGACTGCCTGCCAGCCAAAAGCTACTGAGGAGAAAGCAAACCTCTTAGCCTTGGAAACCATGACACAATAAATTCCCATTGTTTAAGCCAACTCATTGTGTGATACTTGTCATAGTTCCAGGGAAACTAAGACATGAGGGAAATAATTCTTGTCATGCACAAGTAGGGAGTATATGACTGCTCAAAATAAATTTTCCTCTTTTTTCTATGTAATTACAATAATGCTAAAGTAATGAAATCAGCACTTTTAAAAAGAGTGTGTAGAACTGATTACTCAGCAGGAACATTCTAAGGCTGATGGACTTTAAAGGAAGGCAGACAGAATTCTAAATCCCTTTGAATGACCTTTACCTTTCCTCCCCCTTTTCAAGAGAAAATTTAAAATGCATCTGCTCTTTAACAGGCTTAAATTTTACTGCAGGTCTTCTTAACCCTTAGGCATTCCGTTTTCAGGTTTATTTGTTAACATATTGCTTCCTAATATTCACTTGTTAGTGTGTGTGTCAGGTGGTTCAGGCCCTGGAGTCAGACAGAACTGCTTTGAAGACCGACTCCACCGTCCACTCATTGCGTGACTGGCCAATTTACTCCAGCTCTCTAATGCCTCAGATTACTCAATAGTTACATTGAGTATATGTATAGAATACTTACATATATGTGTATAAAATAGAACTACCAATCCCTTAGAGTTATTTGGGAAATTAGGTTGGGTTAATGAAAAGATCTTGTCACAGTATCAGTTTGATAGTAAGCACTCAGTATGTGTTTGCTGTTATCATCTCTGTTATCACTACCTTATCCTTTTCTCTACCTTATATTACTTAAGAAGTTATGCTTTCACCAAACAAAGCATCCACATGAGTTAAAAGCTTAAATACAGTCCAAGTTAAGGTCTGAATAAAGAGGGTACATTTGGAAGAAGTGGAGATGGGTAAAAAATAGGACAATGCTCTACTCCTTTTTTCCTACCTGCCCTATTCCTAGACCATTTGCTACTACCCAAAGGCAAAGTGCTCCTTTACAAATGAAGTTTCAACCACCTGAAGGTACTTTTTGCTGTGGAGAAGATTGGGAAGGGGGTTTAGCAAACTACTTCTTCCACATTTACTAGAATGTGCTCTTTAACCTACTTACATAGGTATTGGCCATAAACAAAATATTTTCTTTCAATGTAAAGTCTGGACATAATAATCTCTCTCTTTTTTTGGGTAGTAATTCACTTTGCAAGTAGGAAGTGAAGCCTAGTTTCATATCTAAAACTTTGCTTTGTCAGCCCTTTCCCTAGCACAATGTGGAGATTCCCTAGGTTCTTCATAAATATCTCAGGGCCCTTCAAATCAAGAGCTAAATCCACAGGAACAAATGTGCTTTGTAAAGTACCAGTCCTGGAGTCACAGTCAAAATTCAGTTCTTACACTAATCTTTTTCTTGGCAGGTGCTGCAGCTTATGTATAAATAAAATTATAGCACATTCCAAGGAAGCATTATACTGAATAGTAGCTGGCATATCTTTACCACCTAAGTCTCCTTCAGAGTCATGAGAGAAACTCTACTATAGCAAGAATGCATGAGCAAAAGGGATTTTAAAATGTATGCCCTAAGGTCAAATCATGCCTTTATCTCTGCAGTCTCTCCCATACCTCTGAAAAGGGGAAAGTTTAAACTATCTACAAATCTCGGATTTAGAAAATTTTGCAATTCTTCTACCAGCTTAGGGCAAGTATTTCCACCAATAAGGAACTACATCTGGATAATGGATTTCTTCCGTCATAAACTTTGCTCTACTGTCCTCTAAATTCACTGAAATGACAACAGTGATTTTTTCAGAAAATTATTAAAGGAGCTGTTTGATTTCCACAACAAATGTGTTCTACAATTTCAAATTTATTAGGCTATTGATTCTGATCTTCATTTTAGATTTTTATTCTCCACATGGTATTTTAAACTATTTCTTTCACAAAACTAAGAGAGAAGTTATTCCATGGAATAGTACACTAAATAATTACCTGGATTGCTACTTGCCATATGATGTGATGTATTGCTGTAGAATGTAGAATTAAACTGTTAGAGGCAGGGCTGGAAACACATTGGTAAAAAGTACATGCATGCATCGTTCTGTCCTGCTCAGACTTGGTGTATGTTTGACACACTTAAGATAAACCCAGTGCTTAAAGTCTAGAGAAAACAATTGCCTACATCCCTCATTCTGTTTAATACCCGGAACAGCATAATGGGATCTGACTGCTTGCAGTTTGGCAGGTAGGCATTTCCAGCACTTACTCTAAGGACCTATTTCATTTAAGGGCAAAAATAGGTTTAGTTCTTTAAAAGAAGAAAGTAATTTGCCTAGCTTTTTACAGAGTTCTAATTACTTCAACTAGCTTTAGAAGTTAAATTTCTCAGAGTATCTGACATGGAAAATGCAATTCCTAGCTACTTTGTCTTGAATAAGGATCTTGAACCCAGCAGAGAGCACAACCAACCATGATTCTGCATTGTTTAGACAAGATCATGTTGCCCCAGATGTGTCTACAGGGTACATCTAACCGTGATGATAAAAATAGAGACAGGCATAGAAATAAAAGCTTTCATTTCAAGAAAAAAATGCAAAAATTTCTTCTGTTAGTCTTAAAAGGCGCGGCTATTTATATCTCACTGCAGAGAAATTGCACCGATTGGATGGCAGGGTTCTTCTAGGTGAAAGCTCAATCTAGTACTTCATTTTGAAGCTCTGAATTCTTTGCTGATGCCCTAAGCCACTTCCATCCTCCTGGAATACTTGGTAATTTGTCTCCAATGTTCTGCCTACCAAAGCTTGGAATACTTATTTCAAATAATTGGACCTTGATAGTTTTTTGGCAATTCAGTTTAGTGTTTCAGATCTGGAATTTATGGGCTTAGTTTTTCACCATGTTTCAATCTCCAATTAATGCTTCTTTTTACAACAGTTCAAAAGTTGTCCTACTCCATGTACATCACAGCTCAGGTACCAGACCATAAATAAGTTTGTATGTGCAGACAGGGCTGGTTTCATGGGCAAGTGACCTGTTCAGTTGCACAGAAGCTTTGGCTTAGAATGGTCTTGACCCTGTTTTAATGCTCTGTTGTTACCATCTTACAATTCTTAATAATTTTTTAACCAGGGGGGGTCTACATTTTCATTTTGCACCTGACCCCACAAATTATTTAGCCAGTCTTCTATGTGTGCAAGAACTTTTGCAATTACACACAGATATTGTTTTGAATCCTGGATCTGCCAGTTTCTAGCTGGATGAAATTTTTCAGATTAAGTACAGAATTAAGTATTTGATCTACAAATTGAATAACTATTCAAATTTAATTTTACTACTTCTGGGTTTTGTAACGTTGGACAAGTTACTAAAATCCCAGAGCTTTAGTTCCTTCTTCATTAAATAAGTTTAATAAAGATAATAGCAGAAGAAAATGAATTAAAATTCTTAATATGATATCAGGCACTAGTGCTCAATGTGTGCTATTATTACTACCTACATATTCCTTGGTTTCCTTATTTTTAAAAAGGAAGTAATTATATCTACCTACATGTTTGTTGTTAAGATTTGAACGCTATAATATATACCCAGTATTTAGTAAAGATTCTAATTGAATTTGTCCATGTAACAAATTTTAGTACTTTCTAATCCCCCATTGTATTTCATTTTTCCCAAAATGAGAAAATTTCCCCCATTTTAAATCACCCTTTATATTTTATATTATTTTTATTCGTTAACATTAAATGTAGATCTGTGGACCCCTTGACATGTAAATTAAAGAAAAGTTTGACAGGTATTGAAAAGATTTTTCATTGGATTAAAATTACAATACATGTGTGCAATGAGAATAACTTCTTTTAATATAAAGTGAAACCTACAAATATATATGAAAATATTATATACATAAAAATCAACTTACTTATTTCAGCAGCTATAACAGTAAGATTGTGCCATTGAGATAGTTCACGATCAAGTGGCTTTGATGTATAAAGAGATCCATTTCCAGAATGTATGTTAAAGATCCTATCAAGATCTGTGTGGCGGTCCAAGGAAAATCTGAACATAGAGGAAAAAGAAAAATGCATGGCAGTACATGGATGGTTTGCAGTGGAAAATGGTAAAATCAATGGCACACACACATCACTAACAATTTCAGGAAACTACATAGCGCCTCTATAGAATGTAGAGACTGTTTCATACATTTATCACACATACACATACCAGACACACAGTCACACATTTACACATATCCTTTCTAAAGCATGAGTTGGCACTTTGTTCCTCATTCAAATGTTAATCTTCTGAATGTTTGTGCTATTTAAATTGTTATCTATTGTCATATACATTTAACTGCCCGATATATTTTAAGCACAACATAGTTTGCATTAACATGTGGCTACTTTACCAAATGATTTTATTTGGTTATTGAAGATTCTAAGTATGGAATTTCTACACGGATCTAATGCAAAAATCATTAGCTTCATAGTATAATACCCATAGTATTAAATTCACAAGAAACTTCAGTTCTTAACCACATGAGCCATTGTAAAATGTATGTTTTTGTTGTTGTTGTTTTTAAGGAGCTCATGGGAAACAGGCACTCAACCAGCTACATTTGCTCCCCAAAATGTATAAGTTTTAACTAGAACCTTAAAAAATATATATTAAAACTTGAGGGTAAGCATTTTTATATGTCTGTATCAAATACAGTCTTAGCATATGTATGCAAATCTATGGTGCCAATTGATTAGTAGTATTGTTTTGCATGTCATTATTTTAACAGCTAACATATGTTTCTGAATTTGGGTTGATCTAGTTGGGATAATCCCATTATCTTTGGGATTGTCAGGTCAGATTTAATGCAGCCATACCCTCCTCTGTTATTGTCACTTCTCAATCCTAGTGCATAGATGTTTTACAGTGCTTGAATGATCAAGCATTATCCTCCTGTTTTATTTAATGCTCCATATTTTAAAAATAAATAAAACAAAGCAAACCAAAAGCTACAAGACCAATATAAGCCACTACTATCATTTATTAAGGGAAAATATATATAAACTATCATTTTAAAATTGAATTTTGAGAGTTAAAGCAAAATAATTTTAAAATGCTTTAAAATTCTTCTCTCTTTTGATGTTTCAAAAATTTGTATAATGTTTCCAAAAATCCGTTGAAATTTATGGTTTGTGCATCTGGTTTTGAATACATTGACTTAGAAGAACAATGATTGAGACATGTGCTTTTATGGTTGAGGACTGTTTAGTTTATATTTTTATCTTATAGCAACTCTAAATAGAAGCGAACACAAATTTACAAATCTCTTCAATACACTCTAGCCCTCCATATTAACACAACGTGAATTCTCTTTTGGATTCAAATTACATGTCCTACCATTCACAAATAAAGCCAAAATTGTATTGTTATATCTGGTATAATGTTTAAATTCCATTTCAAAATGTCAAAATTATTTTACTGCTTAAAGAATCAACCTATCGATTCCCTTCTGTCCTCAAGCACCTTATGCCATTCATCACTGCCATTTGTCACACTGTATTCAGCTTTCACTTCCTCTCATATCTCAGATGGGAAATAAAACAAGAAAACACCAAACTCCATGCTTGGAGTCTAATAGCCACTCAAGGAATATAATTTGAATCTCAAACTGAATCTTCTTCCCTAGTAGATTGAGACCTTTTTAGGAAAATATTAATACCTAATATGGTGTCCCTATATATTTATTAAATGAAAGAGCAAATGATGGAAATAAATGGCATTTTCACAAATAATAGGTTTCCTTAATTCTGTAGAAATATCACCTAAAGTTCCAATATTTAAATCAATACAGAGCCTCTTTCAAGCATCACTGTCTTTTCCATTACCATTTTTTGTCTGCTTTTTCCTAATTATTTCCTTTTGTTTACTTTTTAAAAGTAATGACAAAGTTTAAACAATTATGTAACATCTTGAAGACACAGAGGGATTGCAGTTTTTTTCAAAACATGATAAAAGTTTGTTTTCCAACTCTATTGAAAAAAATTATGCATTTTAACCTTCATTTTCCTTTTTAAAATGATTTCCAGAACATATATTTTAAATAAGTATGTTTGATTATTGCATTTGCATCCACAATATACCTAGTATTATGTCTAGTATTATCCATCTCATAAGTACATTATTTTCATAAAACTACTTTATTTCTTCGATACTATAGCTGTTTTTTAACTGCATGGTCTATCAAAATAATAACATTCAAGAATAATCACTTGCATTTTCTACATCAAGTTAGGACAGAGTATACAATAAGCTTCATGGAATATGCTGTCATTAATAAGGTATGAAATCATTATTAAATAGGCATATTTAAATAGATTCCCTCCTCTTAGTCATTAGATTTGAATCCTGACTTAAACATTTATTTTTTATAGTTCAAAAATTAATATTTTATATATAATAACCATTTATCTCTATGAGGGTGCAAAATCTGTTTCACTGCATGAAGAATGTTATTAAATTTCATTGCATTTTAAAATGTTATTAAATTTCTTTGAACTCTTTTCAAAAAAATAATTCAAAAACTTTTATGTTTCATTAAAAATATATATGACCACTTCAAAATCAAGAACACAGTATATATCCTGCTAAATTCCATTAGGAACTCTGCCAAGGAAACACCAAGGAAGTACTTGATGAGGAAAATTACATGTGTATATTGGCTATTTAAAAGCTTCAAAGGAAAACTAAAAATCCAAACAATACAGCAATTTAGATGACAATAAATAGATTGGTGAGGAGGCATTTATGGGAAGTCAAGTTGGTAAACGGCAACTCTACGTGATTATTATTACATGCAGGTTTCTAATGCCAATGCATAACCTGAGGACACTATTGTGTGATGCAGTGTGTGAGAATAGTGGGAAGCATATTTATGTAAAATTGTATAAGTAAAATGTGTATATATATGCACTATGACTTCACTTGAAGATGTGACAGAACCTCCAGAATATTCAATTCTAGGTTTAACTGGAGTCCCAACGCATGTGCGTTTAGAGGTTCCCTACATATGTGACTACAGGGTTAGGAGTCAGAGGAAAGTGCATCAGAAACTGAACAGCAGCCACTTGAGCACATACCTACTTGGCCTTTGTAGAGCAACGGGCAAACAAAATCAGCTGACTAAGAAATAGGGCAGTGAACAAAGACCATAATACATTGTGAATTAACAGAGCAAAATTATGAGTCACTTTGATACTGAATATTGAATGTAGATATCTGGGTTTCTTTAAAATGATAGAAAATATCTCCAAAAACTTTCAGTCTTTTTCATTTTGTGTATTCATCTCTTCTCATGCATTTAAGCTGACATAGAAAGAAAAGCAAAAAAAAAAAAAAAAAAAAAAAAAAAAATTAATTGAAATAACTTTGGTATTTCTAGAATGTTCTAATATTTCTTGAAACAAAGAGAGGGATCTTTCATTGTTTGATGACAGGAACCTAAAGGTATTTTTTAAAATCATAATATAACCACATTGCAGCAATATTATAATTATATTCTCCTTAATTGCTAAAACTTCTCACAACATCACATATTATTTAATAACCTGAAGTAACAAAGTAATTTGGTTGCATTGGAAAAGTGCAGCTGAATAGTCTGACCCTATACCAAGGGTTAGAACCACAAATGCTCTAAGGGGACAGCAGCTGACACAGGCAAGTTTTCAGGATAAGGGTATGATAAGAACTCATGCAAAACGGAAAACTTGTGCATGTTCTGCTCCAAAACATTCAGAGATAAGTTATTTTAAATACCTGTGGTCATTAAATTTATGTACAACTTATGGAGAGGTTCTTGCATCTTTCATTGCATTAAATGTTTTAAATGCCAATTCACGAGCTCTATAATTATTCCAACCCCTATCTTTTCATCTCAGATATAGCCATAATTACCTAATGGGACTAGAGGTTGAATCTGGGTCCCTTGCCATCACAGTACCAATGATTGTACCCACTTCAATATCTTCATGGACCTCAAACAGATAAGAAGATCTGCTAAAAATGGGAGGTTCATCCACATCTTCTATAGAGATTTTCACAATTGTAGTATCTTTAAATGGTCCTAGGTAATAAAAACGTGGATCCACATGGGTATTTTCTGCTTCAACCTTCAAAGAATAAAGTCTTTGGCTCTCATAATCAAGTGGCTGTATAAAGAAATAAATCATCAAATTAGAGTGAGTTTTAAAACCTGGTTGCATTCTGCAAAGTTTCTCTTTAACTATAAATAATAAAAAGTAGTAAAACATGCATAATCTCTATATATCAGGATACAATTTTTACTTTTTATATATTCAATATGTAGTACTTCTAAAGAAAAAAAATAGCTTTTAAACCTTGTAAAAATTGGGATGGATATTAAAATCTCTCTCTTAAGGTACGATATCACAAAAAATGGGCTTGTGAATTGGGTGTGTGTGTGTGTGTGCGCGCGCTAAGGTGTTTGCTTTACTGCTAAACTTATTCTAAGCCAAAAATTTCAGTTATCATTTAAAATCTATGTTGTGATATTCAATTTGATGGACTTATGGTACTACATAAACTAAAGGGAATTTTGAAGAGTTATATGAAACTTTCAACAGTTATATGAAACATTCAAGATAAGCAAAACCTGAGTAAAGAGAAATGAAAAATTTTATAATTTTTGGTAATTATGTTACATTTGGAAACAAAAAAAGGAATTTAAATATTGAACTAGTTTAACAGCCACAAGTATAAAATCTAGCTCCTAATCGCTCACTCACTCTAAACGGTATGTTTTATTAACTTTTAAATTTTATTTTATTTTTTATATACATGTTACATGTTACTCCGTTAACATATGACAATATCTACAATAACAATAAATCTGCTTTGGTCTGTGGCTACACTCCCCTCGGATTTTTGTTCATTCCTCAGTCTTGAGTGATTTGAATGATGTCTGCTTTGACTACTTCAGGCTGAGAGGGGTTTAGATATTATGGGGCAGAGGAAAGGAATTGTTTTGCTTGCAATTGAAGATACTCCTTGTTTTGAAGATGGGACTTTTCCATCATCATCGTTTGGTTAGTTGTCCGGGGAAAACTCAAAGAATTAGAGAGTAGGAGTTCTTTTTTATCCTAAGAAGCCGCAGATACTACTTGCATTACTGAGTTACTTGCTGGTCATAAAAAAAAAAAGAAAGCTGCTTTCCCCTTTGCTGATCATTGTCCATTTAATAACAGTTAATTGTGTGAAAATTGTGCTTTGTGATAGAATGCCAGAGTAGTTTCTGAGATTAACCAGTGTTTCAGTGGTTAACTTGATGAATGTAGAGTGTGCATGACATTTCATTAGGACCCGCATTTTAAGGTGCCGTTTTCTTTTCTCATCACGATGGTTCTGACTCTGCTATATAAAACTGGTTACATTTAAACTGTATCCCTGAGCATATGTTAGAAGGAAACTTTAATTTATCTGGCAGAAGGGAAAATGTGAACAATTAAATTACGTTCCAATCCATACTGCCTCTTTTCATTAGCAACTCTAATTACTGCTTTGTACATCTGGAAATATGGCATGTTATTTTTTATGTCTCCAACTGGGAGGCTATGCTACCATTATTAGCTATTAATTAGTTTTATGTTTTAAAGAAAAAACTGGTGATTATAGTGGGCTTTTATGAACATGGCTCTGAAGTATAATCACACATATATTAACTTATTTCTCAAATTTTGTAAAATCTTAGAATTCAGGTTTCAGCCAGTAAAAAGCATTTGGTCATCATTTCCAAGGGTATGCTTGGTTTTATATTCCTCTTACTTGTGCATAATAAAAATTAAATTTAAATATAACCATGATATTTCTTAACAGATAATGCACCTGTACTCACTAACCACACAGATACTGATTTATACTGATGCTGGGCACCTTTTTCACAATTATGATGCCTTCCTGTGTGTTCTTCTCAGTTAGGATGTCAAACATATCAGTTCCATCACCATCAATAATTCGATATTCTACTTCAGCATTTTTCCCAATGTCAGCATCAGTTGCTTTTACACTTCCAATGGCTGTGCCAACTGGGGAGGATTCAAGAACCCGAAGATGGATTGTGTCTGTAAAGAATAGAGAAAAGAATATAGATTAGAGATGGATGAATAAAGAAAGAGATTTATCAATAAAATCTTGAAAGGTAAGATATGTATGAGAGAATATTATTAATAATGAACTCTACATTAGATATCAACTAATTGATCCTTTAAGTACACATTATATGGAGAGCAGTACATTACAGTTAAAGGGAAAAAGTAGAAATCTGGGGCTTTGGTATGTAGGTATTATCATAAACAATGAATACCAACTTCTGAAAGCATTAAGAATACTGATTTTACGAATGAATATGTTGTCTTTCTTCCATTTGCAAAAATAACTACAGATCAACTTTGAGTTCAGATAGGTACCTATGTGCGTTTATATAATCATAAAAAATCACTGAGTATACAGTAAATATTTCTATTTGTTTTTACCTTGTTGTATTCAGTTTTTTTAGTTCTCATAGTTTATTACAGCTGCAGGAGAAAACATTAAAAATATCCATGAAATCAGTCATAGTGGGTAGGAATGCTATATCTGCTTGTGACAGGAGAAAGGAAGGATAGTCTGTGGGAGAAATATGAGGATGCCCTTCACATTGTCAATGTAAAAGCACTAAATTCTGACAAAGTCCCCTCCAGAGCAAAACAAGAATTTATCTAAGCCCCTGGTGTTAGATGGGCTTCTAGCTTGAGCAACCTCTATTGCTAAGAAGATTTATGCTTTTGCACCTGATCATAAACTACAATTACTGACAGATTAATCGACCTGAAGCACACTTCTGATTATAGCACCTTATTCCTCATAAACCTTAAGTAATTCTCCTTAATGTAAATGATAAAGTCCAGTCCTCTTAGCCAGCTATGCTCTTGTCTCAGTACATCTTTCTTAATGTAGTCTCTTCAGTCACTTCCAGGAAAGATTTGCACCAAACAAGACTTTTCACTTAATGCCCTACACCTTTCTATGTATTTTGTAACATAAGTTCCCTCACATAAAATTATTTCCCATCTCCCCTCATATCATTATGCAGCTTACCAAATCTGAGAAAATGACACCTACATCCATTCAGTTTTGGAAGTCACTTCCTAGGAGTCATCAATAAAACTCATGTTTCTTCGCACTCCAGTTGATTTCTTAGCCTGTAGCGTTGATTCTCTTTTCTATCATTTTCTCTCCATTTCTCTCTAGTAACATACCATTGAAAGCAACTCTAAGCTGCTTCTTGATACCGCCACCTTGTCTATCTGTGCCTTTGCTGTTGTTTCTCCTTGGAACATCTGCTCACTATATATTCAGATAACCTGCTCACTCATTTCCTTCACGGTCTACTCAACTCGACCCCTCTCAGAAACTTTCACCCATAACTTTATTGAGAATAGGATTATTCTTCATACCCTTTACCACTACCAGCCATTAAGTTATCTATTTATTTGTCAGTACCATGAGGATGTAATACACAGCAGGTAGTTTGTATTTTTCAACCATTAGTTCCCATTACATCCCTTTGACTATAGTAGTCGCTAAATAAATATTTGTAATTAGATGAATGGAAGCTTCCTAACTAGTTGACCAGCTCCCATTCTTTGCCAAAGCCAATCAATTCTCAGCCACTCTCAATCCACATTGCAGCCATATAATACCTTTGAATATGGTAATTTTTATCAATAATTCCTGAGAGCTTCAAATTCTGTTTAATGGCTCCCATTATACTTAAGATAAAATAAAACATCCTAAGATGGCCCTAAATAATTTGACTTTTCTGTCTTATTCTTTCCCCTGATTAGTACTCTCCAATCACATTGGATGTCTTTAGGTTATACCAACATGATAAGATCTTTCATAACTTAATATTTAGTATGCTTTTCCTCTTTGTTAATGATTTTCCCTACAACTCTTTGCCTGGAAAACTCTTATTCTTCCTTTGGATGCATATTTAACTTGTTATGCTTCTAACAAAGAACATCATCAACCCTATCCTAGCTACTGCAAGGACTTTCTAAAAAAATTAGATCTTATAATATCAGCACCTTAATAAAATGATTTTCCACACATTAGCAACAGGAGCAATTCTAAAATACAAAGATGATACCACTCAGTGGAGTACTTCAATGATGTTTTATTGATGTTAGGATAAATTCTTAATTTTTTCATTTGGTTATAAAGTCTTATAAAATCTGGGTCCTGCTAACATCTTTAGTGTCAGAATCATCTATTTTTATATCTAGAGCCTATGTGACTTCCAAGTACACTAATGTTTCCTTAGTTATTGATCAATCAGATAAAAATTGCAAATACATAGAATATCTAATGAAACAAATGCAAATAATATGGACGATTTAATATACATCTATATAATACCAGTATGCACCGATTAGAGAATACAGACTCTTTTCAAGCAGGCCTGAAGCATTTAATCCAAACTTATCAAGAACTAAGTTATTAGGCAAGTTCTGACAGATTTTAATAAATAGGTATCTACCACATTCTCTAGCCAGGCTGCAATTAAGTTGGAGGTTGTAGCAGTTTGATATTATTGAAGAATTCCAAAAAGAAATATTGGATTATGTTTGTAAACTGGTCTTTTCCTCTGGGTGTATTAGAGTGAATTGGATTCAGAGGTCTTACTTTTACTTGATTAAATAATGATGAAGACTTTGATCGGGCTACATCAGCAGGACTTTGAGTCCCCGCCCACCAAGGGAAACTGCACCACAGAGAAAGGAGGTTGGAGTTTTAATGCTGGAGCCCTGGGAAGTAAGCACACAGAGGAGCAGAGCAGCTGAGCAGTGAGAGAAACAAGACGCGGGAAGAGGGGAACCCAGGAAGCCTGAACTCTAGGCAGACATCAGCAGCCATCTTGCTCCAACACATGGCAACAGACTTTGAGGGAAGTAACTTATGCTTTATGGCCTAGCAACTGTAAGCTTCTACCCCAAATAAATACCCTTCATAAAAGCCAACAGATTTCTGGTATTTTGCATCAGCACCCCTTTGGCTGACCAAGATAGAAGTCACTACAAAAAAAGAAACCTCCAAATCATATATGTGGAAATTTAAAACTGATTTCTATCTAACTCCTGGTTCTAATAAGATAAAAAAATTCAGGGAAAAATTGAAAATGTAGTAGAAATTAAAACTTGAGGGTGCAGGTAAAATGATACTACTTTGAGAAGATTATTTATAACCTTTTTTGTTTATTTACAAATAAAGACAAGCAGAATATTAATGAGCTAAGTATTAAGCATAAGAAACTGGAAAAGAAGCACATAAATCTGCTACCAAAGAAAGAGGTGATAGTAAAGATAAAAACAGAAATTAATGAAGTAGAAAACAAATACACAAAAAAAGGATAAAAAGGCCAATAGTTGGTTCTTTGAAAAGGCTTATAAAATAAACATACATTTGGCAAGATATTCATGGAAAGGGCAGAAAGGCAAAATATACTATTAAGAATTTTAGAAAGAGAAATACAAATATAGAGATTTAGGTTGGAGAATATTAAGAACATTTATAAGTCATAAAATTGAACTTTTAGCTGAAATGCCAAATTCCTAATAATAATTAGAAATATACCAAAAACTGACTATAAAGTATGATTTAAAATCATCTATCTTCCTAAATACAAGCAGTTCAAATAGTTATCAAGAAGCATTCATGAACAAATAATTCCAGTCTACCCAAACTCCTCTAAAGAAAAGAAAAATGGCAGCTGCTTCTTTACTCATTATATGAGCTCAGAATATGCCTGATACCAAAACCAGGCAAGAAGAGTTCTGGGGCTGCATCCTGTGGGCTAAAATCTAGGTTCTACCACACATAACTGTGCAACACATAGCAAGTTCATTTTTATTTTTAACTCATAATCACTAATATAAAGGTTACTTTGTGCCAAGCACTCTTCTAATCACATTTCATATATTGACAAATATGATATTCATAACTACATTATGAAGTAAGTAATATTTTATCCCCATTTATTGGTAAGAAAATTCAAACACAAAGACATCATAAGGTCCCACATCTTGTGAATTCACCATAAAGCAGACAGGTTTCTGAGTCCCTCCCTGTTCAGGTTCCTCTACCATAAAATTTAGTTTTTACTACCATGGGGGATGGAAAACATCTGCATAGCTAGTGTCTGTATCACCATGACTTTGTTATTATAATACTTCATCAATACAACTCTACTATTCCATGATACTCCTGACCAGGAAGATAAAAGTTGGAAATAAATCTATTGTTCATTTCAGAAACCTACTGAAAGACCCATCAACTTTTAACTAGAATCTAGTCCCTTGCTGCAAAATCCTGCTTTCTCCACCTATCCTGAACTAGTATATCTTGATCCTGTTTAGTCCTAGCCAAGTTCAATGCCCTGGTGTTGGGAAAGTAAAGGGCACACTCAGCAGCCATCTCTTAGCTCTCACTTATACCTCCTCCTTTTCCTTGCGTGCTTGTTTGTGTACAGGTGTTTGATGTTTCCATTTGTGCTTGTTTGCATGCAGGTGTTTGGTATGTTTCCATTTCACGGTGAATTTTTAATCAGCACCATCTGTTTGCAAGCGCACAAAGATTGAGCACTGGCAGAGCACCTTCCCCCCTGGAATGTTTAAAAGCTCAGCACTCAGTGCAAGTGTCCATCACCTCTGACACAGAGAGGCCTGCGGAGCTGCCAAGCCGTTGGTCTCCCCAGGGGATCAGCCGCAATTGGTCATTCATCTCCAATGGATTCTTTGATATGGTACCCAAAGCACAAGCAACAAAATAAAATGTAGAAAAATTAGTCTTCATTAACATTAAAAACTTTTTTGCTTCTAAGGACATTATCAAGAAAATGAGATGACAACTTACAGAATGAGGGAAAATAGTTGCAAGCCATATATGGGATAAGGACTTAAAATCCAGAACATATAAAGAACTTTCATAATGCAACATCAAAAAGACAAACAAGCCAATTAAAATGGGTATGAAAGAACTTAAAAAGACATTTTTCTGAAGAGACTATACAAATGGCCAATAAGCATACGAAAAGATCTTCAACATCATTAGCCATTAGGGAAATGAAAATTAAAACCACAATGATACCACTTTAAACCAACAAGGATGGCTATTTTTAAAAGGAGTAATAGAAAATAACAACTGTTCAAGAGGATGCAGAGAAAATGGAAATCCAGTGTTCTGTTGGTGAAAATATAAAGTGGTGTAGCCACTGTGGAAAGCAATATGGTGATTCTTCAAAATGTTAAATACAGAGTTAGAATATGACCCAGCAATGTCATTCCTATATATGTATCCAAAGAAAGTGAAAACAGGATCTCAAATAGATATTTGTACCCAATCACAGCATTAGTCACAATAGGCAACAGGTGAAAACAACCCAAGGGTCCATCAACAAATGAATGGATTAACCAAATACAAATATACAATGTAATATTATTCTGCCATAAGTCAAAGTGAAGTTCTGAGACATGATGCAACATGGAGGAATCTTGAAAACATTATGCAGAATGAAATAAGCAATGCACATAAGGACAAATATTGTGTGATGTCACTTATGAGAGACCTAGAAATAAATTCACAGAGGCAGAAAAGTAAAAGATAGATAAATCAAACTATATTAAAATTAATAACTTTTATAAATAAAAAACAATACAGATTAATTGAAATGACATGTTACAAATAAAAAGAAGAGGATAATTTCAGCAACCATACTGACAAACACAGTATATCCATAGATCTATAAGAAAAGACAGATGACGTAGTAGAAAAAGTAGCCAGTGATGTGTGTGGAAAATAATAGAGTAAAGGAAACAAGAAAGACAAATAAATAAAGGAAAATATAATGAATCTTAATCAGGCAATTACAAATTAAGGTCACCATGTGATAGCATTTAACAACTCCTACATTGACAAAAATTAAGAACTCTGACAAAAACAAGTGTTAACAGCATGTGTTACAATAGGAACTATGATGCAGAGCTGATGGGTATTAAATTCAGTACACTGACTTCGAGAAACAATTTGGGATTATATATAGTGAAGTTAAATATCTGTGTAACTAAAATCCAGGAATTTGTTATACATATGTACCAGAACAGTTTCAGAAATATCATATAGAATTATTTTCTGTAAAATTTAGAAAAATTTTAAATGGGAAAGAACCCAAATGTCAAACAGCACAAGGACAGATAAATGAGCTGTTAAATAATGACACATATCAATATAATACAAAAGTCAAAACTATTAGCTATAGTTATTAGAAAAAAATATGGGTGAATATTAGATGATTACTATTAAGTGGAAAAAGACAATTTTCATAAAATTATGTATAGTATGCTACTATTCTTATCAACTTTAAAAATGAGAAATCATAATAAAAAGTTTAGGAATACATAAGTACACAGTATATATTATATAAATATATAAATATATACATATATAAATAATAACACAAAATTCAGGATAATAGTAAACTGCAGGATATCTAAAAGGAGATGATCATACAAGTGCATGCTATTTTTTAAATTTCTAATAATGTTTTAAAGTACACATAAGTGTGATTTTTTTTTGCATTTATTAAATAGTCCATGAAAATTTAAAACAAACAAACATGTATCTACCACATTCAATGTCAAGTATAGAATTCACTTTAAATTTTGATAGTTCTCCTGGCATTCACCAAAAGCAAACACAGATCTCATATTTAGGATTCAACAGTAGGCCTCACAAATTTCACAGAATATAAATTTCCCAAAAATAAAAATTGAAAAAATTAAAAAGATTATAACAATAAAAGAAAACATGAATGAGTGCCATCAGGAAAACAAAAACAAATATATAAACAAGTGAAAAAGCAACAAACAAAAACCTCTAGTTAAATAAAATCAGCAGAATGATGAATGTTGGAGTCATCAGCTGCACAATACAAAAAAATATACACAATCTTTACATTTAAAGACATAAATGTGACCATAGAAATCTGATTAGAGGGTAAGACTATGAAAAGTACCTGGGCATGTGTGATGCAGAGCCAAATATCATAGCTAGATATTAAAAATATAATAATTGATGTTAAAAAGAATAAATGGGTTAAACAGCATATTAAAAACACCCAAGGAAAGAATTAGTGAGCTAGGGGATAAATAGATGGAATTTCAGAAACTTTAAAACTAATGAATACTGACAAGCTTAAAAAATAGGACCATGAATCAAAATGTCCAAGGACCTTTCAGCAGTAACTCCTGATGCAGAAAAATTTTGAGAAAAGTCATCAAAATTTGATGATAAAATTATGTTGAACCTAGAATGCTCACTCCAGCTAATAGTAATTGTGATAACAAAATGAAGATAGTTTTAGACATTCAAGGGCTCAGAAAATTTACCTCCGTTCAGGTGTTTCTAACGAACCTAATGGAGAACGTATTCAAGGAAAAAAGCTACTTAATCAAGCTATAGGGAAATATGAGATTCAAAGCAAGAGAGTGACAAAGAAATATTCTGGGACGACAGATTTTCCTGAGGCGTAGAGATTAACCAGTACATGTTGGAACTGGACTGCTGAGGGTCCGCAACTTTGTTTTGTGCCAAAAATGAAGCTAAATGATAGAGGAGTCCTCCATAAATCCTGAGCAGCTGTATACATCATGACACATCAAAAGCACAAATTTGTAATATCTTGGAGAATGTGACTTTGCTAAAGAGGATTCCAAAATCCAAAGGTTTGAAATTAATACACAAGGAAAAAAAAAAAGTCTTGTTTATTCCCTTTGACCTTTGAGAATCAGCTTAGAAATTTTAGCACAAAAGACCCAATGTTTACAATTACACTTTTAAAAGCCTGATTTTGTTTCAGACAATAATACTTCTTAGAGAGATTTAGTGCTGCAATATGCTCTCAAGACAGGAAACCAGTAAGGGAGACTGTCAGTGTGCAAAGAACCTTAATAATACATAACTTAAATTTGAAAGATTTTTTAAAAAGTGATATAATTGTATCTGGAGGAGACTGGATAGGTGTGTAGATGAGCTAAATTTTCATCTCTCATGAAAGGAATTCAAAAGGTAATGTGCAGAGTTGGGAGCCAAATCCCCTGCTCCTGCTGTGGCCGCAGGAGCCAGAGCTGCAGTCACCAGCGCCTCCCCACACGCCCCGCGGCCCTGCGGGGCGCCTACCCTCCCCGCCCGCCCGCGGCCCTGTAGCTGCTTTGCTCCTTCGGGCGGCCGCTGCCAAGGGTACGGACAGCCGAGATGCCTTGGGAGCTCCTGGCCCGTGCCTGCAGCTTGCACCTGCAGATAGTGAACCTACTGAGCTGGGGCCGTGTGTGGAACAAGCGCTCGTCCACGCACAGCGAGGGGCTTGGAGATTGTATCTAAAAGACTGAATGAGTGGAGTTCCCCAGTCAGCCCAGATTTGGTCAGGAAGTTCCCAGATGTCTTGGAATGTACTGTATCTCATGCAATAGAAAAGATAAAACTTGACAATAGCACAGAAATGAAAGTTTGTGCAAAACTGTTCAGTGTAGGATCAAACTCTTCATCATCAACTGGAAATGCAATTGGCATGGTGTATTCAGTCCTTGGAGTTGCACAGCTAGATTCCATGGTCCTTGCTTCACCTCCTACTGAAGATGGAATTCATCTTTCCGTGGAGCATTTGCAGCCTTACTTGGAGGAATTGGAAAACTTAGTTCAAAACAAAAACATCGTTGCTATTGGTAGTTGTGATCTAGATAAAACACACTTGGAACAGCTGTATCAGTGGGCTCAGGTAAAACCAAATAGCAACCAAGTTAATCTTGCCTCCTGCTATGTGATGCCACCTGATTTGACTGCATTAGCTAAACAATTTGACAGACAGCTGTTGACTCATGATGATCCTAAAGAACTGCTTTCCAAGAAGCTCTTCAGGAAAGCATCCCTGACATTCGAGCACACTGAGTGGGTTCTACTATGGCTTCTGCCATATTTGGTGATTGTGGAAAGTAGAGGAATTATCAAATCATAAGACTACATTATACAAGCTAAGAGAAGGGGTTTTTAACTAGGATCAATGATTGTAATTGACTTTGTATTTTCCTTGCAAATAAGTTAAATTGACATGTGTAAAAATCTAGTTACTACCTGTAAATGGTGTCATTGAGGCAGATATCCTTTAGTCATATTTGACAATAGTTTGTCTGTCTACTATTAGCTATCAATTCACTCATATGAGCCACTGTATTGTTTTCATTAAACTCATTTTCTAATTGAAATTGTCTTTAAAAAGAATACTTGCAATATATTTTTCCTTTATGACTAATAGAAATCAAGAAAATCATTGGTAGATATATTTTGGCCTAGGAATCAGGGTAATGTATATACATATTTTTTATTTCTAAAAAAGTTAATTAATGCTTCTAATTCTCTAAAATAACTAAGCAATTTAATAAGAGTTGTTAAAACTGAAATACTAGAAGATATTTTTCTATTATCATGGATAGTTATTTCAGAGAAACTGAAGTGGCTAAGATCTACTAGTAGTGTAAATAAAATTCAATTCTTAGTACATAAAAAAGGTAATGCCCAAAAATATTCCAACAATAATGAGAAGATATTCTTTAAAGAATTATATCTCAAGACAAGATGAACTTGAAAAAGTAATGGGTTACAGTTATCTGTGAGAATGAGAGACGTGGTTGAAAGAGAATGGAAAGAATGGCTGCTTTTACATACTATATAATATATATATATATATTTACTATTTCTGCTTTTACTATGTTTTACTATGTTGATGCAAATTATTTTCATCCTAGAAAAATTTCTGGATTATTTTAGAGATAATCAGGCTATGGTAAAATGTATCATATATATCATGGAGTCTCTTTTTAAAAGATTTTTTTAAAAAGGAAAAAAGTTTCTTTGTTTCATTAATTTTACTGTCACATAGATTTCACTGTGTGTATTGTCTCTCTGGGAATTTGTTCTCCCACTTTTTATTTTTAGTTTGAATTTCTTTGAAATTGCTTGATTTGTATTCTTGGGCGCACACTTACATTCTGAAAATCTGTCTGCTTTGAACTTGCCATTATTGTTCTGGTCAGGTATCCAAAATTATTTATCACTTCATTTTATTTCTTGATTGGTGCAGACAATAGCCATTACAAGCTGTATCTCATTTCGATTAGGGTTTGGGTTACTCATGTTAATTTTTAGTGCCTTCTGAGACCTAAACAGGAAAGTGGTCATGCTCCATTAGTTCATATTATAATGAGTTTAAATTCTGAAATTAATGATTTTACATATATGTGTAAGTGTTAGTAAAGAAAAATCACATAAATTATTTTCCATAGTCATTTGTTAGAAAATATACATATATGTGTACATATACATATAATATATCATATCATATATGAGTGTGTGTATATACACATATATAAATATCTTTATTTTTGCCTAATAATAATAATAAAAGAGTTTTTGAAGTGTTTCTTACATTTCAGCAGGGCCATGATAAAGATTGAGCCCCATTCATCAAAATAGTATAGATTTTGCTTCTGCCAAATAATTCAAGTAGCTATTTTGGGAAGAAGTGTATGTTACATACACACATAAATATGGATATATGATTGTTTTGATTGCATGGGAGATTGAATACTTAATTCATTCAACAAATATTTATATAGTGCTCTACATAATGAAATTTGAAAAAAGCTTTCTGTGGTATTATGTTTATGCCCAGAAAACATCTTGGGACAAGATTGACTTTAAAACAAAAAGGTGTATTTTTATAACTTCAGTGTATGAAAGAGCTATTCATTTGCACTTTTTCATTTATTTCCAAGGCTAGCCTATTAAACACAAATATCAGAGTTTGTCAAACAAACTGAAACTACTTTAATTTGAGAGCCAGCGTGTTCTCCCTCCAAAGGTGTTTGCATGTAGAGGGAGCAGCAGGATGGAAACTAGAAAGGCAGCATAAATTGCTATGCACACACTGACAAAGGCGAAGAGGAGCCTGTCACCCATCTTCAGTTTCATTCATCTGTAAAGACATCTATTTGCATGCTACTAATTTTTTAGCTTACAGTTGACGGAGCTTTAATTTTGTGGTATGCTTCCCCATCAATTCCTATTTGTAGTTGTTTTAAATCCATTTCCATGTGTCAGTTTGAATCATCTGCTTCTCTTTTAATATCTAGAGCAGTCAAAGAGTTCTTGGTGAATATGTTCTTAGTCTGATTATACACTTAAGTTTAAAGGCATAAATGTGAGAAGAGACGTTATTGACCATTTCTGTATCATATACAAAAAGTTATCTTATTAGCAAGTAAAAATCTAGATGGTAGTATTGCAAAGAAAGTATCATAAGAACTGGTAAAATACATGTCTACTTACATAAGTAAACTTAGAGGCTGTTGATAACCTCACACAACATTTTGGTGTTCATTATTAAATATTTCAAACAGCTTTGGCATATTACTGTTTTTTTTTTTTTTTTCAGAATTCAAGAATGAAGTATTCCAGGTCACTTGTTCTACCAAAAATATGATCAGTAACACCTTTGTACTTGACTATTAAAAACACTGCAGAATTGTATACTAGAGTTGGAAATTAGAAATCACTGACAGCTCAAAATGAGTAGGAGATTTTGGAGGATAGACTTTAGAGAGGCAAAGTAAGAGATGTCACAGCATGACTTCTGTTAGGAGACAGAGAGAAACAGAAAGAGACAGAGACAGAGAGAGAGAGACCAGAAAACAACTGGAAGAACAAAAGGACAAGCTGCAAACTTATTACCAGGTTTGTTGCCTGGTAACAGTATCTTCTGTTTTGCATTATTTTGTTTTGTTTTGATAAAAACAATGAAGTTCAAAGATGTATAATACATCTTTATCCTTTGTTCCCTGTCTTTGTTTCTCTTTACATTTAAATAAAAACTATTTTTCCAGAATTAAGATAAAAATGCACCACATATATGAATCAACAAAATAATTTACCATTAGTTTAATTTTTTACTTGCTTTGTCTTAATCTTATTGCAACATCTCTATGCCAACTAATAATCTCAAACAATACTTGCTTTAAGAAAAACTACACAATTATGGTTTATAAACCATTCCATTGTATAATGTTTAAAAAATGTTTTTTAATGAGCTTAACAGGAAGAAATTAAAAACAAGATAAAGCTCCTTGGAGGAAAGTGCAGAGTAGTTAAGGAAATTATGCAATGCTAAATGGGTATTTAGGAGAAAAGAGAGGAGAACTGAAAATCACACCAGAGACTGGCAAAGTACCCATGCTTTGGAATTGAAGACACCACCAGAGGAAAGGCAGAAACCTAAATCTGTTAGCACTGGGGATATCATCACCAATTTAGCTTTAGGTATTTCCGTTAACTTTGCACAAAACGAGATGCTGTTATGATAGCTTAGCTTCCTTTTCCTATCATTGAGGAAAGCCACATGGCAAAGCTTTTAAAGAAGTCCTATTGATCACCAAAGATTAAGGACTACACCTTGATACATTTCTTTGAAATTGTCTACAAGTTAATTGGCACATTACAAAATATAATTGCAATGTGTAAACATAAAAGGTATATAGGATTGGGAGAGGTTAAGATAAACCTTAAATTAGTTATTCACAAACATACTACATTTTATCAAGTATTAAGTCTCATTACAATATGTTTTGCCTGAAATTTTAGGCATGCCTAAAACTCTTAACAGCAGCTTAATAGTTTAAACATATTTGCATAGCTAATTTTATATCTATATCTATACCTATATCTACCTTGGAGTGTTGCCCAAATTTGTTCTAGAGGATTTTGAAATACAGAGGGAGTTGTTATTTTCATTTATGCAAAATGCTAAGTAGTTTAGTCTAAGGCTTTTCACTGGAAGTACTGAAGATTTGCAAGTGGCATGCTTACATAATTTGATATACTTTATGTCTCTTAGAGAATTACGTATTTCATCACACGTAGAAAATTATATAATTTCCCCGGTTCTGTCCTTGTAAACATTTAGCCTATCTGAGATCATACAAGTCTATTTTCATATATATATATATATATATATATATATATATATAAATCACATTTGTATCTTTTTCACTGGCATCTCTATTCAAAATGTCCAAATAGAACTGAACTTGTCTCTCTCCTCAAACTCTTTCTGGTAGGAAACTAGGACATATCTTTTGTTCTCCAATCACCCTCAAAATTTTATCGACCTAATTACTAAGTGCTTTGTATTGTATTCTTAAATATATCTCAAATCCCTCCTCTCCTCTCCCTCTTCAGCATTAGTTCAGACTCTCATCAACACGTGTCCTCCCTATCCAAGCAGAGTGTTCCATTGCTACCAGAATAATTAGTCAAATGAAGATCTGTTCCTGGTGCATACCTAAAAATTGCCCTTAGATAACATATGTGACGTTTTATCTTTGCATCCAACTCTCTTCATGATGAACTGCCTATAGCTCAGTTCTCCTTTCTCATGATCCATGCTTTGAACCTTGAGGTCCAGCCATACTAAATTGCATTCATCTTAACGATTGCCACATTTATTTATCCTGTTCTCCCTACCAAAATTATTCTCCCCTTCTATACACCTTTGTTTTCTTTCTGAAAAACTATTATTTATTTTAGAAGTGGCTTTAAATATTTCCTTTTTCCTGATCCCTTTATACCTGAGTTTACCTTTTTATGATTGGAGCTTTAATTGACAATTATAGTACTAATTATAGTACTATAGGCAACTATAGTACTAATTTTATTGCATCACTGTCTAATTATATGTGTCCATATATGCATATATACATATATGTATATATGTATGCATATATACATACATATACACACAGTCTACATCTATGTATGAAAGTGATCCAGAAAAAGTGTGACAGTGACAATGAAGATGAGCAAAACTGCTATGTAAGAAAATAAACATATGTGTGTTTGTGACTGTATATCCTATCAAAATGCAAACTATTTTTGTCTGTATCCTTTATCTTATTTATTACTTAAAGACTTTTGCAATTTACTATTATAACCTAGCCTAGATCATGGGATATAGTAGAACTTCAATCAATGTTTAATAAATCAAGGAATGATTAAAGAACTTTACTTTTTCATAATTCTTCCAAACACTAGGCACCGGGACCATGATAAAAACCCTACAAGTATTTCAGGGTATTCTGATGGTCACTGTGAAGAACAGTCATATTTAACTATTATAAGTTGTAGAACAGTGCTTTCAAATAAAAGGATATCCATTTAATTCTAGATAATAAAAAAGGGAAAAAGAGACATTTTTAATTTCAGTCCCTTCTTTCTCATACTGAAGATCTTCCTTGGGACTTACCTGACAGTTGCTCAGTTGAAATGTGCTTGATAATTTAAAAATATGCAGATCAGCCTGGGGCCTATATTACCTTGGGGTCCCCAGGAGAGGAGAGGTTGACTCTATTTACAATTTGAAAATCAGCACTTATTAAATCAAATCTCTCCTGTACCAGGCAGGGATTATGGTACTCCCATACCTCACTGAATGTATGTGTCTTCAATCCCTATACACTTCATATAGACATTTCCTTGAAAGACCTTGTCTCATGCAAACTTCTCGGTTCTTAGAGCTCAGCAAAGAGGCCGGTCATGTTTGGTCCCTAGGTATGGCAAAAACAGCAACCAAGAAATATTTGATTTTCCTGTCTTTGCATCATGATGCACAGATATCTGAGGAATTCAGTGTGCCCTGCCAGAAATTGAAACTCTAATCTCTATACAATTATTAAAAACAGAGAATTAACTCAAGAAGTGATGCACCAGGGAAGATAAAGAGAATTGTTGATGCACCAATTTCTTTCTTGGTGTAGTGCTTAGAAACATAAACATTAGAGCCAAACACCTGGGCCCACAACATTTTATTTATTTCCCAGCTGTAGAGCCATGTACAAGTATGTAAGCTTAGCATGTGTTTCAGCGTTTGCTTTGTAATAATAGAAAATGGGTAGATAATTATATTTTCCACCTCATACAGATGTTGTAAAGTTTAAATGAGTTAATATGTGTATTATATATTATAGTATTTAGTACATGTTATGAAACCATGCCTATTAGTTATATTACTGCTCTATTCTGTTTAAATTTGAGTAGCTCACATAATCCATATTTAAGTAACTCAATTATCTAAATAAAGTCAGTAGCTAATCAAGGTCATTCAGATAAAAACAAGCAAACAAACATAAATATGAAATCCCTCTTAGGTTCTGAGTGATTCTGGAATTGTCTATTGCCTGTGATTTGGCTATAGTTGCATATAACCTTTAATGATAATTTTATGGGAGCTATAAAGAGATGGTATCTAAATTCTCAGGAAATAAGAGCCTCATTAAGTTTATAGGCTCACTGCAAAGAGTTCCACAACCTATAATTTATATATGAGAAATTCTGTATTGCTTTTCAGAAAAAGGTTAACCAAATGATGAAGAACAAGTGATTTTTGTTACTATTGTCACTAATCCCTGGCCAATAATAGAGAAGACAGCAGTGAATTCCCTTGTTTGAGTGGACATGGGTTAGATCTGGATACTTACATAATCAATATATTAAATTCTTAAAAATTTGATGTTGATTACTTGTCTACATAATAGTCTAAAAAGTGTTTTAAGAGAGTCTTAGATAAATACATACTAAGGGGAGTATCACTCAATCATACAATGATCTTTGGTTTGCAATTGATAAGTTTCCCCCCTTGTAAAGATTCCACTAAGCAACAATTAACATAAATTTACATGCTATTGATCCCTAACTTATACTTGTCCACCTCAATATTATGCAAAACTGTGAGTCAATGCTAAGTGTACCAGGAGCGTGGGTCTATGATAGTTGGGTTTCTGAGGAGCCCACACTTGGTATTAAGTAGGATGTATAAATAATCTGTTCTGTTTCTTTTGGCTCTGTGATAGGCTGTGTGGAAAAGGACATACGTGTGAATAAAGAGCTGTGGTCTCCTTGGACTATTTTGTAGGCTTTGGGGATCATCTGCAAATAGGGACTTTTTGCCTAAGTCTCGGATGCTTAATTTCTTTCCACCTTCTTTTGACCTAGTGCTATATTACCCACATCCAGTTCCTTCAAGGGTTACCATACCAAATGGTTGCTGGGGTCCTAGGCACCAACTGTTTGACTGGGTCCTGACCATCCTATGTAATTGTTTCCACAAGTTATTTTTATCTAGGTCTGGACATTGTTTTCTGGTCTTTGTTTTTTACTTAAATGGACTTCACAGTCTTATACAGACATTCTCTGCAACATTAGGGCAAGGATGCTAGGACAAGCTTGGCTTCTGCAGAAAATATATCCCAAATCACTGTCTCTTGACTGCTTGAAAGTTGGTATTATAACATTTTCCAAGAGCAAATTTTGAAATAAGGCCTACTGAGGACAAATTGTTGTCCCAATTGGTTTTACCAAGCTGTACATTAATCTGGTTCCAGAAATTAAATCTTTTCATCGACCTTTTCCATGTAAGCTAATTTTAGGAAAGAAGAAAATGGGGTTAAATGGATTAAAATATTCAAGTGGGACTACCAGGCAGATAGATTTAAGATGAGAAAGTAAAACGTTTTTCCTACATTAGCACAATGAAACATGACTAAATTCAAGAACCATTGGATGTTTAATTGGAGAGCAGGAAAGTGTTAATGTATACATAGGAGATAGGTGCGCTCATTTTGTTGTGGTCTCTCCAGGTTTAAGGTGCTTTTATTTAATCTTTGGTTAGCCATTAAAGAACAATAGTCCAGCATCAGAGCGAAGAAAACAAGATTAGAAGAATTAGACTTAATCCTTGATAAGGAAAAGAGAATGGACTGAAATTCATGTATGTTTAGAATTTATTATATGTTATGGATATTAGTAAAGAAATTTTTATTATGACCCAATTTCTTAATTGCAACACTATGAGATTAATAGTATATATTCAGCAACTTATGTTCAGTGAACTTAAATTGCTTAACATATGCATTTCCGATTTCTGACATCATTCAGACTTCCTTAGAGAAGTCTTCCCAAACCATCCTTTCTAAAAAGGCAACCCTGCCATTTTCTAGCTCCTTGCCTTTTTCAGTTCCTTTACACACTATCCAGTACCACATTATATATTCATTTGTTGATCTGTTTATCAGTTTGTGTCCATTTCTTCCACTAGAAGCTCAAGCCCCTTGTCAGTCTCTGTATCTTTAATTCCTGATGAAAGGCTGGGACATAAAGGAACACAAAAATTATTTTCTAACACACTCTGAATCCAGGATTTCTTTCTAACTACAACAATACTCTTCTTATTTATTTTATTTTATTTTTTACCTCAGCTTCTTATAGTGCAGCCATTACTTCTTGGATCCTTTTACTGCCTTTTATTCTTTGGTGAATTTATTTATTTTTAAATGTGGTAAAATATGCATAATATAAAAATAATTTTAAGTGGACAATTCTTAGAAATTGAGTACATTGACAATTCTGTGTAACTTTCACCACTATCTATTTCCATACTATTTTCATCACCCTAAACCAAAACTCATCCTCATTTAGCAATAACTCTCCTTACCCCACTCCTGTCATCCTTGGTAACCATTATTCTGCTTTCTGTCTCTATGAATTTGCTTATGCTAAGCATTTCATATAAGAGAAGTTATACAATATTGTCCTTCTCATCTGGCTTATTTCACTCTCTTTTACTCTTCAACCAATTACCCTCCTATTTTCTCTGAAGCCATATCACCTGTTGCTGACTTAGGAAAGATCTTCTACAACTACCTCCATTATGAAAATTCCAGTAGCTACTCTGCAGTCCTCACCTCATCAGACTTCTTTGATGCAATTGTTATTTTCATCTTCTCCATCCCACATTAACTTTTTTGGTAATATTTTCAAATTTCAAAAATACATATGCTTATTATTAAAAAATAGAAAATACAGATATACAAACTTTAAAACATCTGTTATTTCATTACCTAAAAATAATTTTCACCATCACCTTGAACCTTGAAGTATATCCTTTCCATTTTTCTCTTTTTCCTGCCCAGAACATGCTCTTTCATGGGTTGGCAACTTGGCTAATTTTCTAGACTGACTGAACCATCCTTGTCATTCAATTCTTCTAGATTACTGCAAGTTTTGAGAAAGAACTCAGGTATGGAGACAAGTTTTTAAAGGCGCTTCCACTGAAAAGAATGCGCTCACACTCCCCATCCCTGCACTTGAATAAGTTTTGCTCTTCTGTATGTCCATTGCATCTTGTACAGAGTATCTTCATGGCATTTTTCATTTTGCATTGATTTTTCTCTCCTCTGATAGCAAAAGCTACTCACCTTCAAGAATGAAGACACTTTAATCTTCATATGCCTAAGCATAAGAAGGTAAGCTGGATTTTTTTCTTTAGTTATTGTCTTTAAATTTAAGTTGAATAACTTAAAATCACCCAAGCTGTCTGAAATAATTTCAACAGTGATATAGTTTTGATAGAGAAAAGAAATAATTTAATATCTAGAGCAAAGTAGTAGGAAATACTTTTGGAACTCAGTTTCATGGTATACTTTTAGCATTCTAATTCATTTATTCTTTTTAGAATTATACCAATGTGTACATTATATTAATGTAATGCTTTGGAATTCTTTCATGTTACCTTTTTTTTAAAAAAAAAAAAACTTTATTTACAAACCTGGCAGCTGCTGGTTATCCTGCATGTAGTAGTTTGCTGATTTTTGCCTTAAGGCATTGGCAAGTGTGGGAAAGAATATCGATTAATATGGAAAAAAAAAATCCGATCGAGCCGGTACACTTTTGGGGATGTAGTTGCAAGGCTAGGTTATGTTTCCTCTTCATCTTGTTCTACACTTCAATTCCCATTTCTATTCCTGGACATGTTACTCTTTTTTTTTCCATGATGGAATGAATATTTTATAAGCATACAATGTTTTTAAACGTGTGATTGCCACTCTTGGTTTATTGAAAGGTGAGAGGAAAAGGGACCAGGACTTTTATGACCATCATGTACCTAGTGTCTAGCATGGTGTTTTTCAATACATAATCATGACTATGTTTTCACTTGAGCACTTACTCATATTACATTTCAAAGTTGATATTCTTTGTCATGTCAATTTTAAGAATGTTTACCAGAATCTTTAGCTTCCACCCACTAGATGCTAGTTGTACTCAACAGTTGAGACAAGCAAAAAAATGTCTGAAATTATTGCAAATTATCCCCTATGGGACAAAATTGCTCCTGGTTGAGAAGCACAATTATACGTCCACACAAGGAAATAAATTGAAAAATGAGAGATGACAGATGAGTTTTAGTCTGCCCCTTTACTCTCCAAATGACTGGAATTTTATCCTCAAAAGATGCAGCATATTGGAAAATGTTGAATTTAGATCAGCCAACCTTCATGAAAGTTTAAGTTTGATGCAACTTGTAGGATTAATAATAATAACAGAACAGCAGTAGCTCAAATGGAGATTTATTGAATGCTTGAATTCACTATGTGCCAGGCACTGAGCCACATGCTTCATCGACATTCTTTTCTCTTATACCATTCCATCGAATGAGATTGAAGAATTAGAGAGGTAAGTTTAATTGACTAAGGTATAAACAGTACTAAGCTAAAGCTTCTTTAAAAATAAAAATTAAAACTTAAAAAAAAGACAGAATTGGGAAGCGTGCAGATGATTCCAGGGTCTTCTCGTGGGTTGTCCAATATGGCAGCCACTAGCCAAGTCTTAGCCACATGCAGCTATAGACTAGAAATGTGGTTTGTCCAAACTGTGACTTGATGTAGATGGTTATTTAGAAGACTTATAGGCAAAAATGAATGCCAAAGATCTCAATAATTTTATATTGATTGCCAGTTTAAAGGATAATACTGAATTTAAGAAAATTATGTGATTGAAATAAATGTCTTCTGCTTATTTTAATGTTTTAAAGATGGCTAATAGAAAATTTAAAATTGAATTCTGGTTCACATTTGTGGTTTTCATTATATTTCTATTGGACACAGTTGGTCTGCTCTCTTTATGACTTCTACTCTGAGTCTCCTTTTCCTCTTCTGTACAATGGGGATAATAATAAGCTTGGGTCAATACAGGTTAGTTGTGAGGTTTCAATGATATGCTATACAAAAGTCTTTATTAACTGTCAAACTCTCTCCAAACCTTATCTACATAATTAACTTATATTAAAAATTAAAAATTAGTTTTCCAAATTTTAGATGACTTAGACTATCAAATAGCATTCTGATTGCCATTACTGAGTGTTCCCAAGAGTCAGATCTGGTTGCAAATATTCATGGAAGAAAAGATAATTTAGAAAATTAAAGAAAAAAAACAAAGTGTGTTTGAACCAATAATATTAAAATATTGAGTCAAAATAGAGGATGCTTTAATATTCTTCTAAATGTATTATGTTGTAACATCTATATTTGGACTTGGATTTCAATCAGCCTCTACCATTGCTAGCACTTTGGCCTTCATGTATTTAACATTTGTTTTACTCATATATAGAAAGGGAATAATAATACTGATCTGAATAAGTTGTTATGGTTAAATTAAATAAGGTAGGCCAATAAATAACCAAGTTTCTAGTAAAAAAATAATTCAATAAATGCAAGCTACTCCCCCTTTACTTCTTCTTTTTTCTTCTTCTTTGATGACAATAATTATGATTATGATTATTACTATTACTCTTACTTTGATGTTAGTCCCTGGGTAATGTGTTTACTAAGTGCCCATTACAAATTCTGAAATAATAAAAGGAAATATTTGTCCATTATATGAATGAATAATATGGGATACATAAGAATTTTTTAAAAACTAGTAAAATGATTTTTCACCTAAAACTGATGTTTAAAAATGTCTATGCTTTACTATGCATGCTAAGGAAAACAGTTTGGTGTTTCCTTAAACAGTTAAACATAGAAATACTTTATAAGCATACAACAATATGACCTGGTAATTCTATTCCTAAAAATATACGCAAACAATTGAAAACAGTGAATCAAACAGATACTTGAACACTGATGTTCATAACAACACTATTCACAATAACTAAAAGATGGAAACAGCTCAAATATCCATCAACAGATAAACGGATAAACAAAAGGTTGTACAGACATACAATGAGATATTATTCAACTCTAAAAAGATTGAAGTTCTAATACATACTACAACATGGATGAACCTTGAAAACATTATGCTAACTAAAATAAGCAAAATACAGAAGGACAGATATTCTATATGAAATACATAGAATAGGAAAATTTATAAAGACAGAAAGTAGAAAAGAGGTTACCAGTGCTGACCAGAGAAAAGAATGGGGAATGATTGCTCAATGGGTACAGATTTTGTCTAAGTTGACGAAAAGTTTTAGAAGTACAAGTGGTGATGGTTGCATAACATTGTGAATGTAATTAATGCCACTGAGTTGTACAATGAAAAAATGATTAAAATGGCCAATTTTATATTATATATATTTTATCACAATAAAAGTTAAAGTATTTTTTGCATTTAATTATAATCTATCAATTCACTCACTGAATGGACCATTTGTAAATGGATTGCAATTTAGACATATGTTATATATTTCTGAACGTTTTAAATGCAAATCTTAACTCTAAGGGGATTTATAATTGACAAAATACTTCTCTTACAGAATAGTCTTGCTCTTTGGGCATTGTCCAGTCAATTAGTTATGGTTTATTCTCCTAGTCTTGTACTTCCATTCTCCTGCTAACAAGCTTATGCTAAAGGTGGTCAGAAAGAATGTAAGTGTATAAGATTTAATTGTTAGTGTAATTGTACAAATGTCTTTAGACATGTTACCAAATGATATATAAAGGTTTGTGGTTAGTTTACTTTCCCTTGCCAATCACAAAGATAACCTGCAACTGAGACCTGATTATTTGAAAACAGCATTAACAGATGCTCTCGCGTATGTATTCTGAGACCTGACATCCCACTTACAGGCCTGACGGATGTATACCTTGAGTTTCTAGCAAAAGAACCATCAAGAATATATAGGTATATGGTTATTCTGCTGAAGAAAATTCTATCTGAATTTTATAATCTTCTCATACATATGATTTTAAACAATTTAGTTCCAATCATGCAGGTATCAGTAATCAACTTTAGACTAAATATATATAGTCTAAAGTTGGAGTATATACATATATATATACACCACAGAAAAGAAGTAAAATAATTTTAAAAGGTTGAAACAAGACCTTTTAAAGTGAACTCTTAGACCATAAATCTTTCTGGGTAATAGTCTTTAGTGTTAAGATATAAATTTACAAATGTCTGCTCTTTACACTCTAATACATTATCTCAAAGATATTTTAGCCAAAATACAAACAAACAAAAAAGACATGAAGGAGCAATTTATAAGTTAATAGACAGTAAATAATACTAATTTAGGCACAGTTTTTACTAGAACCTGCATTTTATGCCACATGCCCTAATGATCCTTTGAATTTTAGTGTCCATTGAAACCTAATATCATCCTCTTTAGTTCATCTCTACAAATTTGTGTAGAAAAAGAAGATAAATATATGAATAACATGTTCAAAACCTAATGCTTATTAACTTATTATTAACCTATATTGAGAATTTCAGGGGTTAATTCTGTAACACAAAATCGATCTAGACATAGATCAGGAGATTAATTAAATATGAAATGTTCTGCTATTGTGACCATATCAAAAAAAGGGACATTATATGCAAATCTGATTAATGTGCATGGTTCTTCCTAAACAACTCTTTCTAGCTGAGTCCTTATAATATGTCGAATTAGACTTTTTGTTGAAAAAATGTACCTTTAAGTTGGACTCCTCTTTATTAAATTTCTAAGTAGAAATATGCATGCAATGAAAATTTATTATTTTTTAAAAAATAAAGCATTATTTCTTTCAGCTAACTGGAAGAAATAGTGCTTAAATTATGATCATAGTTGTGGAGTATATCTACGGGGAGGGTTTGTGATCATAGGTCCCCCTTTCTCTGAATGAAATATGGCTGAAGTACTTCATTTTATCTTTAATTAACTGAATTCATCAGCATGTGCAACTTTTTTAGCACGTTTTCAAATTGTCTACAGTAAATAATTGACAATTTCTCAGTTTTATTTTACTGTAAACGTTTGCCCTGAAGAAAGACCATTAAAGACATCTTACTCTGGGGAAACCGTGGTGGGTTGTCATTGACGTCCGTTAGCGTGATATTCACTGTCGTGGTGCCCGACAGTCCGCCCATCTGGCCACCCATGTCTTTAGCCTGGATTACCACTTGGTATTGCTCCCTGTTTTCTCTGTTCATGTTTGGTAAAGCAGTCCTGATGATACCTTGAAGAAAATAAACTCTTGTCATCCTCCTTAAATTCTCAATTATTATTTAATCCCCCCAAAAATGCATCTTTGCCATTAATTATTGTCAAGAAAGTGTAAAAAGAGATCTCACAAAAATATTTTATAAGTTGCCATGATTTTCTATTTGCTAAAGAAGGCTGTACATGTTCTATAATGGTCTGAACCCATATATGTATATACAAAGGCACGGTTCTATTTTCATTTAGCTGACTCAATCATTTTGCTTTGGGATCTTATCCATGATATGGGGCATCACTCTTCCATGAGTGTTAAAAGTTTAAGGTCTTGTTCTTAGTTCCCCGTCTTCTTTCTACTTATAACAATCATAAAGATGATCGAAAGTGACTCATTATGCCTGACCTGTTTCCGGCTCCACAGAGAAATATGGCTGCCCTTGAAGAATGCTGTAAATGACTCTGGCGCTGTTCCCATATGAAGGGTCATCGGCATCTGTAGCTGTGACTTGCACCACAGAAGTACCTGAAGTATCCAAATTCAGCTTAGTTCTGCACAGTACCAGAAGGAGGAGCAAAAGCACTGGTTTTCATTGAAGACTTGAATGATTTGGGGCTTTAATCATGACCTCTTAAAGAAACATTTATACACAATTGGATGAAAATCATATACTTGTATGTGCATGTGTGTATGTATACATATAGCTATATATATGTATGTGCGTGTGTGTATATATTACAGGAAAACTCCGAGTTGAGTTCAATGACATAACATTCATTTAGCCAACAGATGTATTTTATGTTGCAATAGATAATGCTACATTGTATCAGATTGCAATAAATGCAGTAACTTTACAAACGCTCAGTTTGATATTTGAATTCATTTTCACATAATTTGTTTCATGTAAAGAGCATATCTACTCACAAAGGACTAAGTATGCTCTTCTTCAACACTCTCCACTAATTAACTATAAAAATAATTAACATCTGTTCCAGAATACAACTTTATGCATATATTAAATTTTAAATTTAGAAATATTCCAGAATGATCTCAAGTTACATGAACTAGTAAACGCTATTTAATAAAGTTCAGGATATTTTTAAAAGGCTGTATAATAAGGCAATTGCCAACAGTCATTTTGACTGAGTGAAGTATGTATTAAGTAATTATCCCAGAATAATGCTTGTGAGAAATTAGAGTTTGAGAGTTATAAATATTTTTTAAACATCAGAATTGTTTCATTGGCTTATATAACTTTGCCTACAAGGGAAAAGTGAGCATATTCTTCCAATAAAACCAGGATATTCCTGATCTTTATTTTTAAATATTTGAACACCATCATAAATAAAATAGAGGAACTTACCTACAACGGACATTTCAGGAACACTAGCTGTATAAATTTCTTCGGGGAATGTTGGCTCATTATCGTTGATATCATGGATTTTTATCACAAACTCAGACTCTGGTTCTACTGGCCTCAAAGTTCTTCTGTTAATAGCTTGTGCACGCAGAGTATAAAACGCCTTTTCCTCCCTATCAATTCTTCTTGTAGCATGAATGTCACCTGTTTTTTCATCAATAATGAAAAGCGTACCAGCTCCGTCTCCAGATAAAATATATTTGAGTGATCCATCACCTTTATCTTGGTCTGAATGAAGCTGGGGGAAATAAAAAAGACCATATCCATGATAATGTGTAAAGGTACATAAGTATTGAAAGAATTCAATGGAGGTCCCTGTAATTCCATCACTGAATAATGGGCTCAGTTATCTTAGCTCTTGAAATGGTAATTGAATAAATTTGATCACTCTTTTATACACGTTAAATAACAGGGATAGCCTTTTACATATTAGAGGGATTTGCTCTAAATGGAAAAAAATTAATAAAATAAGCCAAACAGAGCTTTGCTTGGTAAATAACAATTTTGAGGGACAAATAACTCCTGATAAAGAAGTCATCAGTCTTGATATGGTTGATGTAAGCACTGCATCCAATGAATGGAAAAGTCTTTTACTTTCATATAACACAGGATTTTATCTCCTATGAACTTAGTAATTATACTGAAATTCTATTGTGTAATTGGTGATTATTTTAAGAACTCTGTGACAGGCAAAGTTGCATAAGACATAGTTCCTACTTTCAGGATATTGAGTATCATTCTTTGGTTCATACAAGACAGCCACTGACTCACAAATGTTTGCAGGGTTCAGAACAAGAGTAATAATGGATGTCCACATAATACATGTCTATATAAATCAAATTTATAAATGAGCTTAGTAAACTATAAAATAAAATATGTTTCTAGCGTCCTACTTTGTGGACTGTATCTTCTTAACAACCTCAAAGGACAAGTTCAGCACAGGAACAAGGCAATGTAGGACCAGCCTGTGTGCTGTCCCCTTTCCTGTGCCCATAACACTTATCTTCCCCAATCAATTCACCATTGCAAAGACCTTTGCATGCACTCAAGTGAACATCCCATCCCAGTGCAAACCATAGCGTACGTGATACAGGCAAACTCTATCTAAAATTCATTTGTTTATGAGAGCTGCCCATCAGACCAGCTCTAGGCTGAGGGGCGCAAGTACTAGCAAGATAGTCTGGCCTGCTTCTGGCTGACGTGGGCAAGAGTTGCTATCAGGACCTGAAAGCAAGCTTGACACTGTGTGAACAGGGAATAATGAGTACCAGGTACCATAAGCATGGGCTGGAATGGGAGTGCGCAGGCTCATGGAATTTTTAACCTAAAAGGAAGGGGGTGGCTACAGGACAATTAGAGCATGGCTTTGAAACACTGGGATTATTAGAATTTCTTTAGTATATCACCCCAGAAACAAACATTTTTATATACTATAATCACAGTTTTATTATCTGCAATGAGAGTTTATACTTTTATGTTACTTTGTGATTTATTTGAGAACTATAAAATCATGGTGTAGGTTTCTTAAATTCTACAAGGCATTTATTATAATCTAGATATGAACACAGATGTGCTTTCTTTGTAATATTCATCTAAAAATCAGAATATGTATACCAACCTATAGCCTAGAGAATTGAAAATTGGAGACCATATCTTTCAAGTATGCAAAAAAATTTAGGGAGTGAGACATTTATCTAAATAATGCAGGAATATTGAATTGATTACTTCTTATTAAAAATAGAATTTTGTTTTGCACTTGAAAGTTATTTTCTCTTCATTGGAGCTTATGCCAATTAACCTGACTGTGAAAACATTTTAAATAGACATAAAAACTATTTAAAATAAATACATATTTTAAAACATATATATATAATCTTATTATATTGGATTACTAGTAATTTTTGTGTCTAAAAAACAACAGTTTACTTTTTAGTTAATTGTTTAGGGTAATTAGCAATTAACCATCAACTATGAACAAAACTCCATTTCCTAGTATCTGAATAAACAATGTATTATTAGAGATATAATGAATAAAGAAAAGCTCAAATAGAAGTGTACTTTAGAGGAAAAGCTAAAGAAATCAGGTTAATAAATAGATTATTACTTCATTTTTAGCTAGTAACATACAAAATATTGTTAAGAAACTCAAGAAATATTTGCTCTAAATTAAAAAGCTCTCAGAAGTAACATATGACTGTGTTTTCCAGGGAACCACTCTCAAAAAGTCACAAGATTGATGTTTTTTAGTAATTGGAAATGTACGTAGTTGCCAGGAAACTTGGTGATTATATGTGTATCCTTGTGGCAATTTTCCAAATGTCGAATTTAAGCATTGTATATATTTTGTCATGTTTGAGAATCAAAATCTTTCAAGAAAAGATCGCTGATATTATTTATCATTTAATCAGGTAACTTTGTGCTTTGTAGTAAACAGTTATGTTTATTCTTCATTCATTCAACAATTTAATTGAGAACTATTTGTTGACTCTCTTGTAAGAATCAGTTGCTTTTAAAAAGAGCTTTGGAAGACAAAAGCACTGTGTGCAGTGGAAATTCACACGACAGTCCCTAAACTAGTGGACAGGTATGAGTGAGGATTTCCTTAAGCACACGACACTTACATTACCATATAAAAAATGAGTACATGTATGCAGCTGGAGGAATTTTACATTTTTTTACAAATTTTGCATCTCAGAAAAACACTGTCTAATACAGAGCCTGGATTTGGGGTGGAAAAGAATGTAAAGGAAGACTAATTGTGAAGACAAGTTCTGCTATTATAATTACATGCAAAAGAGGTGGTAATATGGTAAGATTTATATTTTATAAAGTCAGTTTTGCACTATAAATCACACAGGATTTTTGCCTTCACATATACTACAGAGAGTGAAAATTAAATCTTGTAATTAGACCATATACTGTGAGAGTTTCTGTTGGGTTAGGAAATTAAATATGATAGTAGGATATCAAAAGGATAAGGGTTAGAAGTTGGACTGCGGTTTTGTTAATCTGAAAATGAAAGGATTTCTACTTTTGCCATTGGAAATGTAATTAAGAGAAGCAAATTAGACCCATGAATTTATAAGTTGTTGTCTTAAGAAAGCAGAATTATAAAAAAAAACTTTAATAAAACAGTAGTTTGTATTAATGATAAATTGAATCCAAGAATAAGCTATTATTTTCGTACAGAGAAAACAACTGAACACTAACACAAGAATGAATCAAGGGCAAAAATGACTATTTGGAGGATTGACATTATCCTATGTTTATCAAAAGATTCTTTAAAAAACATATTTAACTGGACAAGTAAAAAACTCCAACAGATATTTAGTACAGTAAGAGAGGCAGAGAAATGTAATTTGAGATCACCTCAGCCTTGAGAAATTGCTTCCTCTCAGGTAGAAACCGATGGGATATAAACGCTACCTAATAAGAACACTTTTGATGTTGATTTCCTAACAATTACAGAAAGGGGCCAATGAATAAAGTACTGAACTTACTGTCTCCTGCCTAAGCTTCCCCTTGTCTTTTGAAATTTACCTTCATTAATTTAATTATTGTATTCTTTGAAAGCTTTCTGCCCTCTTTCCCTGTTATTATCTCTGTCCCTCAATTCTTGTGTGTGTGTCTGTGTGTAAGATGCAATATTATTTCACATTCCAACTCATTTACTAAGTGATTACATAAGGTTTAGTCCTTAAGCCTGTAACTTTCTCATTACTCTTCCATTTTTATTTGACTATTAGGTATCGATATATGGATTAAAAACAATTTAGTAAAATGATTTTATGTTGTTTAGAAGTGAAATTATGGATCATGTGCCAAATAATTTAGTCGACTTTGAGAAAAATAACTTTAGATTGATTTGACCTTGTGCTGTTTATTACGTGAGATATTAAGTTTCCCTTAAACACTGAAAAAATGTCAGATTATTGTGGCTTTAGTTTCTCAGTAACACCTGTTCTCTGGTGTGAAACATTTGTGCCACAAATCTTTAAGAGGAATTTTATGTTAATATTGACCTTTTCTTCCCTTCAAGAAAACCTATTAAAAATTCACAACCTGCTGTGTTCCTTGTAAATTCACAAGCAGATAAAGGACATAGCAAGATACATGACAACTAATGAAAATAGAACAACTGGTATTGTGCTGCACATTTAAAAGCCATTTTCCTGTTACTTAACTTTTTAATTTAGATATATTTAATTAGAACTCATTATTACACTTATATTGAGTAGTTTTAATATTTACAACAAACCAATACATCAGGTTTACAGACATATTTTTAAAATAAATCATTTAATGAAAGCCTGTTTTTTTTAATTTAAATTTGGCAGTTTTCTGATCATTTTATAGCATAACATATAAAGTACTAATCTTATGTACCTAAAAGGGCAGTTTTAAGCTAAGAAGGATCTTATGGCTTATCTAGTCAAATGCCATTATTTTTTAAGAGGAAGATCCAATCAATTTTTATATCAGGCAAAGTTAAATTAATATTACTCATAAGGATATGAGCTGTGTTGATGGAATATTTGCCTCAAAATCAGTTTATTTTTATTTCCTGTTATTCATATTAAATGAAGAAATATAAAAGCAATCAAAGTGTCTAAGTACAGGGGGGTTAAGTAATTTGTTACACAAAAGATAACAGATAAAAGATTTTACCTTATATTTTCACCCTTTGTTGGAAGAAAAATGAAGAGCAATAAACAAAGTGAAAAGCCCATATCTATCAATTTTGCCAGAAAAAAGTCGTATTATTTCAGATGAATTTATATTACTATAAGAAATTCTATCTCATTTAGACTTTTGATACTTTTTAATATATATTTTACCTGTTGGAATTTGGTTTCATTCCAAAACTGGAAAAAGGCAGTAGGTAAAATTAGAATTTATATTTGTAGAGTTATATTACATTTATATTTGTAATGGTTAGATTATTTCTTTGAAAGGTATATTTTGATGAATGAATCACAAGACTAATACATTTTAAGAGTGTAAAGGGTTAACATTCCCTATATCGGTTTAACAATCTCTGATTTTTTTTATATTCATTAACCTAAAAATACCAGAAATATTTGAATAGATTTTCTAATGTACTTTGATAATTTTATGCCATGTCTGCTTTTTGTTCGTACAGCTGACATATTTTGTATTTCTTTTAAAAAATCCAGAATTGGCAAATATGCTGTGCTATTCTAGTGACATAAACATTATATTATGCCCTAATTGCTCCAGTGAGTAACATAACACCAAATGGGAAATAAAGCATTGAATCAAACAGCTTTATATTTGTATACAATAAAAAATGCTGGTAGGGAAGAGGGAGTTAAAGCTTAAACTCTACAGAGTTCCTATTTGGTACAATGGAAAATTTTGGTAATGGATGGTGGTGAGGGTAGCAAAATATTGTAAACATAATTAACAGCCCTGAAGTATTTATTTGAATGTGGTTAAAAGGTGAAATGTTAAGTTGTATATATGTTACTAGAAAAACAATTTTTAAAAATCCATTGAACTGCACAAAACAAACACGGAGACCTAAGTTATACCATGGACTGTAGTTAATAGCACAATTATAAAAATATGCTTTAATCAATTATAAAAATTTATACCACACCAATGCAAGTTGTTAATAATAAGAGAGGTATATGGGGATCCTGCATTTTATGCATGATTGTTCTGTAAACCTACAACCTTTGTAATAAAAACAAACAAATAAATAAATATAAATAAATTAAATGCTGGTGAAGATGGGCCAGGATCAGAAATCATGTGAAAGCATGTTTAAGCCAGCAGCACAATCTGATCAGAAATATGTAAGTACATTTTGTTGAAGCTCAGAAAAAAAGGGGTACAGAGCAGGGTGGTATGGGTGTGGCAACCTTTGAATTGGAATATATGAAGATGACAAAGTAAAATTGGGAAAATACTCCTCCAAGGGGAGTTTGCTCTTCTGAGAATGCAGCCTATTGAAAATTGACCTGGTGTTCGTGGGTCACCCTGGCTGGTCCTGGAGCTTTAGGGACTCTCTACAAAGCTATTGTGTATTACACAAAATCCTATAACAGGTCAGACTTCTTACACAGGGTGCTATAAAATTCCAGAAGGCATCTTCTGCTAGCACAGGTATTGATAATTTGCATGAGAAATGTCTCAGCTAGGGCAGATATGCTTTTCTTGTACTCAAAGACACCAAGGCTCCACTGGAAGCATTTATTTAAGTTTTTCATATGCACAATCTCATAGAGCCTTATCTGCTTCAAAGCTCAGTATTGCAACCCAGCTCCTAAAGGGCAGTGTCGGGGCAGTGGCAAGACCAAAGGACACGCTCAGCAAAGTGTCAGACACGAGCTCTATTAATAGGGACTTAACAGACCGAAGAGATTCTCTCTGGTGACACACAAGCATGTTTTGAGTTTATTTCATAATAGTAGATGTAATATGATCAAAGCTACTTAACAGTGTTTTATAAATGACTGGATAAAATAAGCATATTATATAGATGATTTTCAAGGGGTGAGAAAAAAATTCTTTAAAAATCTTTGGGAATTATACCAGCCCTTCAGTGGTATGTATACTACTATACAGTGATAATTCTTTCTAATACATTGCCTTTTTCTTTGTATTAAGAGTCCTTGGAGGAATACTTTTGAGAAATTCATTTTCTTGTAGAAGTCTGGCATTCACCTTCTCATAATTTTGAAAGTCACTGAATTACTCAAATTCTCCCCTCAGGGCCTGAAAATGTCATTGAGTATTTTTATACCCTATTCCCCTCTCCCACAAACTCAAAGATATCTTCATAAGAATCTCAAATTTACAATACAATAATCTAGGCAAATAGAGGTCTATAAGGTTGTCAACTAAATGTAAAATATTTTAAGTTAAGAGAATCAAATTCAATTAAATTGAAAAGAGATTAGAGAAAATTTAGTAAACTAAGATTCCTTCTTTTCTATGGGCTATACCGGCAGGTAGGAATCTTTCCTTCCTTCTTTTCACCAAGGAAGGTAAGGTGAAGAGAAGTATAAAAGGAAGAAGAGGACTAAGAATAAGTGTTCACCGAAGGAATTTATTTTAAAAAATATTTATTGAACTGAAGTAAACTAAAGAGGAAGATGGAAATTATAACTGTGGTATTTTAGGTCTTTGAAAGTTTTGGAGACCTTGGTGAGTGAGGCAGTATTTAAAGCTTTCAGGTCTCTAATGCTTGTAAAGAGGCTTTTATCTTGAAAGCTATAGGGTGACAGGTAAATGGCTGGATGTTCCAAAGTAGAAGGCTTGAGTAACTGCATGCTATATCTAGGGACTATGGCCAAGGAGAGGAAAGGGGTTTGGTTCCTTATCATTTATTGGATTTTTTTGAGGCATTGACTGAAATGAGAATCTGAAAAACGTTTATGAATGTTCTAGAAAAAAATATATACACACACTATGTTACATATAATCAAGGAGAGCAAGGCCTTTTGATATATAGCCAAAACAATTAACTTAAAAGATCTGCATTCTAGTTTCACTCTGTGTTTTCCACAATAGAAAGGAATTGAGGGATCAGGATAGATATTTTCCCCAGGAAAGATTACTCATTTTCCTAAAGGACATTCATATTTCAATTACTTAAGTGCATTAGTCAGCCAAAGGGGTGCTGATGCAAAATACCAGAAATCTGTTGGTCTTTATAAAGAGTATTTATTTGGGGTAGAAGCTTACAGTTACCAGGCCATAAAGCTTAAGTTTATTCCCTCACCAAAGTCCATTGCCACATGTTGGAGCAAGGCAGCTGCCGTCTTTTGCCAGGGTTCAGGCTTCTTGGGTTCCTCTCTTCCCTGGGGCTCTGTTTCTCTCAGGGCTTAGTGCCTCTGTTTCCTCCACAAGGTCAGCTCTAGACTCTCAGGCAAATGGCTCGTTTCTATTTCAGGGCCTTCTCTTCTTTCTCATGACCAAGGTCCTCTGTCTGCTCACCTCCTTAAGCTCCAGCATCAAAACTCCAACATGAGAACTCCAACTCATAACTACTACAACTCTGTCCTTTGCCATGCCTTTTATATATGATTCCCCACCCACCAAGGGGTGGGGCTCAATGCCCTACTGACGAGTCCCAGTCAATGCCCTAATCACAACTTAATCATGCCTAGATTAACAGACCAGTTTATAAGCATAATCCAATATCTATTTTTGGAATTCATAACTATACCAAACTGCTACAGTAAGAATGTATGTTCCCTAAACTTATCAGGCAGTATAATACCTCTATAACTTGCCTCCACTACCCTCATTTATCTACTTTGCAATTTCTTAAAGATCTGTTAAGATCCTCTTTTTTCCTGGTCTCCTCCATGCAGCATTTTTCAAACCCCTTCTTTTTATATATATATATAATTTTATTTTTAAAAGGTATTTAGACTACATAAATGTTATATAAAAAATATAGAGGATTCCCATATGCCCTGTTCCCCACACTGCCCACATTTACCCCCATTAACAGCATCCTTCATTAGTGTGGTACATTCATTGCAACTGATGAACACATTTTGAAGCATTGCCACTAAGCATGGATTATAGCTGACTTGGCAGTTTACACTCTCTCCCACACAATTCTGTAGGTTATGGAAAGATATATAATGGCCTGTATCTGTCTTGCACTGTCATTCAGGACAATTCCCAAGTCCCCAGAATGCCCCATATTACACCTGTTTTCCCTCTCTCTGACCTCCGAACCTCCAGTAGCCACTGCCTCCACATCAATGAGTCCTTCCATGCTAGAATTACAATAAGTCTATAGTAGAATACCAGCCTCAATGGAGTTACAAAACCTACTCTCAGACTTTTCCTTAAAGCTGAATTGACTTTGCTTTCTTTGTGACCCTTCTGTAATTGTATGTGTATGTGTAGATATGTATATATGTATGTGTATATCTTCATGCACACACGTTTTTATATATAAAACATTTTGTGAATCCTGATGTAAAAAGTAAAGTGTAAAATTTTCAGTGAAGAGCCAGGGATAGACCTACAAATGCAAATATGCATTCAAAACTGAAGTTTAAGTAATTGTAAAGATATGTAATTTATCTTAATGGTAGGATGAGGTAGGTAGGTACTGGCATGCCAACATTCCCGCAGACAACATAGATTATAAATATCATATCACTAGAGCCAAACTGCTATGTAAACAAAACTGGGAGGACTGAAACAGGAGAGGAGAGAATTTTTCAGAAGTAAACTACTGCTGGCAGAGGTTTTTTCTCAGGGGCAATTGCCAGGACTGAGCATGGGCTTAAAGGTGAGGATCTGAGGTTAACTCAAGAAGAGGGTACTTCTGGGAGAAAAATAAACAAGATTTTAGAGTGCATGCAGTACTGAAGTGGTAAATTGGAGAAAATGGAGTTTCCTCACATACATTTCCAATCTTCCCTATATGACATTTGTTAAATTCTGAATCTGAAGGAGGCAATAGAGTCAGGTTGAAAGCTTGTGAAAGGCAGAGTAAAATTTTCCACATTCCCTTAGATTTGTGTTTCTTCAATTATCAAAAAAAAAGAAAAATATGTGAATGTGAAAAGCCTGATATGGAATGTTGACTTGAACCTGAGGCTCTCTAAGGAATTTTTACTGAGGGCATTGAAAAATTCATAGTGGATCTAGAGGTTATATATCCAGGTGCCATCCCTTGACAAAAGGTTGCCTCTGAGGTGCAGAAAAAGCAGTAGTTATATTATTCTCTATGCATAACTGAAGCAAAAAAAAAAAAAAAAAAAAAAGTGAAATAATTGGCCTCAAACACACAGCTGTCTTTTCTAAGCTTTCATCAATTGTTGAAGCAGCATAAAACAAAAGATTAAAGAATTGAATTGAGAACTTTTGAAGAGCAATACTGAATGTCGAGCAGAATTTTTGTGCAGAGGAGGCAGGACCCACTTACTCTCAACTCTAAGCCTCTATGGATCACTCCCTCAGAAAAGGGATAAACAGTGCTAGTTTTGGTCTTACTGAAAAGTCATTCCTGATTAAATTAAAGTGATAAGTCCCAACTGTAACAAGGAAAAGCACAAGATTTCCAGATAAAAATAACCCATTCTGGAGCCTTTATAATTTTTATACCTAATGTGTGATAAAGAAGAAAAAAATTACTATACATACAAAAAAAACAAGACCTAATGACATGCCCAAGAGAATAACAGAGAAAGAGACTGTAGATAAGCCACATATTGGAATTAGCAGACAAGTATTTTAAAGTAACTATGTTTATATATCTGAAAAAGTAAAGGAAAAGATAAAGAATGGAGAATTATACTGGACATTCTATTAAAAAAGGAAACAAGAAGTCATCCTAAAACTGAAAATACAATGACTGCTATTAATAAATCAATAAAAGGGCTTTACAGCAAATTAGATAGAGCAAAACACAAACTTAGTTTTTTGGAAGGAAACAAGTAAAGAACCAAACGGTAACAGGCACACAGAAAATACACAAACTGAAACAGAAAAGAATGCAAGCAAAAAAACCCTAAATAAAACAAGGTATGTAAAACATACCTATAAAGTATGTATGTAAAACAGAGTCAAAAGTTCTAAAGCACCTGAAATCAGAGATGCAGAAAGAAAAAAGAAAGGATGGAAAAGAAGCCATATTTGAAGGGAAAATGGCTAAGAATCATCTAAAACTGATGGAAGATATCAATATACAGTTTGAAAAAGATCTGAGAACCCCAAAAAGAGTAATTAAAGGAAAACCACACCTAATATCATTACATTCAAATTCTTGGAAATCCAAAACAGAGAAAAAATGTATAGCATCCAGGGAAAAAAAAAGATGGATTAACTTCAAAGCAGCAAGGATTTTGGCTTAGAGAGAGGCTACATTTGAGCAAGAAAGAAGCTTTCAGGAGGTAACTCTTAGGCAATATATAATACTAGACTAAGTTCCAATTTCACAAGAAAACTTTCTTGCACTACTTTCCCCCACAGCATGGTACATGATTCCCGGGGATGAGCCTCCCTGGTGCCAAGGGATTATTAGCAAGTGCCAAATAGCAATGCATCCAGAAAAAGACCTTTACCAAAAATGGGGTGGTAATATTAAATACATATGAGTTTTTATGGCTTTCAAAGAGAGATTTCAAAGTGAGTCAGAAGGTCATTCCAGAGGTTACGCTTATGCACATCTCAGCAGGATCTCATTGACTGCTACAGTAAACAGTGCCTCAAACAGCAGGCATGAGGGCTCTAGAGACATCAAGACACTATAAACAGGGCAGACAAGCTCTATAATTCCATTCTAGTAATGGAAGAACTTTTATCATTGATATAAAGGCAGTGGCCACCAAGGGTTCTGAGGGAAGGGAGAGGGAAGAATGGTGTAAGATGGGGACATTTTTGGGACATTGGAATTGTCCTGCATGACGTTATACAGGCCATTAAATATTTTGTCATAACCCATTGTGCAGGATAAAGTTCAAACTATAATGTAAACTATAGTCCACAGTTAGTAGCAATGCTTCAATATGTGTTCATCAATTGTAGCAAATGTATCCCACTGATGAAGGATGTTGTTAATGTGGGAAAGTGTGGGAGGGGGGAGGATGTCTGGCATATGGGAATCCCCTATATTTTTTATGTAACATTTATGTAATCTAAATCTTCTTTAAAAATAAAAGTAAAAATGTTTTTTTAAAAAGCAGCCAGGATAAGACTGATAGCTTGTATCTCAGTAGAATTGAAAGATGCCAAAACACAATGGGTTGACATCTTTAAAGTACTGAAAGAAAATAACTGGCAACCTAAAATTCTGCACTGTGAAAACTAGGCATCAATAAGGAAGGAGAGTAATCCTAAGCATGTTTGCAGATGAAAGCTAAGCAAATTTATTACAGCAGTAAAAGAAATATGAGAGTGAGTTTTTTCAGCCAGAAGGAAAGTGATCTAAAATGAAATTGGTGAAAGGAATGAAGAATGCCAGAACTTGCAACTATGTGCTAATATAAATGATTATTGACTATACAAAATAATAATAGTGATGTCTTGTACTAAAGTATATGATGAAGAAAGAAAAAATAAATAAAAAAATTAAGTATATGATGATAATACTATAAAAATAAAAATCAAGAAAGGGAAAAACTATTTAAAGTAGTCTAAATTTCTAACAGTTTATGGATCAAATTGTACAGTTTTGTATGCACATTTTTCTATATGACAATTATTCTTCAACTCAAATTTACATAATTTATTTCTTCTTTCTCCCCAACTCACATCTTACCCCTCTCCCCATTCAACTACCATCAACTCCAGCTTATAAATCTGACTATAATTCTTAAAGAAAATGGATGCAACAATAATGGTATATAAAGAAAGGAAAAAAAAATACACAAAACAGACAAACAATCCAAGTTTTGGGATTTCAACCATGTCAATATTTTGCCAAATTTATATCATATCCTTTTTGCTTTTAGAAATATAGTTAAAAATTAAACTCTAATTCACACATCTGAAGCTCTCTCTGTCCTTTCACTCCTTCCTTACATCCTTAGACATAGCCACCATCCTGTAGTTGATGTGCATCTTTTTATTCTATATATATATATTTTTTTTACAATTTGAGTAATAGTACTTGTTATAGACTGAATGCTTCATTTCCACCCTCCCCACAAATCAATTCTTCCCTTTCTAGTACATTGCATGATTGTCAAACCAATTGTTCAAACTGAAAAACTAGCAGTCATTACTGATGTTTTCCGCACTCATTCTACCAGTTTATTCCACAAGCAAATTCTTTCTGCTTTCCAAATACATCTCCAGCTGCTTCTCACAACCTCCACCACTGCCATCCAATACAAGTCACCGAAACTTTAACGGAATCTGCTCTTTGTCTCTCTACTTCTATGTGGTTCTTCCATGGTTACTTTCCACTCAGTAGCTCAGTGGATGGCACTACTTTGCTCAAAACCTACCAAAGTCTTCCCATAATACTCACTATATCTAAACTTCTGGTCCATGCATTCAGAATGTTGTAGCACTGCCTATCTTTATGGTCTCATCTCTTTCCATTCTCCTTTCAAACACTTGAACTCATATTGGCTTTTCTGGTCTTTGAACATGCCGAGTTATTTCTGTCTCACACTTTTTAATTTGCTATCTCTTAGAATTCGACTCATTTCATCATTTAATTTTTATAAGATATTCCATTTTCCTTTTCAATGCATATATGTATATAAAACTTTTATTCTTTTTTCTGCATGCTGTGTTTTTCATATTCTTATTTTGTAAGGAATTCTGAGTATTAACAGAAAACTATTAGAAATATCTTCTCTTAATATGTGATTTTTATTTTAATATTGCTAACAGTTTATTTTGTCCTAGAAAAAATGTTTAAATTTAAAATAGTCAAATTTATCAATCATTCCTTCTATAACTTCTTTTTTGCATTTTATTCAAGAAATCCTTTCGTAACACAAAGTCATATATATTGCCTCATATATTTTCCTCAATTTTAATATAATGAAGCTTTCATTTCATCACTTAACTTACTTTTACAATCTGATTGTATATGTGTATGTGTGTGTTTGGTGAGGAAAAGATTTTTCTTCTTATACAGTTTTTCAATAGACATTCAGTAACCCATTGATTTTT
>JAKSZT010010858.1:8390185-8445119 GCA_026826555.1 Tolypeutes matacus | reverse complement strand
TTTTTTTTTAAAGATTTTATTTATTTATTCATCCATCCCCCCCTTGCTGCCTGTGCTTGCTGGGTCAGCTAACCACGCCGTGCGGGCGGGCCCGCCCTCACCAGGAGGCCCTGGGAACCGAACCCGGGGCCTCCCACATGGTAAACGGGAGCCCTACTGATGGAGCCACAGCCGCTTCCCGTAACCCATTGATTTTTAATTCCATATATGTCATCTAAAATCTCTCTATATAAGCACAGGTAAATTCCAGACTTACATAGTTTGTTCTATTAGTCTATTGGTTTAATCACTGCACTAACAACACACTCTTAATATTTATTTCTTTACAATATTATTGATATCTGTTCAAATGAGTACCCATTCTTATCCATCTTCTTTAAAATTGTCTTGGGCTTATTGGTCTTTTCCATATGGATTTTTAGATCAGTAGGTTAACTTCTATAAAAAGTGAAAAATGAAAACAAACTCAAAATAAAAATTACCTTGCTAAAAATTTGGTTGAGATTGCAATGAATTTTCAGATTAAAACTGGAGTTATCTTTAAACATATGAACACATCCCATTCTTAAATATTTTATGTCTCCATTTATTTAGGACTCCTCAATTCACTTCAATACAGTTTTACATTTTTATTTAGAAATTTAGCTCACTTTTACCATCTGATTTTGTGAGACTTTTTATTATATCACTATAGACTTTGTATTATTGTGCCTTGATGTTTTTATATTCTCTTTTGTCTTGACTTGCCAGGCTGCTATGACAATTACCATATGTGGCAGTTTGATATAGTTATGAATTCCAAAAATAGATATTGGATTATGCTTGTAAACTGGTCTGTTCATCTGGGCATGAATAAGTTATGATTAGGGCTTTGATTGGGCCACGTCAGTAGGGCCTTGAGCCCTGCCCCTTGGTGGGTGGGGTCTCAAAGATAAAAGACATGGCAAAGGACAGAGTTGGAGTTTTGACTTGGAGTTCTGATGTTGGAGCCTTGAGCTGGAGCACTGGGAAGCAAGCATACAGAGGAGCTTGGTAGTGAGGGAGGAGAGAAGGCCCGGGGAAAGAGACGAGCCGTTCGCCTGATATGTGGAAAGAACAAGCAGCTGAACCTGGAGAGAATCAAGCCTCAGAAAGAGAGGAACTCAGGAAGCCAGACCCCTCACAGAAATGGGTTAGGGAAGTAACTTATGCTTTATGGCCTGGTAACTGTAAGCTTCTACCTCAAATAAATACCCTTTATAAAAGCCAACTGATTTCTGGTATTTTGCATCAGCACCCCTTTGGCTGACTAATACACCATGCAATGAGTTAGCTTAAACAACAAGAATTTATTGGCTCACAGTTTTGAGGCTAGGACAAATGAAGATACCAGCAAGATTTGATTTCTCCCAGAGTCTGTAGCATCCTGGTCCTGGTTTCCAACAATCCTTGGGGTTCCTTGGCTTGCATCTTGGCCTCCTGTCACTTGGTGATCTCTCTTTCTTGGTGTCTGCTCTTCCAGCTTCTGCTGACTTCTGGCTTATTCCTGTGTGGCCTTCTCCAAATTCTGGCTTCCAGTTTCTTCTCTTAGTAAGGCCTCCAGTAAAATGGACTGAAACCCACCCTCATTCAGTTGATCCACATTTTAACAAAAACTACCATCGACAGGAGGTCCTATTTACAATGTGTTCACACCCATAAGAATGAAGATTAAGATTAATAACATGTCTACATTGGGGACATATTTTAATTTACCACATTATTAGTATGGTTGCTTGTGGTGTGTAAAACTCATTTATTTTAATAATTTGAAGACATTTCATTAGATATATATATTTAACTATAGTCAGTATGATCAAAGCTTTTCTATTAAACATCATTTCACAATTTCCTTGAGTTTTCCACATAATGTGACAGAAAATAGAAATACTCAGCATATCCTTAATTTTTTTTTTTTTTTTTTTTTTTTATTGTTGCTATCATTCTTTCTTGCTGTTAATATTTGATTTCATTAACTTCAACTTTTTGGTATAATTAATATGATTAGGTTTGATTCTTCACAAAACCAGAGTTGATTATGGTTCTATTCCCCTCCTTCCCACAATAATTAATATTCCTTTCCTACACAACATTTTTGCTACTACCTCATCTTCCCCCTTTCCTCAGAAATAATAATCTTTTTTAAAATAATAATTATCTTAATACTTAATTTTCTTTTTAATTTTAAATTTAACATGAAACTCTTATTAATTACCTAAATTTATTTTCAAACTTCTGAGAATAAATATATTTCATCATTCTTAACACAAGTCTCTCAGAGCCTTCTGGTATGTTCCAATAAGGACTGTTTATTCTTCACATCTTGTTTTCAACTGTCTTCTTGGGATCTGCCTTTTCCAGCATCCTGGGAAATCCCTTTGCCTATCTAATCTGTCCCTTCTTTTTAGTTTACTTTCTCACTTTGATATGGCATCCAAATATTAATTTCAGTATTTTCCTCAGGGAGGGTATGTAACTAGTTGGATTTTTTGAGCCTTGTGATGCCTGAAAACGTCTTCATGCATTCTCTTTAGTTGATCAGAAGTTAAGGTTGGATTTTATTTTTTCTAATAATACTGTAGGCACTGCTCCATCATATTCTCTCTTCTTAGTGCTGCTCTTAAGAAATATCATTACAATTGCTGTTGAGCAATTATGGGTTATCTTTGTATAAGACCCGTGAAATTCCTTTCTTTCTGGAAGCTAGTAGAAATTTTTATTTGTCCAGATTTCTGGAATTTTATAATATTGTTCCTTGGTACATGTATATTTCTATATAAACCAGATAGCCCATTCAGCATGCCTTCTCAATCTGCAATTCACTGCCATTCTGTTCTAGGACACACCAATGAATTTTCACTAATATCTCCTCTCCTCCATTTTCCTTGTTCCATCTTTCTGAAACTTCTATTTTTCAGATATTAGTTTGTGTAGTTTTCCCTTTCATTTCATCTCCTTTTGTTCCTATTTTCCATTTCTCTGTCCTCTTGGTTTACTTCTTAGGTTACAATCTTAATGTTATACTATAAACCATCTATTGAGTTGTTTTTTTGTAAAATTTTTTATATCAAATATTTAATTTCCAAAGGCAACTTTTTTCCTCCAATGTGTATTTATTTCTAAAAGTTACATTTCTGTGGTAGATTGTATATCCCACAGGTGTCTACAACATTATCTCCCACCTCTATCCTCTTTTAATAATTTGTCACTCCATAATCAATTATTCAATTACACTCTTCTTAAATCTTCATCAAGAGATGGAGTCCAATTCCCCCTTCCCCGAATCTCTTGTATTGAACAGATTTCCTCCTCTGGGTGATAAGATAAAACATGCCTTCTCCAAAACATCCCTCAGATTACTCATTTTAAAAGCATTATTTTAAAATAATGATTATCTTAGTTTCTCAAGGCTGCTATAATAAAATGCCAGAGATTATTTGACTTAAACAACAGAAATTTACTATCCCACAGTTCTGGCAGCTAGAAGGCCAAAATAAAATCATTGACAGGGTTATGTTTCTTCTTAAGGGAAGAATCCATTCAGTGCTTCTCCCCTGGTTTCAGGTGGGTGGTAGCAATTCATGGCATTCCTTGACTTCTGGAGGCATAGCTCATCTGTATCCCTCACTTGGTTGGCTCTGGCTCTCCCTTCTGTTTCTGTTTCTCTGAAATTTCCACTCTTTATAAGGACTCCATTCATATTGGATGAAGGGCCCACCCTCTAATCCAGTTTGGGCTCATCTTAATTCATAACATTGTCAAAGACCTTATTTACACATAAGTTAAGATTCACAGTATGGAGTTAGGACTTGAACATGTCTTTTTGAAGAACATGATTCAATCCCCAACAATGATTAATTTTGAGAAGAAAGAATCCTAAGGCTCCTGCTCTGATATTATCCTGGACTTTCATTTATGGGCTGTTCTTACTTATTTTTGAAGCTTTGTCATTCTTTTTTGGCAAAAATCCTTTTTATTCATTTATTTTCCCATAATGTTCTACCTCAAATTATTTTTTTCCCAGAAAATGTGCATTGTAGGTAAACTTTCTGAGCCTTGAATTTTGAAAATTTCTGGAAAATGATCTTGCACATTTGGTTAATAATTTAACTAGATACATAATGTATATTCTAAATAAGTTTTCTCAAAGAATATAGAAACTGTGCCATTTTCCTCTAATACCTTATACTGTTGTTGAAAAGTCTAGTGAAAGTCCAGTTCACATTTAATTATAGTAATACACACACACAGAGAGATACACATATCATTCTGGGAACAATTATGAGTGAAGATTCTATCTATATGGCATTAAAGTCTTATGACAACAATATGGAAATTGAGCTCTTTCATTTTGTATGGCAAATTTCAATTGAGTCCTTTCAATCTTAAAATTGATGTCATTCCTCATTTCTGAAAATATCTTAATATATTACTTAATATTTCATTATCTCTAACTTTTATGAACTTTGCTCTCTCTTTTTTTCTTTCTGGGTTTTCTATAAGATGTTTATTAGACCTGGATTTAATCTTGACTTTTTTTTCCCTAGCCCTCTCCCTTTCTATATTCAGCCTTGATTATTAATCATTTGAAAAATATTTTTTGTTTCTTTTAACAGATTCTTTTTATAAGAATCTCTTTCATCTTTTCTATTTCCTTAGAGGATAAAATTTAATTATTCTAAACCTGTTTACTATTACATGAGCTACTTCTTGTTCCCCCAATGACTGATGCTCTATATATTAAAAGGTTCTTTTATTTGTGCCCTTGGATTTCCTCAAGTATTGGTGACATTATGTTTTATATCTTTTAATGAATTAGTAGTTCCATTGAGGCTTATAAGGCTCTTCTCCCTCTTTACAAGCCTGGCCACTAAAATGAGCAAGACTACAACATGTCCAAATAGGTTTGTCAAGTAAGCAAGCGGTTCCTAAGCAGCAGCGTGTCGGCAGTTACTAGGTTGGTTCACCACACTTCCATAGAATTGGACTGTAAGGGGACAATGAACCCAAATGTATTTAGACAGTTTATAACTCTAGACACAGCAAGCAGCATGAGTGCCATGTCTGTATCAATCCCGTTGGTGCCAAGTCCCACGACAGTGATGCAGAAGTGGCCCAGACAAATGTTATGCACATAGTAGTTCTGTGTCAAAGCTGAAGAATGCTGAACCCAGGAAATCCCCAATAATGTATGGGTACTGCTAGCATTACCTTCATTGCCTTCCAATCCTTTAGATTGGAAGGGTGAAGTTTCTATCTATTATCTTGAATGTCTTTGGGAAGGGAGCTATTTTCTATTTATACTATCTGGAATGTAAATGACTCTAAGAAAAATGACTGACTAATAATGCCTAGACAAGGAGAAAAATGAGAGAGTTAAGGAAAACTGCTTTCCAATAAGGTTAGAGCATGTCAAGTAGGATGGAAAACTTCAATATAAGCTGCAAAAATCAAGTGGATAATCTCCCATCCCCACCACCATTCACAAATATTACGCTTGACACAGGTAGTGATTCTGAGCCCAAATCACTTCTAGGAAGATATCTTAATGGATAGTTTGTTTATGTTATTAGTAGAGACAGGGGGGCAAGGAAGTTAGAGAGAAGAAGCTAACCTATGCAGCTATCTGATGAGGAGAAAGTTAACTAAATCAGTTTAAATTAAAAGTGAAATACTACCCATCTCCATCTCAGCCTTCCTTTATACCCACTTCATCAGTGTCTGCTTCCATTCTAGGTACTGGCATAGTTATCCTGTGACCCAAACCACTTCTGATCCCCCATAAATTCCTCCACTGAAATCTCATCAGTTTGTTCCCTGTGCTTCTAGTCTATACTTATCATTACACTGTTTTGTTTTTTAGGGAGAGGAGGAGGATAATCAAAACTAGATTACAAATATGAAAGGAACTCTAGCCTCTCTTTTAAAGAATGCAGTTTTACTGAGTCAAATTGAATTGTGGTTTCTAATTGCTTTACAGAAAATTGTGGTTTGATTTGCACTATTAAATAAAATGTAGGGGAATGGATGTGGCTCAAATGGTTGGGCATCTATCTCCCATATGTAGGGACCTGGGTTCATTTCCCGGGATCTCCCGGTAAAAAATAAAATAAATAAATAAATAAATAAATAAATAAAATAAAATGTAACTAAAGGTTGAGACATTTTTTATTTACTGTTTAATCCCCAAATTCCAAAGTTATTTAAAATATATATAATACAGTTATTTTATGTGATTAGCTTGACAAGTCTTATTTACAAGATTTAATTAAAATAAAAGTTATAGTCTAGGCTCTATTCTTACTGAAAAACTTTTAAAGGCATCTCTAATGGTAATGATTTTAAAAAATAGTAATTGCGTGAATGATTTTCTTTTAATGTACTAAACAGAAAATTATAAGGAGGAGATTAAAACATCTATGAAAATTTAATAACATATCAACTATGTCTTTATTAAAATGAGCCGTTGGTCTAGTATGTCGCCATTCTACAATAGAGGAAATTAATTGAGAATTATTTGTTCTTCATAATACTTTGATAATTGTTGTTTCCTAGTACTGTTAACAAAAATACATTTTTAGAGGGAGTTCTGGGAAGATGGAGTTGGAGTAGACCCGCAGGGCTCAACTATCTTAGAAAAACAATGGAGAAATTGTCAAAAGCTGTCCAAGGGCCCTGCCTTAACAGACCAGGACAGGACTGTACACCCTCAGGAGTGTAAGGGACAGAGAGACAAAGAACTCAAACAACATACATGAGTTACTAAACCCCTGCAGTGGCCAAGAAGGGACCCCTCACACACCCTCAAGACATTAAGCCTGGGTAAAACCCTTGGCACACTGCAGTCAACTGAGAGGAAAAGAGCCTTATTCCTCCCTGTCAGCTCTTACAAAGGAGGAGGGAGGGGGCACCCGAGGTCAGAGACGGGTTTCTGTTCAGTGAGTTGGCCAGCAGAGCCTGCTGTGAATCTTGGTTCTGGCAAACCAGAAACAGGAGAAAGAGGAAGTTGAAAGAAACACCTCCCTGGAATGTGTGTCAATGGCTGGATATGAAATTACTAGGAGAAAAACTGCTTTTAGGTCTCTTTTTAGCCCCAATTCCTGGGAAGAATTCTGCACCCCATTAGTGAGTCCTTGGTCCAATTTTGATAACTTAAGTAGTGCAATTTCAGAGACTCAGAATAAGTTGAGCCAAAACCCAGGGAACAGTTGTGAAATAAAAACACTAGGCAAGAGTGAGATATTGACCACCAGAGTAAATACATGAACATATTCAGATGCCTAGACATCAGCAAAATATTACCAACCATACTAAGAAACAGAAAGACATGGCCCAGCCAAAGGAACAAGCTAAATATCCATATAAGAGACAGGATTTAAGACAACTAGTCAGTGATAATCACACAAATCTTCTAAATCAACTCAAAGAAAAGCGAGAAAATATGACTAAAGATATTAAGAAGACACTGGGTGAAACTTGAAAGCCTTCAAAGTAAAGTTACAGAGCTTACGGTAATGAAAGGCAAAATGGATGGAGATTAAATACACATTAGAGGCACATAACAGCAGATTTGAATTTCTCCAAGATGTAATTAGTGATTTTAAGTACAGAACACCTAAACAGGAAAAGACAGGAGAACAGAAAGAGAAATGAATGGAAAAAATGGAACAGAGTCTTAGGGAATTAAATGCCAATGAAAAACACGCAAATATACACTTTATCGGTGTCCCAGAAAGAGAAGAGAATGGAATAGGGGCAGAAAGAATACTTGAGGAAATAATGACCAAAAACGTGCCAACCATTAGGAAAGACATAAATATCGATATCTAAAAAGAACAACACGTCCTCCCAAAAATAAATCTGAATAGATCTTCTCCAAAACAACTACTATTCTGAATGACAAATATCAGAGATTAAGAGAGGATTCAGAAAGCAGCAAGGAAAAACAAAGCATCACATACAGAGGAACCTAAATAAGATGAAGTGCTGACCTCTCATCAGAAACCATGGAGGCATGATGTGATGTACTTAAGAACTGCCAGCCAAGAATTCTGTATCCTGCAAAACTGTCCTTTAAAAAGGGTGAGTTTAAAGTCTCATACACAAAAATTGAGAGAGTATGTTACCAAAAGATCAGAATTATAAGAGATACTAAAGGGAGTGCTGCAGCCTGAAATGAAAACAAAAAACTAAACAAACAAATGGGAAAAAAAAAAAAAAAAAAAAACAGGGCAAGAGATTGGAGAAGAGGGTAGAAATAAAGATTATTAAGAAGGGTAAATTAAAGGGTCATAGTACAATAATAAGATATGACAAAGGAAAGCCAAAGGATAAAATGAATGAAGTAAGAAAAGCCTTTAGAGTAATAACATTGAATGTTGATGGCTTGACCTCACCAATCAAAAGACACAGACTGATGAATGGTTAAATATATATATATTTATACATATATATATTTGTATACATTCCTGAGCCATCTATATGCTGTCTAGAAAAGATTCACTACAGATGTAAGGACACAATCAGTTTGAAAGTGATGGGTTGGAAAAAGATATTCCATGCAAATAGTAACCAAAAAAGAGCTGGAGTAGTGATACTAATATCAAACAAAATATATTTTAAATGTGAAATTGTTATAAGGGATGACAAAGCCATTATATCTTAATAAAAGGTGCAATTCATCAAGAGGAAATAACTATAATAAATATTTATGCACCTAACCTGAGTGCCCCAAGAGACATGAGGCACACACTGGCAAAACCAAAGGGAGAAATAGATGACTCTACAATAATAGTTGGAGACTTCAATAGACCAAGCTCAATATTGGATAGAACATCTGGACAGAGGATAAATAAGAAACAGAGAGCTTGAATAATACAATAAATGAACTAGATGTAACCTATATCTACAGAGCATTACAAGCCCCAAACAGTAGGATATACATTCTTTTCAAGTGCTCACAGATCCTTCTCCAGGATATGTTGGGTCACAAAACAGGTGTGAATAAAATTTAAAAGATTGAAATTATACAAAACATTTTCTCTGATCATTACAGAATGAAGCTGGAAATCAATAATGAGTGGAAAAGGGAAATTTCATAAATATATGGAGATTAAAAAACACATTTAATAAACAATGGGTCAAAAAAGAAATTGCAAGAGAATTCAGTAAATATTTTGAGATGAATGAAAATGAGAACACAACATATCAAAACCTATGGGACACTGTAAAGGCAGTGCTAAGGGGGAAATTTACAGCCCTCAGAGCTGACATTAAAAAATAAGAAAGAATTAAAATTGAAGATGTAACTGCACACCTGGAGGAATGAGAAAAAGAACAGCAAACTGATCCAAAACCAAGCTGAGGGATAGAAATAATAAAGATACGAGGAGAAATAAATGAAATCGAGAATTAAAAAAAAAAAAAATAGAGAATTAACAAAACCAAAAGTTCATTCTTTGAGAAGATCAAGAAAGTTGACAAACCCTTAGGTAGACAGACAAAGAGAAAAGAGAGATGATGCAAATAAATAAAATCAGAAATGAGAGGGGGAACACTACCACTGAATATGCAGAAATAAGATAGGTCATAAGAGGTTACTATGAACAACCTTATGCCTCAAAACTAGATGATGTACACAAGATGTACAAATTTCTAGAAATACAAGATCCACCTACACTGACCCAAGAATAAAAGACCTCAACAAACCAAACAGAAGTGAAGAGATAGACACCTTCATCAAAAACTTCCCAAAGATGAAAAGCCCAGGACTAGATGGTTTCACAGGTGAATTTTACCAGTCTTTCAAAGATGATCTAATACCAATCTTGCTCAAACTCTCCCAAAAAATTAAACAGGAAAGACCACTACCAAACTCAGTCTATGAAGCCAACAGCACCCTAATACCAAAACCAGATAAAGATACCATGAAAAAAGAAAATTACAGATCAATATTTCTAATAATACAGATGCCAAAATCCTCAACAAAATACTTTCAATATGAATCTAAAAGCACATTAAAAGAATTATACACTGTATTATAGGCTAAATATCATTAACCAAACTGATTTATAGATTCAAAGAAACCACAATAAAAATCCCAAGAGCCTTTTTTGCAGAAATGGAAAAGCCAATAATCAAAATTATTTGGATGGGTAAGGGGCCCCGAATAGCCAAAAATGTCTTAAAAACGAAGAATGAAGTTGGAGGACTCTCACTTCCTGACTTTAAAGCATATTACTTAGCTACAGTGGTAAAAAAAAAAAAAAAAAAAAAAAAAAAATGCATGGCACTGATATAAAGACAGACAGACTGACCAATGGAACCAAACTGAGAAATCAGAAATAATTTTTAATTTTTTTGTTTTTTTTGAAGATTTTATTTATTTATTCATTTATTCCCCCCTTGCTGCTTGTGCTCGCTGGGTCAGCTAACCACGCCATGCGGGCGGGCTTGCCTTCACCAGGAGGCCCCCGGGAACCGAACCCGGGGCCTCCCATATGGTAAACGGGAGCCCTACTGATTGAGCCACAGCCGCTTCCCGAGAAATCAGAAATAGATCCTGACATCTACAGTCAAGTGAATTTTGACAAGGCGGTCAAGCCCTCCCAGCTGGGCCTGTCTATTCAACAAATGGTGCTGGAAGAACTGGAAAGACATATCGAAAAGTAAGAAAGAGGCCCCCTATATCACACCTTAAACAAAAATTAACTCAAAATGGATGAAGGACCTAAATATAAACGTGACAACTATAAAATTCCTGGAAGAAAATGTAGGAAAACATCTTCAAGATCTTATGGTAAGTGGTAGTTTCTTAAACCTTACAACCAAAGTACAAGTAACAAAAGAAAAATAGATAAATGGGACTTTCTCAAAATTAAACACTTTTACAACTCACAAGTCTTTGTCAAAAGGGTGAAAAGACAGTCTACTCAATGGGAGAAAATATTTGGAAATCACGTATTTTATAAGGGTTCAATATCCATGATTATATACCATGTAGAGACACTACAACTCAACACTACAAAGACAAATGACCCAATTAAAAACTGTTCAAAAGAGTTAATAGACATTTATCCAAAGAATAAATACAAATGGAGAAGAAACACATGAAAAAAATGTTCAACATCACTAGCAGTTAGGGAAATGCAAATCAAAACTATAATGAGATATCATTTCACACCTTCAGAATGGTCACTATTAAAAAGTCAGAAAACTCCAAGTGTTGGAGAGGATATGGAGAGATAAGAATGCTTATTCACTGTTGATGGGAATATAGAATGGTACAGCCAACGTGGAGGACTGTTTGGCAGTTCCTATGCAAGCTGAATACAGATTTGCCATATGATCCGGCAATACCACTAGGAGGTATATACCCATTAGAACTGAGAGTAGTGACACAAAGAGATATTTGCACATCTATGTTCACAGCAGCGTTATCTGCAAATGCCGAAAGATGGAAACAACCTAGGTGTCCTCCAACCAATGAATGGATAAGCAAATTGTAGTGTATACACACGATGGAATATTATGCAGCTGTAAGAAGAAATGAAGTCGTGAAGCATATGACAACATGGATGAACCTGGAAGACAATATTTTGAGTGACACAAGCCATACACAAAAGGACAAATACTGTAAGATTGTGTTATTATGAACTAAAGATATTGCATGAACTCATGGAGTTAATAATTAGAATATAGGCCACCAGAAAATGGAATGAGGACAGAGAATGTAAAGCTGATGGTTAATATATGCAGAACTGGTTAAAAGGTTGTTTGTAAATCTTTGTAAATGAATAGAAATGGTGAGAGCATATCATGGTGTTTGTAACTAGCAGAGTTATTATATGTGTAAGACAGTGGTTGAAAGGAGAAGTCTAAGGTCATGTGAATTACCAGAAGTAAAGCTAAAAAAAATGTAACATGGGATTGTATAATATAGTGAAACCCCATGTGAAATGTGAATATGGGTAATATTGCATATATAAAGCTGTTTTTACATAATATAAATACAAATAAACTAGAGAAACTGAAAGAGAATAACAGCTATGTATGGCAAGGGAAGCATAGTGAGATTGAATGATGATGAGTTTTTTATTTGTCTGCTTTTTGTTTATTATTATTATTGGAATAATGAAAATGCCCTAATAATGATTGAAGTGATGAATACACAACTATGTGATTATACCAAATACCAATGATTGTTCTTTTTGGATGTATTTATGCTTTATTAATATGTGACAATAAAAGTGATTTGTCAGAAAAAAAAAAGTTTTTATATATAGTTCTATTTGCTTGAACTTATTTTAAAACAAATTGTTGAATTTTAATTCAAGATTTTTTCATAATTTTGTCTTAAAAGAGTTTAACAAGAAAACATACCTGAAGGTATCCCTCTTTTCAAGTTTGTATGCACCTTCTCAGTGCCTTTGCACTGCTATCGTAGCTGGTATGTATGTGTAGTAGTGGTGCTGGGTGGAGAGCTTTCTGTTATTAGTACTGTATTCTGCACCTTGGATCATATGTAAAAATAGGAATTTTTTACACCATTCCTTTTTTATTTTTATTTACTTCCTACACTTCAATTTAGATTCTGTCTACCATTGATACCTTCCTAACAATTTTTAAGTTGAAATTTTCTTTCTCTTTGCATTGCATATTCTTTAAATTTTATTCTCAACTAAGAAGGGCCTGAAATTTTTTTTTCTTCTATTTGAAAACCCACCCTTAATCTAAATAATCAATGCTATTTCCCAATATGTCATTTTAAATTTATATCCATTCTGTATTTAGTAAGACAGGTCAAATTGCTGACTGAAAAGAAGGTCTCAAAGTATTTCTCATAATTTTGTGCTTAGTTTCATTTGTGGGCCCCAAGACCCCTTCACATAAAAATAACGAGAACACATCATTAAAATTCCATAGCTTAATTTTGTCTTTCAGCTCAGTTGTTTGCTTGCATCCTTTAATCATTAGCCAATACAAAAGAAACTGAAATGAATTCACAATACTTATTTTCAATCAGCTTAAAAAATAAAAGTTCCTAGATTACCAATGAGTATCTCTGTATAATATGAGAACAGATAACTACTTCATCTTCTGCAGAACTGATGCTATTCCAGCAAAACCCTCCCTGCTGCATTTGGCAACTACTTAAAAATCTGTATAGTCACTAAACAAAGTAAGCTAAACGGAAAGGATCAAAGATGCAACTAATGATGCATGTCAGTTCTCTCAAATAAGAACTGAATTTAATTGTTTTTAACCCCTTTGAGAAATTATTCCAGTGATTTGATATTTTGCTTAAAACTTTTAATCACCCTCAGAATTCAAATTTTGGACATGAGGCAAATAAGAAAAATAAAATGTTTTTGAATCAATTACATTTGCATATGATGCCAAGCAAAGTAAACATAGGAAAAAGAAGACAATGAATACTAAAATAAATTTTATTTTAATAAAGTAAAATAGGAAAAAAGGATCATTTAAGTCTTAAAAATGTGTAAGACTTTCAGTAAGTAATATTGAGAACTATTTATGATTTGGGCAAAACTTCCTATAACTTAGGTTGTTTAATTTCAGAATATTTGATTACATAGAAATTATATCCTTAATAGTTCATTATTATAAAATATCCATTTTATGAATATTCTAGGACATTCATAATTTCAAATATTCTTCCAGACTCTTATTTAAATTTAGCATGCCAAGACACTATACAACAGGAATTACAAGAAAATAAGTAAAATAATAAAATCTGTTGGAATGGACATTTTAAAAAATCATAATTAATCTGTAGGATTATTTTAGTTAACTATAATTTACTTTAGATAGTCATACTTTATATGGAACACTATTGACAGAGTTAAAGTACATACTTTAGGAGATCATAAAATTCACAAGCTTTCTCAAGGTGAGTTTGTAGACTGAACAAAGATAAAAGTAAGTGTCAAGACATAGATATAAAAAATAAAATAACATAAAAAAGAGAAAGAGAAAAGAAAACAGAGAAGAAAAAAAATAATGAATAAATATATCCAAATTACTACAATTTACATGAGTTTGGTTCAACTAACATAAAATATGCAAACTCGGTTAAACTAGGGTGTCTAATGATGAAATTTCAGTGTTTATCCTGCAGTGACATACCAGTATGAAATTTAAGTTATCCCATTAGAAATCTTTTATTTAATGTGTTTGAAAATCCATATTCTTTACCCAGGAACCTAACCCATCTCATCCCCTCATCCCCTCTAACCCCATACTTGCCTTCTCTCCTCCTTTTTCCATTTCCTTCCTCCCTTCCTCCCTCCATCTCTCTCTCTCTCCTCTTTCTCTAAGTTTTAAATCCTATCTTGTAAAATCAGATATTTTGTTTGGGGTGGATTGTCTAGTTTGAATTATTTGTTTTAATTGGTCTTTTTAGTAGGGCAATTCTTTCCACAAAAACATGCACTTGCTTCTGTATCATTAGTGAACATAAATAAACATGCTGTTAGGAAATGGGTATCAAAAGAATTATGTTTCTTTCCCTTGTTTAGTATAAATAAACAGGTAATGAAAATACGCTGTTATTATTTTACTCTTCGGAAAAATCATACTACAAACTTGTTTTAGCCAAGTTACATAAAATTCATGGCAGCCAATTTCAGGAATGAATAGCCATCTGCTGAAATTTACTATTTGGTTTTTATATTGGTTAGCTATAAATCTGTCTATACAAATGTATGTCTGGGCACATAAAAGAAAGTTTTTTAATGAATCTCTTTACCCTTTTTACCTGAGTGCATAGCTACTATGTGCATAAATTGACTCTAGATCAATATCCAATCAACAATACTTCCGTCAGACATTTCACTGTTGGGCTGATTAACATTGCAACATTCTCTTTATCTTGAGAAAGAGTGTCATTAGAAGAGAGAACTCAAATAGATCTGGTTAACTTAAAACCTACCAAGAATAAGTACATGCTGATAAAATGAAATTTGTAAGCGGTTACCAAATACATATAGAGATAACAGTAAAATGGTAACGTCAGTAACCGAAAGAAGAATTTCAAAGAGAAAAGCTGATTGCAAAACCATGCTTTGAGAGAAAAGTCCACATTTTATAAGAAAAAATTGCTAGTTCCAAAACTGCTATTCAAAAAATAATGTGGGATGAACATTACATTTGGAACAATTTAACTGATTAAAATGCAAAGAAAATTCTTTCTTTTATAGACCAGATTTCAGTTGCTCTATCACTTTTGGCCAGAAAGTAAATTAAACATTGGGTCATACCTCCAGTATTTTCAAGTATGCCTGTTTTTAATATTTTCCTATTTTATATCATTGATCTAAAATACCTTAATATTTCTCATTATTTCATCCCCAAATTTGTGAACATCTGGCTATCTGTATTTTGCCTTTGCCTTAAAATTTTTGGGTGACAGCACTTCAGTAATCCACGATCCCAGCTGTTCAACTATAAGCAAGATTTTCTCTACTTTGTATTGATTAAATTAAAAGACGATAATATTTTCTTTGAAAATATTTCCCATTCTAATTATGTGTGCCTATATATAAATTTATATGTTTTCTAATCTTCTACACTTTTCCTTTTGATTTGCATGTTTCCTGCATCTTGCTAAACAGACTGGTAGGAAAATGTGTTGGGAAAGAAGCCCAGCTACCAACACAGCACATGGTCAACATATAATTATTGCTTATGTGGCCACTTCCATTTCAGATAATTTTCTTTAGATTTCAATTGTGCATTTACATAATGGAAACTGCACTGAATTAAATATGTTTTTTTGATAGAAGTTAATGTGGTTTTGCATTGACATATACTCCAAGTTTTAATAATGCTCTTTGTTTGGATAGGATGTGATCAATTTTAAAGAACTTTTCACAGTAATCTAATTTTGATTTCCAAAATTACAACTTACATGAATAGATCTTATCATTTTGTTTAAAAATATGGAAACTGACACTCAGAAATTTTCAAAGTTCCTTGGCTGCTAGCATGTGTTGGAGACTCAAGGACTCTTTTCCTTATAAAACATTGTATTTTCAGAATAAAACAATTCTGGTTTAGAATTTATTGCTGATAGATTTGTGTATTCAATGAGAACCTTGACCAAAATAAAATAAAGAAAAAATGTTTTTTTATCTGTGATATTCTAAGAATATTTTAGTATTATACTAATACACAATGGTAGAAGAATCCAAATTTTCTGGTTAATAGTACTAGCTTTGAATAGTAGCCATGCAATTTATTAGCTTAATAACTAAATATGGTAGTATTGCTTAACTTCTCTAAGCCTCTGTTTTACTCTTGGTAAAGTAGGGATAATAATCCTTGTCTTGCAATATTGATGCATAGATTAGATAGGCAGCATCTAAAATTTCTAGTAGTAACTGGCATACAATATGTACTCAATAAATGGTAACTATTATTTTTATTTATTTATTTAATGTTTACTTGTCATCATGGAAATCAAAGATAGCTTCTAAGTTAATTAATTTACCTCATTCAATTTTAAGGAAGAGAACTTAATAACTACTACACAGAAACAAACCTATATTCTAACTACTTATTGTTGTAGAAGATAAAACATCTAAATAATATATAAACAAATTAAGGCCAGCAATGTATCAAAGGAATAACCCTCCAAGGCTAGGTAAAATTAATTCCAGTAATACAACAATAGTTATAAAGTAGATAATTGCAGAAATATAATTGGTTTTTCAATAAAGTAACCAAGGAAGAGTATCCCATAATATCAACAGATGAAATAGAAATATTTGATAAAAACTGCAAGATTTTCTAACAGTAAATAAAATAGGTAAACAATGTTATAGATTGAATTGTATCCCCCCAAAAGATATATTCAGTTCTTAAGCCCCAGTCCCATGAATGTGATCCTTTCTGGAAATCTGATCTTTGAAGATGTGATTAGATAAAGATGCCACCAAACTGGATTAAGGTGGGTCCTAATCCAATGTGACTGTTGTCCTTATATGGGGAGAAAATTTGGACACAGTTAGTAGAAAAAAGGAAAAAATGGCTATGTGATGGAGGCAGAGATTAAGTTATACCAAGGATTTTAGTCAAGCCACCAAAAAAGCCCTGCAGACTTCAGAGAAACATGGGCCTGTTAAGGCCCCCAAACTGTCAGTCAATAAAATGTCATTTAACCCATCTTGCATGTAGTATTTTGTTATGGCAACCACAGAAAATTAACTCATACAGAGAGTCAGAATCAATTAAACAGTAAAATAAAAAAAGGGAATATATAATATGATATATGATATAATATATAGCATAATATATAATCTATAGATTGTATAACAATGATTTTGGCAATAGATAAGGATTGTGGTTAATAATGTAAATACAGGAACGTTGTTCTCCTACTACAAAGTGTTAAGAATGTAGTGATAACAGGGAAACCAGTGGTAGGAGGACTGTGATTAACAGAACAAATATGAAAGTGTCCTCTCATGAACCATAACAATATATAATCCTAACACAGGATGTTAATAATTGGGTGGTTGGGGGGAAAACACAAAATATAAGATATGGAAGATATGGGCTATAGTTCATAGTAATATTTTGAGGATGCTCTTTCATAGTTTGCAACAAATGTTTTATAACAATGCAAGGTGTTGCTGGTGGGGAGATGTATGGGAGTCCTGTAAGATGATATGCATGTTGGTTTTGTAAGTTCACAACTTTTATTATACACTTATTGTTTATGTATGTGCACGTATGTATGATAAACTTCAATAAAATTTTATTTAAAAAAAGAATGTGGTGATACATGGAAAAAATATAACTGTAATTTATAGACTACAGACAACAACAACATTGTAATATTTTTGTAGCAATAGCAAAGTTTGTGCTGTATTGATGCTAAAGGTCAAATAAAAGAATATGGGGCTTGGTTTTTTGAGATATATTTATGATTAAGCATTTTTTCTCCTCATTTTTTTCATTAATAAGGAGATCTTTATGTCATTTAACTAATCTGTGATCAACTGTGTATCTTTTTGAGCACTAGAGGAACAGGTGAGTTAGTAGGTATTAAATGAGATAAAAGTACCTGGACAGAACTTTTTAGGAGTAATGCTTCTGTAACTTGTTGAATTGCCCTTTATTGTTATTTTATTTTTTGAATTTGAAATAAAATTATTAAAAATAATAATAATTCTCATTAAAGTCAAGAATGTTTGCCACCATCACAAGCCCTCACAGTTTTGTAATTTTAATTAATTTTCTTAATTCAGTAAGAAAAGAAAAAGAAACAAGTGGAGAAATATTAAGATACTTTCGTCTTGTATTTGATTTTCCCCGAAATGCTATACTATATACCAATATGAAACAAAAATAATTTTTTTAAATACAAAGCAAGACAAAAACATTAGATTTAGAAAGAGAATTTGGAAAGGTGTCCTTATATATCCTAAATAAATGTTGGAAAGGTCTACACTGGTTAATTTTGGTAACTTGATGGTGTGAGAGACGGGAATACTGTAATTTGTTTCTTTACCATATAAGATATGTATAAAGGAAAATCTATCAAAATATTTTTACTAATGTTGACAAATCAAGAAATAGACATTTAAATATATTATTGGTCATTTTAATATTGAACACAAAGTCATATAAAAGTAAGAACTCTGTAAAGATTTTCTTCTAGGGAAATCTTTTACATATCAGTTTCTACACTACTGTGCCTTTTAACATTTCTTTAGCAAGAGGTTAGGTCAGTTGCATTAATTGAAATGAAATTTAAATATACTTCTGTGCACAAAAATATTTGCTTGGTAAAATGCTGACAAATGTGATTCAATTTAAAAAAAAATTACTCTGGAGATTTCCAGAGATTTTATTTTATTGGTTTTATTAAATTTCTTGAAATTATTAAATATGCCAAACAAACCCAACATATTGAGGTAACAATATGACAGACAAGATTGTACCCACCACAGGAAGCTTCCAGCTTTGTGGCTTTGTTTTTTACATATTTTTCAAAATTTTCTCTTCCCCAGTAAAAGCATTCCAGAAGTAGCCTTTGTTCGTGAGAATGGATTTTTTTTGTGCTTTTTACATTTTTATTCTATTACTGCTAGAGAAGTCTGGGACACACCTAGCAGTCATCTCCCAGTCTTTTCTATTGTGTGCAGATGTTTCAGTACCTTTCCATTCAGCTTGGGGAGACACTAGGTCTACTGAAAAGGCCTGACCATATCTTAAAGCAGGAAATACCCAGTTCCACCTATTTATGATGGCAGGAACACTTAGTGGCAGGATTCCCCGCTGGGATTATATAAACACCCTGCCTGGGGTAGCAAAGGATTGTTCTCTCCACAGGACACAAAGTGGGGCATGTGGAGCTGCCATCCACAGGCCCTTAGCAGTGGGCCTCCTTGGGAGACTGGCCAAGACGGGATCTTTCCCCTTGCTCTTTTGGACCCAAGCGCTATGTAAGTAGTAAAGCAGTCATTTGCTGAAAGTTTCTAATGCGCCTGAGCCTGTGCTCCCATAATGCACCACAGAGCAACTAGCTACACAATTACCTACTGGACACATTCACAAAACATTATGACTGTTAATAAAGCTTCTGTGGATTTTTAAATATATATATATATATATATAACTGGTATGATATTATAAACAGAATTTAGAAATAGGTCTTTTCATTCATCATTATACAACTTTTGTATAAACAATACTTTGGCTTTTTCAACTTTTTCACCATTTCCAACATTGATGCAATGCACTTCCTTGCATTCCTATACAAGTGAAATTTACAATGTAATTTTTTCATGCTTCCATTTCTTTTGGAGGGATAAATTCCTTCTGCAAACTTTGTTTTCAATAAAATAATTTTGCTAAGAGTTTAAAACTGTCATTATTGTTATGCCATGTCTTAAATTTTTTTATTAAATATACCCAATTCAAATTTAATAAAATATATCCAAAAATTCAATACCACTTAAAACACGTTTATATACAAAGAAGTCTACTCAAACATTTATAAAATCTGTTTGAACATCGACAGTCAAAAGAAAAAGTATATACTACCATAATAAAGAAATTTTTTACATTCAGCATCAAAAACATCTTCAGTTCTTACTCAATTATTTTAACTGTGTATATGTTATAAATGTAAATTTTAATGATGAAAGAATCTATTTCAAATTATGAAAGGTTATCAAAAAATAAAATAAACAATAGCTTCAATTTTGGAGCATGCAATAAATGACAAATCCATGGTTACCTCAGCTTTAGGACTACTCTCTGGAATACTCTATGGCAAAACTGCCATATATTTTCTGTATATATTTCACCTAAGCTTAACCCATCCTTTCCCACATTTCCCACTGTTCCAACTGACAAGGCCTGGTGGCATTGTGCCTCCCACAGTTCAGGGCACAAACTGGTATATAAAGTATCTGTCAGAGTCAACAAATGAGAACAGCTCTTTCATCAACACCAGGGATGGGGTGTGTTAGCTGTACCTGGCTGATTTGGCCTAAGCTTTTGTAATTGCTTGTTCTATCAGCTAGTGCTGTGTATGCTGTCCTTGCCAAGGATGTACTGGCTACTTTGCATGTGAAAAAGGTCTAGAGGAGAGATGTAAGTTATTGCTAGTCATCTTTCTTATTTATCTGCATGTTAAAGTGACAACATGAACTCACTGAACATGCATTTTTTACACTATTGATTAGAGACAGTAAAAGCTAAAGGGAAAAGTAGATTCTCCAAACTGAGTCAGGGTTATTTTAATGAATGGTTAGGAATGAATTTTGTTGAAAGAATAAAAAAAATATTTATATAAGTAAATGGTAATCAGGATAAGACTACAAAATAGGCATACAATAAGTCTGTCAGGAAAACTAGGACTGGCTCACACTACTTAGAAGAGAAATCCAGAGCTAATGGTTGAGTGACAGATAATACAGACCTTGTAGGTTAGTGTAAGGAAATGGAGAGCAATAAATGAATTATCAGAAAATTGACATGATTTGACCTTTATTTTAAAATCTTTATTTTTGCTCTGGTATTGAAAGTATAGACCAAAACAGGGAAACCATCCAACTATCTATAATAAAACTCTTAACAAACTTGGAATAGAAAGAATATTCCACAAAATAATAAAGGATGTCTACAAAAATTGTAGATTAACGTCATGTATAATGAAGAAAGAATGTTTTCCTCCAGTGATGATTACTTCTATGTGTCAAATTGGCTAGTTTATGGTGTCTAGTTGTTTGGTCTTATATATTTCATACATGGGATTATCATCTACAGTCAGTTAACTTTAAGTAAGGCAACCATAATAGATAATGTGGATGGGCTCATCCAATTATTGGAAGCCTTCAAGTCAACAAAATGAAAGTTCCAGATTTAACAAGAAATTCTGCCTCAACACAACATGCTCTACTTCTCTCTGAGTATCCAGGCTGCTGGGATCTGTACAGATTTTGGACTCAATACTTCAACATCAACTATCAGTGGAGTCCGCCTGCCTTCTGGGATTTGGTCTGCACTATAGAATCCATACTTGCCAGTCCCCATAAGCATGTGAAACAATCCCTTAAATTTTTTGATATATTATATATTAATGCATATATAATATATTAAAATATAATCTATAGATTAACATATTATTTTCAAATATATGTTCATATATGTCCTGTTATTTGAGTGTCTCTGGAGAATACTGATTAATCTAGCCCCCAAGGTCAGAACAAAGTAAGGATAACCATTCTCACCTTATCCATTCAACATATTGGGGATCTAGCCAGTAAAATTAGTAAATAAGAATACAATCCCAGGTGCACAATTAGAAAGGAAGAGATAAAGCTCTCTTTATGAAAAAACTGAAACAATCACAAACCTAAAGAAAAGGAGGGACGATACTATACAGAGCTTCTTTTTCCTTAGCCATTTGAGAGTATGTTGTCAACCTAATGTACCATCATTACCAAGATGGCATTTCCTACACATAAATGAATTCTCTGACACAACCTCAAATCATGAAGCAAAATCATAATGTAACATTAGTATCATCTAATTCTCAGACTCCTTTCACAGGTCACCTTTTTTTCCCAATATTATGCTTTATACTAAAAGTATCCAGCTCAGAATCATGTATTGTTTTTAGGTATTATATCTTTTTGTCTCTTTGAGGCTGGAAAGGTGTATCAGTCTTTCCTTAAGTCAAAAACTTAGAAAACTGCAGTGATTACAGATGAAGTGTTTTGTAGTATGTCCCTAAATTGAAGATTGTCTGATGTTTCCTCATGTATAGATTTAGGCTAGGCATTTTATGCAGGAATATCACATAAATAGTGCTTTATTTTTCTTGCATCTTGTCAGAAGGCACAAAGTTTCAATTTATCTCTTTCCTGGTGAGATAAAATTTAGTAAACTGAGATTCCTTATTTCCTATGTGCTATACCAGCAGGTAGGAATCTTTCCTTCCTTCTTTTCACCAAGGAAGGTAAGATGAAGAGAAGTATAAAAGGAAGAAGAGGACTAAGGATAAATGTTCATTGAAGGAATTTCTTTTAAAAATATTTGTTGAACTGAAGTGAACTAAAGAGCAGGATGGAAATTATAAATGTGGTATTTTAGGTCTTTGAAAGTTTTGGAGACCTTTGTGAATGAGGCAGTATTTGAAACTCTTGGGTCTCTGTAGCAGTTTGATATTATTTATGAATTCCAAAAAGAGATATAGATTATGTTTGTAAACTTGTCTGTTCCTCTGGGTGTGATACCCTTTGATTATATTTAATCCAAAGGTTTTACGTTTACTTATGTGAAGATTAGGACTTTGATTTGACATCATTAGGGTGACTCAGAGTTGAGTCCCAGTCCCCTTGGTGGGTTATATAAATGGACACTCACTCAAGAGGCAGAAACAGATACATGAGCAAAGAGGAAAGGAGCTCCATAGTCACAGAAGAGGATCTTGCGGCCTTGGGAAGAGAGATGAGCCATTTGCCTGATAATTTGCACCTGAAGAGAACAAAGCAGCTGAGCCCTATGCCAGCCTACAGCTGAGATTGGAAAAAGCTGGGACCATGGATCCTTAAGAGGAAAGAGGAACCCTCACAGACATTGCCTACCATCTTGCTTCAACACATGGCAACAGATTTTGGTAAGGAAATACCTCTTATGGTACCTTGAGTTGGGCTCCTTAGGGCCTTTTAACTGTAAGCTTCTAACCCAAATAAATACCCTTTATAAAAGCTAACAGATTTCTGGTACTTTGCATCAGCACCCCTTTGGCTCATTAATACAGTCTCTAATGCTTTTATCTTGACAGATATAGGGTGGTGATATTCACTGTGATCACCTTATCATGTCTATTCGGCTGGAAAATGTTAATTTTTCCCTTTGTAATTAATCCATGTTTTACAGGGACCTTTACAAAAACCAACATGATTATTCCATTGCTCAAAAATGTTCTATTTATTTGTTTACTTACTTTCCTACATCTTCACTAATATTCCTTAATGGGTAATATTCCAGTACTGATTTTATTTATTTTGATTCTCAAATTTTCCCCCTAATCCATCCAGAAGGGTCCTATTCAAACTGTTTCTGAGTTTCCTAGACAAGTGCCCTTCATTTGTTGAGCACTTGCCTATTTTCTGGCACAAGTTCGATCAGTTTCTTTCTGTACACTCCTTACAGCAGCTGAGGAGTCAACCCTCTTGCCAAATGTCTCAGATTTCTCTTATAAAAATAGTATTTAGAAGCCAAAACTTGCTTACTAGCTGCTCTCATTGCTATTGGAGGACTGGTATCCCCAGGCTCCCTCACTGGTTGCAGCCCTGGATTATATGGCTACACACGTGCTAGTAATATACGTAGAAATATTTCTATATCAATCGATATAAATATATTGAAAACTATAAGTTCGTATTAATATCTCTAATTTCAATCCCCCAGCACAGAAGTAATTCTAGCTTTCTCCCTTTGCATATTTTAACAAACTTCTATGACAGAGATAATCCTCTCTATAATTATCCTCAATGTAGTTACTTATTTTCTCAGCCCTCTTGCATGTAACCTATCTCCAACGTCTGCCACCTTCACCCTTCTCTCATGGACAGCCTCAGCTATCTGCTAAGGCTTTGATATCTCTGCTAACCCTGCTCATAATCTCCCTTACCACCTCATCCTCTTCTAACTCTGACTGTCCACATCCCTGCAAGAATGCTTTCTCTACCTTGCTTAGTCACGACATCACATATCAGGCTGCCATCTGTAAAGTTGCCTTTGCACAATGACTTGGTTCTGAGACCCCATTCTTTGTGACTGAGGCTCTTTCAACACCAAAAGTAGATATCTAGCTAGCATTTTGCCAAATGGACAAGGAATGATTTTTTTTTTCCAGGAAGGTAATGGAAGGAAAGAGAAAGAGAAGAGAAAAGGAAAGGTTCAAAACTTTTTTATTCAGAAAAATAATATATATGTAGAAAATTCTAAGGTATCTATTAAAAGAAACTTCTATATCTAATGAATACATTTATAAAGGTGCAGTATCTATGAAAGGTTAAAATCCAAAATAAATTTTATTTCTATATACTAGTAATACACTTGTAAAATGAAATCTAAAATGCCATAACTTTTGCATTAGCATTAAATAAAATAAAACACTTAGGGGTAAATGTAATGGGATATACACTTAGATTTATAAAACATTGAAATTAAAGAAGTTATTAGCAGATATAAAGATAAAACATGCTCATAGATTGGAAGATTGATTGTTGTTAAGGTGTCAATTTTCCCCAAACTGATTCATAGATTCAATAAAATCAAAATAGTAGCTCAGCAAATTTTATATATCTATTTGGTGAACCTGTAAACTGATTCTGAAATTTGTATTAAAATGCAAAAGAGAAAGAAGAAAAAACAAAACACCCTCATAAATGAACAAAGTTGGAGTGCTTATAATAACTGATTTCAAAATGTAATTTAAAGCTACACTAATAAAGAAAATGTGGTATTGGCATTACAATAGATAACTTGATCGATGGACCAGAATCAATCATTCATAATTAGACCCAAGTGTATATGGTCAATTGACTTTTGACCAAGACATGACAGCATTTCAATGAGGACAGGAAAGCAGTTTCAGAAGTTGTGCTAGAACAACTGGCTCTCTATAAGGAAAAAATCACCCTCAATTCATATGTCACATTATACACAAAAATTTATTTAAGATCTAAATGGAAAATCTAAAACTATAAATTTTCTAGAAGCATTATAGTAGAATAATTTCATGACCTTGAAGAAATCAAAGATTTATTAGATAGGATACAGAAAGCCATAACCATAAAAGGGGAAAAAATGATAAAATGAACTTCATCAAAATTAAAACCTTCTCTACAGCATAAAGAAAATGAATGGGCAAGCCAGAGACTAGGGAAAAATCATTTGCAATAACTATATATCTGACAAAGAACTTATATCCAGAACAACTCCTTATGACTCAATAATAAAAGCTCAACAATCCAATGAAATATTTGAGCAAATCTTCAAAAAAGGAATATACACAAATTCCTTTATATTCATAAAGGAATGTACACAAATGGTCATTAACTTTAGTCAACAGGGAAATGCAAATAAAAACCACTGTGCAATATCCTTATACATCCTTTAGAATAGATCAACTTAAAGAGACTAACAACATTATTTTTTATGTGAGACATAGAGAAACAGGAGCTCCCATACATTAGTGGCAGGAGTGTAAAAGGTACATACCACCACTTCAGAAGATTAGAAGTTTCTCAATAAGTTAACAACATATCTAGCCCATAACCCAGAGATTTCACATCCAGGTATTCAGCATATTTGCTTCTATGTATGTTTATAAATGAAAACATACAGACAGGAGAGTAACCAAATGCCCATCAACACGTGAATGGGTAGACAATTTTAGTATGGTGATACAAAAGAACATACCCCAGCAATAAACAGAAATGAACCACTGACAAATGGAATAACATTTAAAAAATGTTAAAAAACATTTGCTGAGTAAGAGAGCCACACAAAAGAGTACATACTCTATGACTCCATTTATATGAATTTCCTAAGGAGGAAATATTAATGTCTGTTGAAATTACAAAAATGGTCCATGGGTGGGGTAGACTGGGAAGGAGTGCAGGGAAGTGTTTAGGGTTTCTGAAATGTTCTAAATCTCCATGTGATTAAAGAGGTATATATTTGATAAAATTCATCAAACTTCACTCAAGATCTATGTATTTTGCTATATATAAATTATATCTTAAAATTTTAAGATACTTTTCTTGAAGAGAATTATAGAGGAAGTTTAAATAAGCCAAAACATATTATCTTCCCTTCCTATATCCACATATATATTTTAAAATTTCTATTAATATTATTAGCCCTATTGAGATAGAATTACAGAATGTAGTGGTGTCTCATATTTAATGTCACCCCATTACTCCATTTGTAGTGATAATCAAAAAGAAATCCAAGGAATTAAATGATTTTTCCATAACCATATAGATAGTGGCAGAGCATGTTATTCAACACATCTCATTATTCAAAAAATATCTATAAGATAATTTGTCTTAACTGTGTACTTTTATTTTTTCAGTATAAGCAATTTTAATTTTTAAAGGTAGACTTGCTATTTATATATATATATATAATGAAGAATAGATGACAAAACATTAATATAGTCAATATATTACCTGTATAAAGGAATATTGTGCATAGATAATGTATACCTAATTCACATAAAATTAAGGTCATTAAGACAAAATAATTTTAGGAATATTATTGGCATGTTCATTTTTATAAATTTGATTTAAAATGCCCTTTATATATATACACTAAAAGAAATGCAACATATTCATGCCTCTAAAGACTCATTCAAATACTTTAAAAATAATTTCTATTGTCAAAAACTTAGGTTTTCCTCAAAACTATTAATGAAATTTCTAAAATAACTTGTGCAAATTTATGTAATTTAAAATTACTCCATATTTTTCTTCATTTAAGTAATTTATGTGTTGCAAAATTTAAGGAGACAGCAAATTTATTTCATATATATGCTTGTTTGCTTTTCAAATCTTTTTTTCTTTAAGAGAGAATTTACTGTCCTTCCCATATAGGTATGTTTGTAAGTTTGTGCTTTCTAAGAGATTTATTTTTTCAGAAATTTTTCCAATTTTCTGTTGCATTGGGAATCTATTATCCTCTTAGAGCTATTAATTTTCAGAAACTATTGCTTATGATTTTAACAGTGATAAAATATTTCTACCCAATTTTATTTAACTGGGAAAAATAAGGCTAAAATATTCAGCTGTGGTTTGTCGTGGAATTGCCAGCCCCAGATTTCTCTTCAAGGACTGACTTTTGTCCCCGCTATGAACTCCCCTCCAGAGATTGCCTCAGATTCGGAGTTGTTTCACCCAGGTCATCATTTCCCGGCCAACATACATCCAAAGATTGATTGTGGTGGAAATATAAAGGCCTGGTTATTTAAATTCAGAATAGTAGGACAATTAAAATCATAATTGTAGAACAATTCTGATGGAATTCATCGACAGAGACTCTATGAGTTGGGCTGAGGCTGTAGGTCTTGTATTACTGTCCAACTTTTCCCTTTGCTCAACCCTATTACTTATCTCTTTCTTCCACAGGTATTGATTCCAAAAGCTCACCCTAATATACATTCTGAAATCGTCCATTCTACAACACCCAAAATACATACTATTTATTTGTTATACACCTAATATAATGGAAAGGATCCATAATAGTGAAATGGTCTTTATATTTTTATGTCATCTGATCTAGATTTAAAATTTTTATGATTAGTAGAGTTTTGCACTTTGCTTTTTAAATCTAATTTGTTTTGGTACCTGTTTAAATTGTGGTCCCCCAAAAAGATATATTCAAATCCTAACACTTGATCCTGTGAATGTGATCCTATTTGGAAATGGGATTTTCAGGATGTTGTTGGTTAAAATGAGGCCAAGCTGGATTATAGTGGGCCCTGATCAATGACTGGTGTCCTTATAAGGAGAATAAATTTAGACACTGATAGAAAAAGAAAGAAGAGAGCCATATAACCAAGGCAGAGAATGAGTCATGTTACAAGCCAAAAATGACATGATTGCCAACATGCCACCCCCAGCACTCTACAGACTTCTATCCTCCACAATTATGAGACAATAAATTTCTATTGTTTTAAGCTACCCAATTTTTGGTACTTTGCTATAAAAACCCTAGAACACTAAGAAGCTGCTAGGCTCACTATAGTGAAAACCAAAAAATGAAATAGTTCTTGTCTTTTGATTCTGTTGACTTGTTAGCTATTTTAATAAAGGCTTGGTCCTGGTGGCCTTTTCAGAATTTGACTTAAAAAAAGAACTGGAGCAATGTCCTTTAACTCATTCCTCCTTTCAGAAGTTGCATATTATCAAAATGGAATTTTATATCAGTAAATATACAATTTTAGAATTTTATAGATAACAATTCACTTTCAATCTATTGTGGAATCCATCGTAATCAGGGTATCCAAAGTTAGCTGTGTGTTTTATACATAGGGTTAAATATATTAATACTTTATATGCTTCAGTCAACTTTAACAGGTAGATAGATATACAATGAACTCTGCAGATTGTAGAGACAAAGTGAAAGATTTTAAGAAATAGGATAACAAAAAGAAACAGGATGTGAGAATACTAGGAACAGCTTCAATTGAACTAAGAAGAAGGGATTTATTAATGCTAAAAGCCACAGGAGTCTACAGTAAGAAAATGCCTCAGAGAAAGTAAAAGCTGAGGGATTATGTGACAGGAAAATAAAGTTGTAGAAGAAAGCATTATTGCCCAGTTTTAAGTCAAGGTCAATATAAGAACAATGAAACAATTCAGGGGAGATTCTATATTGGCAGTAAGAGTGTAGCGCCTCCAGTTGAGGCACCGGCTAAAATAGAGTAGCAAAAAGGCAAGAAGGGACTATTATCAACACTTACTGGGCATTGATAACATGCCATAAAACATGCTTAATGAATTCCCAAAAAATAGTAGATTCACTTCTAGTGATGTCCATGTGGAAAAAAATTACCACTATATAGTGGTAGCTGGCAAATTTTTAATAAATGGTTCACTAGGGATTGGATTCCTGTTTTATAGTTATTACCAATATTTTATTTTTCTGTAAATACCACCACCATACTCAATTTAAAAATTCATGACACAATCACTAAAACATTCTTCAGGGAAAAAAGGAAGTCAATGTTATTCTGAAGCTGTGGCTAGACCAGAAATTAAACTTAACTTTGAGTTTAAGAGGACTTAACCTGAGAAATCCAAGGAGCAGGGATAGAGGAATGAAGTCACCTAGCCTCTGGTAATTCAGAATGGAGCTTTTGAAAGTTGTTTTACAACTTGCAGTTAAAAAAACAGCAATGTTCAGAGAGAGGCTTTCCCACTTCCTCTTCTTCAAAAAAACTACAAGATCGTAGGATACAAAGAAAGAAAACCAACACCACCAACTTTAAAGAAACCAAGAGATACCCCAAGGCAATCCACAGGCAGTGGATTTTAAAATAGGAAGAAAACAAAGTAGGAGAGAATACCTGGTACTGCAAAACTAAGAAAAAAAAATGGAAGATTACAATTTGCCAAAATAAATGGTATTAAAGAGCAGGGGAAAAATCATCAACTTTATTTTGAGAAAAGGGAACGGTCCTATTGGCAGGTGGCAGGAGTTTTCTGGATCAATTTTAGCACAAAGAACATTGCAGGGTAGAAGGGATCAAATAAGGGCCATATTTGCAGGAGATGTTTATGGGACTGTAGGAGAAGAGATACTCTCCACAGTGAGCAGCCCTAGAGCCACCAATGTCAGCTATCTGTTAAGTAGTAAAAGCAAACAAACACAAATCTTGTCCGTGGTTCACACCACATTCATACTCCTGGGTACAGAGAGAATTCCTGCACTCTTGCCTCTGCTTTACAAATTGTCTATAAATAAATGGACTTGGAACAACTTATTTCATTCAGTGATGAGTAACAAGGGAATTAGCTTAGAATCTGTATAATTGTACTAGAAGAAGAAAAAAATGAAGGGAACAAATAACACAAAAAGATTCATACCAAAAACACATCAGAAAAGTATGATAGAATAGATATGAATTATTTAAAAATGTAAGAAGAAAATTTGCTTATATATAACAAAAATCCAACAGTAGCTGATGGAAGATATCATAATAAAATAAAATAGGATAAATATAAAACCAAATAGAATTTAGAAAAAATAGAGTAGAATGAAAGAGTGACAGAAATGAAGGCAACATTGGAAACAACAAAAAATAACAATAGAATTTGCTATAAACATAGTAAATAAAAGAGAAGACGAGACCAAGAAATGCAAGTGTTTTATTTTCTTAGGCTACTGAAGCAAATACCATGAAATAGTTTAGCTTAAACAATGGGAATTTATTTGCTCACAGATAGAGTCTGGGAAAATGTCCAAATCAAGTTATCAAGAAGTTGATGCTTTCTTCCCAAAGACCAGCTGCTGGAGATTCTTGGCTCCTCGGCCACATGACAAGGCACATGCAGCATCTGCTGGTCTTTGCCTTCACTTACAGATTTTATTTATTTCAGCTTCTTGCTTCCCTGGAACTCTCCCTTTGTCTAAATTTCATTCTTGTATAAAGAACTCTAGCAATAGGATTAAGACCCATCCTGAAGGAGGCGGCCTTATCAAAAGGTACCACTTACAATGGATCCACACCCACAGGAATGGACTGAATTTAAACGCACATTTTTCTGAGGTTTGCATAGCTTTATATCACCAAGGCAAGCAAAAAGACTTGGAAAGATCAGAATCAAATGAGAAAAAATAATAGAATGGAGAGAGTTGTCTGTAGGAAGAGAATCAGAATAATGAAAAAGGAAAAAAAAAAAACTTAGAAGACAAAAAACAAATAAATAATATGACTTCATAAAAATAATATAGAAGAATACATACCCAAATGGTTATAAACGCCATTAAAAATATATATACTGGGAAAAAATATTTGGAATTCATATCAAAGCTCTTAAAGAGAGACTAACATTTTTGGATGTGGTAGAGAAGTTATAAGGAAAAACCTTACTTAAAAACAATTTAAAATGCTGGATAGAAAATAAAAATGGTCGCATAAAACTACTAAAAAGCAAGACAAGGTGCCAAAAGTAAATATAAGGGAAAGCTAAAACCTAGGTCATTAAATAGAACAACAAATCTCAAGGCTATTTTGCTTTGAAATATATGTTTACAGGGGAAAACTTGCTTTTCAGGTTTGTTATCCACTTGGGGTGAGGCCATGCAATTGACAGCCAAAGATATAGATCCTCAGTGTAAAAATAAAAAAGTTAAAACTAGCCACGTCATGGAACTGTAAAGAAAACTGACTTATAATAAGCAAATCTAAAGGGTTACAGAAAGAAACTGCAAAAGACAACTAAAGGTAGAGGAAAAAATTAGTTGATCTTGAGAAGTTGTGCACACGGGCTGGTCCTTGCTGGTATTTTGAAATTAAAATGTGTAAATGATCCAGAAAACCCTAAGAAACTATGTGAAAGCAGTCAGACAAAAAAAAAAAGGCAAATTACCTTCAAAGGTGAGACAAATAATCAGTTGATTCTCAAGAGCAATAATGGAATCTATAGCTTAGAGAAACGTAACCTGAAGTGGATGCCATTCTTAAATTGTATATGCAGAATAGTTAATACTTTTTAAAAAGTCAAAAAATCTTCAGATAAACAATGTTGAAAAATATCATCACTGAAATAAGATAAATTTTTATTTCAGAACAAAGGCAAGTGATTTCCAATTGACTAGCTTAGATGTAACATAAAAGAAAGAGGGAAAAGAGTGCAAAACAGGTGAGTAAATATAAATGAACAAGGAACATAGAACGCAGCAATAGCATAATTCATGTTGGAAATGAATAGTCTTAAGTTATTCTGTGGAGCATTTTTAGTTGAGGATCCAGGTAACATTACAGATTAAAACCAGACTTTGATCAGCTCATAGTGAATAATATTATTTGTAGAGTAAACTATAAAAAATTGCTAAAATGTAGTAACTAAACTTAATAAATTAGTAAATTGGTAGAGTGGAAAACTAAATGACTCAAATGTCAAGAAGTAAATTTTTCTTTCTTTCTGTGATTAATTTTGTATGATTTTTCTGGCTAGGTCTCGAAGTTCACTAATCTTTCATTCTGCAATATCTAACATGCACATAATCAGAACCTTTTAACATTTTGTTTCCTATGTTTTTGGAGCAAATAGTAGGAGAATTTTAAAGTTTTGGCAAAAAATATTAAGGGATAAAGAACAGATATAATTTTCCCATTGATTATTAAGATAACTTTGCATGATGTCAGCTTGCACAGACATTTTTATGGTCCCAAACTATGATGCAAAAAGAGGACTACTTATATAAGCTGGACTGTAGCTCCCAAAGCAATCACTAATATGTGTCAGTAATTTTTTTTTTTTTTTTTTTTTTTTGGTAAATGGCCTTAGTAAATATTTTAGATATTGAGTGCCATGGTCTCTGCAATGTATTCTTTTTGTTTCTTCTTTTTCCTTTTTTTAAAAAAAATCAGGCTGTAAAAATGTAAACATCATTCTTAGCTCAGGAGTCATACAAACAGAGGTTGCCATGTAGATTTGGTCCACTGGCCATAATTTTCCAACCTCCACACTAAGATAACAAAATTTAATCAAAGTTTAATAAAAATTTAAAACTTCTGTTCCTCAAAATTCACTCTGAAGAAAACAAAAAGACAGCCACAGACTGGGAACAACTATTTGCAAATCATATATCTGATAAAGTACTTATATCCAGAACATGTAATGAACTCTCCAAACTCAATAGTAAGGGAAAAAACTATCCAATACAAAAAAATAAACGAAATAGACAAAAAGATTTAAAAACACATGTTACCACAAAATATATACCAAAGACAACCACATGGAATATATTCAACCTCATTAGTCATTACAGAAATGAAAATTAGAAATCAATAATAAGATACCAATTTACGGACTTAAGAGTGGCTAAAATTTAAAAGAATTACACTCAAGAATGGGTGAAGATGTGGATGAACTAGAAATCTCATACACTACTGGTGAAAATGATTCAACCACTTTAGGAAACAATTTGGCAATTTCTTCAAATGTTAAATGTATTCCCACTATATGATCCAGCCTTCCACTTCTTTATTTTTCTTTTTAAAAATTTCGGTGTTTATTTACATATTGCATATTTCAAAAAGCCTTTTAAAAATTGAAGATTCAGCAGGAAGTCAGCAAATGCTCAAGAGCCTGCCTGTCTCACACACTTAGGGGCAAAGGATGATAAGAATCTTGAGGGCAGAACTTCAAATGAACCGATCACTTTCCAAGGAAGTTCCACATTTCTCTTCTTTGTTACTTTCTTTACTCAGCGAAGATGATCCAGATTCAACTAATGATTTTCAACTAATGATTTTGCTTTCACTAACCTGCTGGGTTGTATAATTTAAAGCCCCTCCATGACACTTCTTCATAAGCAATGCTTTCCAACATTCATGAAAAGATTCTATAACTTCAAAAGTAAAAGCCTTGTTTTTGAATTCTCTATTAAGCAAACTGGTGTTGTGGTTTTCCATTTTGCACATTATAAATTCTAAACCAATTAAGTGTAATTTCCAACTAACCAGTTTTGTACCTCCTGATATGACCAATATCAATAAAATTTGAGGTTTCAGGGTCATTCACATTGATAGCAATTAATTTCCAATCTGTTTCGCCCTCATTGTTAAGAGCCCAAATTCCAATGACCTTCACGTGAGAAATCTCTTTACAAGAAAAAAACCCTTTGAGCCTATATCACAAACATCAATAGGGTCATTACCTCTACAATGGTCAGTGCTCTTTCTTTTCGATGGGGATTTTTCCAAGTTTGAGGGAAGGCATCATAATTCCATAATTCCCTTATGAGGGAAGATATTTACCACATAGCTGTAGCTTGCCATCTTTTACATCTTGTTTAATGGGATTCAGTGGCTCCTTGGCAGCATTCTCCATTTTAGCATTTCTCTAGCAAGTACTTGTACAACCATATTAAACACATTCTCACGTACTTCATTTCGTGCTCTCTTTGTAGGAATATCATTTTCCTCTACAGAGTCCACCGTCAGAGGAACATCTTGAAACGGGGAAATATAACGAGCAGCTAAATTCTTGAAGAAGGGACAGTAATCGCCCGAGTGGGGCTGGCCGCGCTCCTAAGTGCTGTACAAGACCATAGCGCTGCGCGCCCGGGGCCCTGCCTGCGGTCCCACTGGCAATCGCTCCCGGGCACCAACCAGCCATTTAACATCATATTTAACCAAGAGAAGGGAGTACATGTATCCAGATGAGGGCTTGTCTATAAATGTTCACAGCATGTTTATTTGTAATAGCCAAAGCTGCAAGCAATTCAAATGTCCATCAACAGGTGAAATGATTTTTTTTAAAATGTGGTATATCCATAGAAAGACAAATTACTCAGCAATAAAAAGTTGACTTATTGCTACACACTTTAACATGGATTGATCTCAAAATCATTTTTCTCAGAGAAAGAAGTCACACAAAAGTGTGCATCCTAATTCTGTTTATATAAAATTTCCGGAATGGAAACTAATTTATAGTGACAGCAGATCAGTGATGTCTTTCCTGGGGACAGGGAAAGAATGGGAAGGGGTAAAGAAAAGAACAATAAACAGATAAGAGGAAATTTTTTAGTTGATGAAAATGCTCATTTTCTTCATAGTAATGATCGTTTCATAGTTGTACACGTGCCAAAAGTTAACAAATTGTACATATAATGTGAAGTTTATTATATATCAATTATACCTCCAAAAAGCTGATTATTTGTAAGGACTGAAACCTAGGCCAGCTTGTTTAGAAAACACTAAACAAGAATGAAAATGTAAACCAGACAAATAGAGAGGAGAAAAGCACATTAGTTAAAATCACAGGTTCCGGAGACAGATTGCCTAAATTTAAATTCCAGTCCTGATAATTACTAGTTTTGTATTCTGTGTTTATCTCAATTTTTATTCAAAGCACAGAGTGAATGACAATGATCTGTACCTTCCTCTTAGTTTTTTTTTTTTTTTTTTTTTTTTTAATTGAGGTAATTTATGTAAAGTAATTATAAGTCTTGGCTTTAAAAAGTTGCCTTGCTATTATGACTGTTTATTATCTCCAGTTTTATTCATTTTAATTGGAGTAAAAGTTCCATATGAAAGACAAAGACATTAGATTAGGAAAAAGCATGCCAAAATTTTACTATCTAAATGCTTATCTCCAAAATATAATACATTATAAAATAATAAAAAGAAGGAAAGACTATACCATATAAACATGTTATCTATATTAATATAATCAAATAACTATATTTTAAGAAAAAAGAATAAATAAAAATTGTACCACTTTCTTTTGGTAAAAGGTTCAACTTACTAAAAAACTGTAACAATCCTGCATTATATTCACCTAATAAGATAGCTTTAAGTTATAAATATTTCAAGAATTAACAAATATATGAAGAAAAAGACAAATTGTGATCATACTATAAAATATCACACAACTCTCATTATTGAATGAACTAGCAGGCAAAAAAATGAGTAATGATATAGAATATTTGAACAAAAATTGAGTATATGTATATTTAGACACTGTACCTGAAAACTACATTCTTTTCAAGGGCATATAAAACATGCATAAAAATTGACTTTATACTCACCCTCTAAATACATAAACAAATTAAAAAGGATTGCAATAAGAGTTCATATTCACTAACCACAAGGCAGTTAAATCAGAAATGAAAAAAAAAAAAAAGTTATAATAAATCTTGATTTTTTAAAATTAAATAACACCTTTCTCAATAATCCATGAGTCAAAGAGGATATATTAATGAAAATTAGGAAATATTTTAAATTTGATGGTTGTTGAAATTTAACATATATAACATGTCAGATACAGTTAAAACATCTATCTATTAGAGAGATGTTTAAATTCTTAAATCCATAGTTTGGAGGGGTTGAGGTGGAAAAGAAAGAAAGCCAGAATAATAAAGAGTAAATCCATTCCAGAAAAACACAAAAGTAGAAAAAAAAAAAAAATCTAAACAAAAGTAAAAAAAATAAAAGTGAGAGCAAAAATTAATGAAACAGAAAGAATAGCAGTAACAAATTAATGTAAGAAACAGCCAAAAGTTGGTTCTTAGAAAAAATCAAAACAATTTTTTACAAGATTGATCAAATTACAAGGTAAAAAACTCACATTATCGTACCAGTAATAACCATAGGACATCATTTTAGATGTTATAGAAATGAAAATATATATTAAAATATTATAAAAATTTTATTGAAAAAATAAAAATTTTAAAAAATTTATCTATGCATTCCAGGTTGGCCTTACGATAATCCCACTTGCTTGAAAAACAGTCTCTCAGCAGACACTAAAAAGAAAAAAAGCATCAGATCAACAAGAAGAACAAATAAACCATACAAGTCCCACATTTTCAGCGTCTTCAGGGAGTTGAAAACACCCAAAAGTGTCAATTATCTGAAAGAGAGAATGAAAGACCAATTTAAGGGCTCTCATTGAAACTCCACTGCCATTTTAAGCCAATGATGTGAATAGCAGTGGGAGGAAAAGAGTAAGGGTCTCTGCAGTAAAGAGGAGGGGAGAAGAACAGATGAAATCACCCCAGAAAGGAGAAGATTCAGGCTTAACCCTGAAATACTTATTTCTTGTCTGGCACTCTTTTTCAAAGCACCTTAGGGAAGGACAAGGAGTGTCAGCCTCAGCAAAACATTGTTCCTGAAGAGAAAAAGAGAGGGGCAAAAAAAAAAAAAAAAAAGATGACCTTAGGTTCCATGGATGTATTAGTCAGCCAAAGGGGCACTGATGCAAATCACCAGAAATCGGTTGGTCTTTATAAAGGGTATTTATTTGGGGTAGAAGTCCACAGTTACCAGGCCATAAAGCATCAGTTTCTTCCCTCACCAAATCTGTTGTACGTGTTGGAGCAAGGCAGCTGCTCCATGTTTGCCAGGGTTCCTCTTGGATTCCTCTTGGGTTCCTCTTGGGTTCCTCTCTTCCTGGGGCTCCATTTCTCTCTGGGTTTAGCTCCTCTGGTTCCTCCACAAGATCAGCTGGAGACTATGAGGCTCTCTAGGCTTTGCTTCTCTCCACAAGGCCAGCTGTGAACTCTCAGGCGAATGGCTCGTCTCTATCCCGGGGCCTTCTCTCCTTCTCACCAGAACGCCAACATCAAAACTACTCCAATGCTGTCCTTTATCATGTCTTTTATCTTTGAGATCAAGCGGTGGGGCTCAACGCTTTACTGATGTGGCCCAGTTAACGCCCTAATCACAATTCAGTCATGCCCAGATTAGCAGACCAGTTTATAAGCATAATCCAATATCTATTTTTGGAATTCATAATTTCATCAAACTGCCAAACTGCTACAATGGCCAAGAAGAGAAAGAAGAAAGAGGAGGAAATTATGGATCCTTCAGAAAAGAAAGAAAAACACTCTTTGTCTCTCTGACCAACAGAAGTCATCTATCATGGAAAGTGAACGATACTTAAAGAGGGTAGTCTTGAACTAAGAATCCTGTTCACAAAATGTTTAAGTTTATAATAAAACAAATCAGAACCATTTCAGCTGATGAAAAGCTGATATTTAAAACTGCAATTCAGGAAAGTCTCCAAAAACAAATAAAATAAAATAATACTTGGAATTTGCTAATTGAAAAGGCTTGCAGGGAAAATTGACCTGGAACAATAAATTCTGAAGCATATTTTGGTCAAACTAGTAGATGTAAAGACACAGAAGGCTCACAGCAAAAAGACCAAATTTCCCATTATTATGCTAGCAACAGACTTCACATAATAGATGCATAAAGGAAGGAAAATTGGAGCATATTTTCAATAATTTCAAGACAAGAAATTGCAAAGCAAAAATTCTGTCAATCTATATTTCATCAAAGTTACAAAAAACAGTTTAAATGTTATACAACAAAGATATGTACCCTCTCCCACGAATTTTTAAAAATGTATTGGCAAAAGAACATAGCACACAAAGATTAAAAAGTCCAATATCTATTAGATACTGTGAAGATATTTTTTAAAAATTAAAAAACTTCATAATCAACAGTAAAATGTTGAAATTTTCTTTTGAAATAGGAACAAATTAAGGATGCTCTCCATTGTATCTTCTAGTTAATACTGTATTGTTGCCTTTCACAAGAAGCCTTTACTTGCACCGAGACAAGTAGAAAAAATATTTTAAGGAGAAAATATAATATTCAGATTTTGAATATAATACAATTGTTTAATGGAATATGTCAAAGAAGCTACAAATAAAATAATTAGAATAAATAAGTTTATCAAAATTTCAGGATGAATATAAAAATTGAATTGAAGTTTCCTGTATCATTATTAAAGCGTTAGACTATCATGACAGTTTGTAAGCTCCTTTTTACAGCTTCAAAACCATCCTTGCATATTCTGTTTTGTGGTGCTGTGATTGTGATCTCTGCAAACCACAGTTTATGTTTGCCAGATCACTCTCGATGAGGCTCTAGCAACAGGTGGCACTAGAGAAAGACTGGAAGCTTGGAGCAGGAAGGAATAGGCTCCCTCTTATTGCTCCCTGTTTATGTTTTGCTTTCTGATCCTGTCTATGTCACCACAACTCTTTGTCATACCAGCAGCAGTAGTTTGTTCCAGCTTTAGCATTTAATTCAAGTTTGGCCTTTTTCCAGCATTTCAAGACCAGCAATATTTAATGATACTCCCAATAATTGCCATATTGTTTGTGTGTTCACACAGATTCTAAAATGCCAAGATGCCAAAAATAGACAAGTCAGTCTTGAAGCAGGAAAAGAAGAGAGGACCAGTCTTACCAGATATTGAGGCAAATTATAAAGCAAAAGCAATTATTAAAATATGGTATTGCTGTGAAGAGAGGAAAATAGAACAAAGAAACAGAATAAAGGAAAGAGTGTCAGGTCCTTCTACATATGGAAATTTGATAAATGAGAGTAGTGGCACTGCAAAAGATTGGGGTATGGACAATCTTTTCAATAAATTAAAGGTGAAAAATCATGTTAGTCATATGGTAAAAGTATGAAACTTGGTCCTACATAGCATCAGACAACCCAAAATATGTTTAGGTAGCTAGCTTAAAACCTACATATGAAAGGCAAAATTAGACAGCTTGTGAGAGAATAATAAATTCATGACCTGAGAAGAAAGAAAAATTTCCAAACAAGACAAAAAACAAAAGGACTGATACATTTAGCTACAATTAAAAGTAAAATTTCTGCTAATATAAAAACAGTAAGAAAATGAAAAGACAAGCCATGGAACATGAGCAGACATTTGCTCCACATATAACTGAAAAATGACTAGTATTCAAAATGTTTAAAAGACCTATACAAATCAGTATTTCATGTTCCATCCTCATTTTCCTCTTGCATCTTAATTCCCTGACTAAATTAAAACAGAAGTGAACCTGCAGAGAGACCCAACTCCATATTCATCTACCTTCCTTCCTCTCTGCTACCATAGATTAATTGTTCATTTTCTATCCAAGAACTAGCCTTTCACATGCAAAATAGATTCTACCACCTCTCACTTAATGATACTCTTCCAGCAATTCTCCCTCTCTCTTAATATGGTTCCCTTTTTAATGTTTCTTCCTTACTGGGTCCCATCAGTATAGAAATATGTTTTTTTCCCATCTCTAAAATTCCCTTTTTCTCAAACCCATTAGCCCCTCCACCCTATTAGATATTGTTGCATATATCTGAAGTACTCTGCAGCAAGACCACCCAAAGACTGTCAAGTGTGCTTTTTCCAATTCCTCTCTTCCTGTTCCTTATTAAATCTGCTCCAATCAGAATTCTGGATGCCCCATACCACTGCAACCACAAGCATCAAGCTCACTTATTATCTCCATGAAGCTGGAGTCAGCAGTCAATTCAGTAACTTCATCTTGCTTGACTTAGCAGCAGCTTATGACAAATTGACACACTCTTCTCATTCAAGCACGTTCTTCATTTGCCTGTTAAGAACCAGACTCTTGGTTTTCCTTGTAGCTCAAGAAATATTTATTGTCCATTTCATGTGCAGATTTCTCCTACTTCTTCCTGCATTCTCTCCTGCCACACACACACACACACACATACACACACTTCTTAATGTGGGTTTGTCTCTATAATCACCCTAGTTTCTCTTTGCTAGCTGTATTCATTTTCTTGATCTTGTATTCATTCCCGTTGCTTTAAAAACAATTATAGCTGATGACTCCTAAGAGGTTCCAGTTTGGACCTCTTTCCTACATTTATGTAATCCCCAAACTCCATTTATCTTAATATAGCCAAAGCTGAAATCTGATTCCTGCCCTAATGCTTTCCACCTATTATACAGACAGTGTCACCTTTCCAGTTGCTCAACCAAAATCTTTGGAGCCATCCATAACAATACTTCCTAACTTGGTGCTTAATCCTTCTGAAGTTTCTATTGTATCAACTTTAGATCCAGAGGCCAGTGTGGTGTTTTAAAACATAATTCATATAATGTTAGACTTCTGCTCAACATTCTGCAACAGTTTCCTATTGTGGGGATCCAGTGAGCCCCAGCTTTGGCTCCCCCTTCCTAAGGGAAACTCAGCCTGCAGTAGCAGCCACTTGCATGCCCAAGGACACAAGTTAAAATGTAACAACCCTCCTCACAGGAGAACAATGTACAGAGAGTATTTTAGACTGTGATTTTCTCCAGGATGTACAATTCCTTCCTACAGTAACATCACCAGACCCCATTTATGTGCTTCAGGTGACCCTAGCAGAAACTCTGTCATGAAATGTCTTTGTTCTGAGACCCTATATATGTTGCCCCTCATTTTCCCACTTCTGTGTGGAGTGCTATCTTCATTTTCTGGACTGCCATCACCAGAGAGAATCTTTCCTAACCCTAAGTCCCAATAAATAAAGCTCATGTCTAACACCTTGCTGAGAGCGTTCTTTGGTCTTGCTGCCGCCCCAACCCGTGCCCTCTGGAGCTGGGTTGTAACACCCATTTTACTCAGAGTAAAGATAAGAATACTTATGAGTTCTCATAAAACCTTTTATTAGTTCCCTGTTGCTGCCATAATGAATTACCACAAACTTAGTGTCAAAACAACACAAATTTATTCTCTCATAGTTCTGGAGGTCAGAAGTCTTAAAAGTGAGGTATTGGCAGAGCTGCCTTCCTTCTGGAAGCTTCAGGGAAGAATTTTTTTTCCTGTCTCAGTTTCTAGAGGCTGACTGCATTCCACGGTTTATAGCCCCTTCCATCATCTGCAAGGTGCATCATTCCAACCTCTGACTTCTGTCATCACATCTCCTTTTTCTGACTTTAATCTTCTTGCCTCCCATTTATAAGGACCCAAATGGTTACATTGGGGCCACCTGGATAACTCTGGATAATCTTCCCATTCTAAGATCCTTAACTTAATTAAATCTACATAGGGTATTTTTTTCCATTTCCATCCCATGCACAAGTTCTTGGGATTAGCACGTGGGCATCTTTGGGGGCCATTATTCTGTCTACCATACCCTGCATAATCTGGTTTCCCATTACCTCTCTGTTGTCTTCTACCCCTTGCCCTTGGCTCATTTTGTTCCACCACACCCACCTGCTTTGCCATGTCCCAAATATTTACCAGAAGCTCCCCAACACAGAGGCCTCTGCATTCAAAGAGCATTCCACTAACAGCTGCTTGAACACCTCTTTCACATCCTTCAGGTTTCCTCAAGTATCACCCTCTCAGTGAGGAAGTATTGAACACTACCACCTGCTTTGCCTTCCCCCACAATATTCTTGACCTTGCTTTCTCTCTTCTTTTCGGAAAACACTTAAAATATTCCAAAGAGAGCATAAAAATAATACACCCATTATGTTTATTTTTGTACTTCCTGCCTTTCCTACTAAAAATGTGTGCTTTATGAGAACAGGAAGCTTTGTCTTCTATTCAGTGATATGACCTAGTGACCTGTAGAGTGCCTGAATAATAGATGCACCACACCAACTATAGATTTGTCAATGAAGCAATCAAATGGAAAAGAACAGATAGATACACAAAGAAACAATTGGTAAAAGGTTAAAAAAAATTCTTTACAAAAATGAAACCTCACTATCATTTAGAAAAATGCAAATTAAAAACACCATTTATTTAATGCCAAAAATAACACATTTGTCAACCTAGAATAACAGGAAATCTCATATTTACAAAACTATTATGGTAATATCGGAAGACATGAAGCTAGGCATGCACCATAGATCAACCATTTTACTCCTCATTCGATTACTTAAAGTTATTCAATGTACATGAGTACCAGCATACATTCATAGAAGCACTGTTAGTAAGAGTCAAAAGTGGAGCAGGCTGCAACACCACCTATCTATTACTGATAGAATGTATAACTAAATTCAAAGATAGCCACATAAATAAACACTCTATGTGGTAGTATGTTTTAATTTCATAACTTATTTGAACAAAAGAAGAAAGAAACAAAAGAACACTGGGCCTATGAATTTTATATAAATTTTACATAAATTTCAGAAATGGGCAAAACTATACTATTTTGTTTAGGAATGGCTACACAGGTGATCAAACTATAAAGTTAAGCAAGTCACTGTTATCACAAAGTGAAGCTTACTATAATCTCTAAGAAATTGTACTGTTATTAGTAGACCCAGAGGGAAGAATTCTTAGGGGTTAGGAATTTTTTCATTTTCTCACCTGGGATGTTGGCACTCCATCAATTTATATTTATTCATTAACATGCATATATGTTTTAGCAATATTCAGCATATATTGTATTTGATAATGAAAAGAGAATTAAAGATTAATAAAGTGTACTTGTGAATCAAAAGAAAAAGATCTACAATGTCAATAGAAAAATTGGCAGAAGGATATAAACAAAAAGGTTTCAAGAGATGCAAAATGCTTTAAACACATGAAAAGATGTTCAACCTCACATATTAAAAGAAATGAAGTAACACTCAGATATTTCTCATTTATAAAATTGGAAAATATTTTTTAAAATGATAATACATGAGGACTTCTGTTCCTGTCCAAAAACTTCTGTGTGATTTTTAGTCCCAAGCATAGGTGATTACATGTATTACTTCACAGTCTTCATGTGGGAAAGGTACCCTCATACTAGATTCCATGTACAGCCAATTCACTGCAGCCTCTAGATTTGCAGTCAAGGATGCAGCCCCCATCCCCTCCCCCCCCCCCCCCGGGTATTTGCGTTCTTCACCCAGACATTCCTTTATCTGGAGGCTCAAAAAGTATGCTTTCCTCAGGTGGCTCACCTGAGACCTCCTTATCAGTACTCAGCACACTTTCTACTCCTTGCTCTTTTCCCTTCCTCCTCCCTCATGCCCTCAGGTCTATAAAACTGCAGTAACCTTTTGTTTAGGGCTTCCTCTTCAGTGAGACATCCTCTACATCTGATCCATGTACTCCTCACACATGGAGCCATCCATTGGGGGGAAATGAAGCTGAGGAGGCATCTGTATGTCTTCCAGATTAGTCTCTTGCTTATACCATCCCATTAAAGGCTTGGCTGTTCACCTTTTCAAAATATCTCTTGTTCTTCACTCATTTTATCTTCTTAATAACATGTCTCCGGAAAACTTCTTTCAGGTTGAACCAGTCTTCTGATTTCCATTTTCCCAGATTATTAAAAGAGCTCTCTTCCAGGTCTCCATTGACCTTCAAATTGCTATACCTGTCTCCTTTATCACTTTGCCTCATTCAACAATATTAGTCATCAATTCTTTGGAATGTTGTTCTCCTTTGATTGTTATAATTGTCCTAGATCTCTTCCCATTTCTCTATACTCCTTCATGACTGTTTCTACCTCTAAGAGTAAACATTATCAATGCCCATGTCATTTTGGCTCCTTGTCTTAATCAGCTACTTTGATCCTGGCAGTTCAGCGCAGCTCTCTGAGCTCAGCCCAACTCTTGAAAGTACGAGATTTGTTAGGATTATGGACAATATCCACTTTCATACGTTTCTCTTATTATGATAAGCTGTAACAACCTTTATACCAACCCATTAAAGGCCCATGTCCTTTGTCTTTTCCTCTTCTCTTTATCACCTCCTTTCACAAGCTCGACTAGTATGGGTACAGAAGCTCAGTCCATTCATCAGTGAATACTGTATTACTCTGTTGCACTGGACTCAGAAAAATCAAACACATACAAGCTAAGATTTGGTTCCTATTCTGTGATGCTGGGTAGTAAAAAGTAACAATGGATTGGCAAAAAATTGAAAGAAAATTCAGAAATCATTGGGAATTTTGAGGTGTTTGGCAGAAATACCACTCTGAGAAACTGAGTATTGGAATTTAAATGAAAAGGCACCTGAATTAGGATTTTTCCTTCAGAACAATTTACATAAAAGTATGCATTCTTATCGTCTAATCTACTTGGTAAAGTTTAATTCTGGGCTAAGATTTAACATCTTAATTTAAAGTTTAAATGTAATTTTTTTTTGCAATCTACAAATGTATACAGTATAATTTTAAGTGTGAAATTAGTGAAAGAATTTGCAAAAGAGGGACTCTGAAATTTATGGAAAATAACAGGCCAAATATTGATTAAGACTCTCAGGACTCCCAGGAGAGAACCAAATTTTTTCTCCAAGATGACTGTCCCCTTTCATCAATTTTAGTCTATCTACCTGGAAACTTCCATGCTTTCCTTTATATTATCCTTTCAGTTAAAATGGAATGCAGTTACATGTTTAGAAATTATAATAATATAATAATAAATAATCTAGGTTAAATAGTAGTCTTCAATACAATGGATGTTGAAATTTAACAATAATAATTATTTGATAATTTATTTTATAATATTTTTAAGAGCTCCTCCCTTTTCTCTTCATACTCTCAATAGAAGCAGTGGAAAATTTGAATATGTGAACATATATCAAGGTATGAGACACTGATGAGCTAAACACAGCAACAGAGTTCTCCCACCTTCACTTTTTGCCTGAAAGGAACATACTCTTCAGTACAATGTCCTAGATTTAATTGAATATGTAATGAAATGTTGCCTCAGAAAATGAAAATGAGTAGGCTCCTGTAGAAACTCATAACACTATAATAATAATTCCCTGATGCTTAATGGCCACTTCACATGTATCTACTACTGATACATTATACTGAAATATTTTCTGTAATACAAATTTATATGATACATAATACATTTGTTGTTTCATTTACAGAGATTTCTCTCAAGTGTTAGCTAAAAGTTACTGACTACCTTTTCATATATTCTTCATTTTTAGGTTATGATATTTAAAATGTTTATATTTGAAAAACTGGTTAAATTATAGGTTTAAATTTAACTGAATTTAAATATTTTGAAATAATAAGTAAAGTTTTAAAACTTATGTTGGCACATGAAAAAATCTCTGATTCATTTTCCATTACTTATTCTATTTCTTATTACTTCTATCTACTTCCAGCCAACATCAGCCCTTGTATACTGTTGGTTTAAAACCACAAAAATTATATTTTCTTAGAAAATAATTACAGAATTATCTCTTATCTAACGTATATTCCAATAAAAATTAATTTTAAGAACACAAAATAGAAAGGTGGATTTTAAAAGATGCTTTATGACTAACTTAAGGAACAGGAAAAAAATGAGGAAGGTTTTGTGTGGAGGAGTTAGGAGAAGAGAGAATAAAGAGAGGAACATAGGATACCAAGGCAGAGGTTGGGTAGGGAAGATGACAAAGCTCACAGCATCTCAGGGTCAGTAACCTAAGAAAACTAAAAGAACAGTGAAAGGTTGGCCTGCACACAAATCTCTAGAGTTTAACAGTATGAGAAGAGGAGTATGCTGTTTTGTGTAGGTGTTGTGTGTGAGTGTATGTGGTGTGTGTGTGTTGTGAAGATTCTAAATTGAACTTATTAAGAAACACATCAATATTCTTGATTTTTCATGACATGAAATAATGAACTTTATGGAAGAGTTTAGTGAAATTATGTAAGTAATACATACCATCAGTAAGATCTTAGAAGAAAAAAAAATATATTGGAGATTCTATTTACATAAGAGCACTCAATATTTAATGTTATTTATCAATTTTTTTTTTTTTTTTGGCATTCAGACCTTTTGTTTGAAAGTGGTAGCAGGGATCCCACTTCCCATTAATTTAAATGAGAAAAAATATAAGGGATACGCATCAACCACACATTCTCAACAAATTTCTTAGCAATTAAAGCACAGAAAGATCCTTATATATGAGTAATATGCTAAAATATAAGTATGTAAAATGCCTAAACCATTGTCACCTGATCATTTAAAGGTTAATATAAATTAACATGGCTTCTTTAGTTGCCTACAAAATCTGAGATGCACATTCTTTTCATTTATACCCTTTGTAATTTTCAAATCATATATGGATAGTTTTGAATTTCTACTAAGTGTACCTGGAATGCGACTCAAGATTTTCTTGTACACTACTTTGATAAAAATGTTGTATTGAGTTTTGAAGCTGTAAACATATCTTTTTAATGTAACTACTGGCAAAAAAAATATCTTGTATGAAGCTTGAGTACTAAAAATCGAGGGGAGTATTAAAAATCAGGAGGAGGTCTACCTGGAACATTATCAGCGTTCTGCATTTTTAAATGCTTTTATTACTATCTTGCTTGAGGATTAGGATTAAAAAAATGCCTTGCAAACTCTAATGCAGGTTTATTATTTTTGTTATCTGTACATATGAGGGGAAAAATGTCTATATTCATTCAAATACCACTTCCTTAGGAAGACCTTTTAAAAAATTTAATGTTGAATCTCGGCCAATCTCTACCACATCATCTTCGTTTATTTTCTTCAAGGCTTAATTATAATTAAAATTATCTGGTGTATCTGTTTGACTCATACTCCATCCATTTTATTTAAGGGCTGCAATTAAAAAGGTGAAATGGAAAATAACTGTATCCCAACTCCATACATCCACTGCCCATCCCCATGCCACCACTAAAAGCAGAACAATGTCTAGTGATCAGTTAAATGTTACCCTGCCCATATGGGTCCTATGGTCATGTTTAAATCATTTTTAAAAAATCAACTGGGAACTTTTAGTCTCAAGAACTGTCTTATTTTCATTATTAAAATCTCCAAAAGTGTTTTCAACTCTCTGGACCTGACAGTTGTGGTTTATTTCTCAGATCAGCTTCTTCCTTCTTTCCTAGCTCCAGTTAAAGGAAAACTTCAAAAGGCTTTAGAAAAACTACAGAGACCTATGACAAAGTTGACATTATAGACATTTATGGCCAGATTATTCTGTGGCATGCTGCCCTGTGCATTAACAGCATTTTGGCTTCTAACAACTGGATGCCAGTAGCAAACTCCTTCCAAGTTGTGAAAGCCAAAAATGTACTCATACATTGCTAAATGTCTTCTGGGTTCAAAATTTTCACCAGTTGAGAACCACTGACCTTGGGTATTTTGAGCTCATCAGGCTCAATTCTGAGGATATGTTGTATGTGAGCAAATCAGACCATACTGAAGGTATAGTGTTAAGATTAACTAGTAAAACATGAAATGAAAATGAAAATATCATTTTGAACCATGGGATAACTGTATAGTGTCTGAGAGTGGGAATGAGATATTGAAAGCTCAAGTGACCAGTAAGATGCTGTTTCCAAACAGCTGATCCTTCTGTTTGGAACAGAGGAAGCTGGTTAGGAGCCAGAAAAAAATTTTTGAGTTTTGGTCACTCAAAAAGAAGATAACGGGTCTGTCCCAGGTTATAAATCATCGCAGAACAAAGCTATGGTAGATGAGGGGAAAACATGTGGTTCTTGGTAGGGGAGCTCAGATAATTATCAGAGGAAAAGAGAACTCTAAATACTAATAGGATCCAAATCTATTGAAGTGGAAAACAATATTGATTGTTCCTGCCACCTTAAGCCATTAATTCTTCAGAGCAAGGGATATGAAGTTAAGAAATAATTGAACATTGTTCTTATTTTCTAAGACTGCTAAACAAATGTAAACTCAGTAAAACAAAGAAAAATTTAAGGATGTATATGCAAAATGCATTCTGAATTTAAAGGATGATATAAAATACTATTAGGTCTGAATGGCTTGGTGGGTGCAAAGCTGGTAAATTCTTTTTAAGTGTCTTGATAGCTTGTATATTCATTTTATTGAAAAAATATAAAGTTACCCTGATTATTCAAAAATTGTTATATTTTTACTCCCTAGAGTGAATATTTTTACTTGAATGTCTCAGAATCAGATTTACAGTTGCCCTTTATGTTATAAATTTTTTTGGTACTTTGGGATTTTTTTTCTATCTCTGGTTTTGATTAAAAATCTGTTTTTAATATGATTTTCCACTTAGAATAATTATCATGTAAAATGCATGTAATTTTTTACAATAAATAAAATTTAAAAATCACTTAGAACTGTGTTTTTATAAGTAAAAATAAATTTTAAAGTATTTGGTTTAATCGTGCTATTTACTTTAGATTTGAAGCACTAGAATTCTAAAAATTTGAAATTGCCTATGGCAGGGGTTCTTAACAAGAGGTCCATAAGCTTGAATTGAAATTCAAAAAAACATCATTCTTGTGGGGACATGTTGGTGCGGGTGTGATTTATTTATTAAATAATGCACAGTATAGTGTGGACTTAGTAAGGGGTCCATGGTTTTCACCTGACTGGCAAAGGTGTCCGTGGAACAAAAATGGTTAAGAACCCCTGATCTATGGCAAGTGGATCAAGCACTAGAGACCCTATAGATAGAAACTCTATGTAAGAGGAAATTAAACTAATAATGAATAAAGTATAATCTTTTCCAAAGCTAAATTAGGTTTAAAATAGCTTTTAAATGTTTAAATATGAAAACAATACAATTCAATAGTAGAACCCTTAAAGTTCAACTTTGATCCCTAGTTTAAAAAGGTGAAGAAGGGGGAGCAGGTATAAATCCATATCTTGGAAATTTCTTAGAGACCAATGCTGTGACTATCACACTAAAAAGAAGAAATAAAATTTATGTCTAATATATTTTTGTTTAGAATATATTTGATTGGATGATTTAGAGAAAATACCTCCTGGTCAGTGAGAGATGAACAAAGAAAAGCTTTTTGTTGGCTGGGATTCTTAATAAAATAATAAAGTTGTGGCAATGACAATTTAGCTGCTGGGAGCTCTCTCTTTCTTGCTTTCTCACTGTTTTCTCTTCTTCTTGGGTTTTAAAACACATTATACTTTACATTTATGATGTATTAATATTGAAAAAAATGGTTAATATTTAAATACATTCTGAGGACAAAGAGTGTTGATGGGTAGATGGCCACAGAAATTGTATAAAATATCTCAATTTTATTTGTACAACACGGCTGCTGTGGCTGGTGAGCTGCATTTATCCAGTGAAGATGACACCCAGAAGGACCATCACTCATCTCTCGACCCTGTACCTTGGTGATTCCAATCAATCATTTATGAGCCCAGAGGAGCTGTGAACTGGACATCTTTGCAAGTCACACGCTTCCCAACAGTGAGTAGTTGAAAAGGTGTGCAGTGATACATAATTTTGGTTCAGAGGAAAGTAGATGGTGTAAGGTCTTTCCAGCCTTGTTATGAGTTGCATTGTGTCCCCCAAAAGATGTGTTAAAGTCTTAATCCCTTGTACCTCAGAATGTAACCTTATTTGGAAATAGGGTCACTACAAATGGAATTAGGTCATAGTGGGGCCATACTGGAGGATGAAGGAAGTTTATTCCAATAAGACTGGTGTCCTTATAAGAAGGGAAGAGAGCACACAGGAAGAGAGGACAGCCAAGTGAGGAAAGGGGCAAATGCAAATACACACCAAGAACCATTGGAGCTACCAGAGAGAAGCCAGAAGAACAGCACAGACCAGCAGAACAGATTCTTCTCTAGAGACTTCAGGGGGAGCCCTGCCCTGCCAATGCTGTGATTTCAGACTTCTGGCCTCCAGAACTGTGAAACAACCAATTTCTCTCTTTTAAGCCATCTTGCTTGTGACACTTTGTTAGGGCAGCCCTAGGAAACTAAAACAAGCCTTTTTAGTTCATTATATATTTATATAAAAAAATGAACAAACAAACAAAAACACTTGTTCAGTGTAAAATTTGGTCAGACTATGCCGATGGCATAGGTGAAACTCATACAGGATGCCTTTAATTGCCCTCAACAACTTAAGAGCAATTTGGAACAAACATATATGTTTTTGACATTTTGTGCTCTCTTCCTGTTGCTCTTCTCAGGAATGTTGCTTATAATATGAGGCCAAGGGTAATTACAGGTCTCATATCTTGGTATAAACACAGAGTAAAAAATTAGAGAGGAAAAATAAATTTTCTATTTGTAGAAAAAGAACAGAGGCTAACAAAATCTCTTTTTCCCTGCTGATTTGCTCCTGGCAAGAGATGTTTTTATTGTGGAAAAAAAAAAAACTGAAAAAAAAAGGAATATTTGTGTCCTGGGAATGAAGGATGGGGCAGAGAATGATTCCCTTGTGTCCCTTTCTGCTCAAATGGCATGCTGTTTTAAGAGTCAGCACGTATGCTAAATTAAGAGGAAAGAAGTGTCTAGTGCAAGAGTAGACAGAAACAGAAGAGAGAAGAAATTACATCTTGAGCAGCAGTATATATTAGCTATGAGAAGAGAAAATAACAAAACCGGATTGAGGGAGATACGGAACTCGGTTAGGAGAAATTAAGCCTGCTGAAGAACATGCCCAAGAAGAGACTTCTTAGGATACCCAAAGGTCTAATCTGGTTGAAGATAATAGTAGAAAGAAATTCACCTCAGGAAGAAAAAAATGCATCTTAATTTACAAGGCACTGCATGTAGTAGAATAAACAAGGGCTTTAGAGCCAAATAAACCTAAATTCAAATCCTGGCTCTGCCGCAGGCTAAATTATTTAATCTGAAACTCAGTCTCATAATCTCTAAACAGGGGACAGCATTGTTGTGAAAATCACACTATATAATTCATGGGGAACCATTTAAGAAAATATCTACCATATGTTCGTTTTTATTTCCTTGGATGAATTGTTCATTTCTGGCAGCAAGTTAGCTACCAGGAGAACAGAAAGCAAGATTTTCTTCCTTGTGGGAAGAGGGCTGGAGATGTTTTGTAAGCTTAACTGGAACTCTAACAATATGACTGGAATGTAGAAAAGGTATGAGTCCTAAATAAACATTCAAATCTAACACAGAATAATTAATCAAACCATGGAATATACTTCAAGGCAAAGTGAACTCTGAAGAGCCATCCAAAGGCACGGGTACCAACGGTTCCCTCCTGGTTCCTACATCTGACTGAAAGATACTGCTGTATTTTCTCTGCCCTCTTATGACGGACCAAAGAATTATTTATAGCCACAGGCCAACTGCAGAGATTGAAGAAAATAAAGGCAAAGGAAGTGAGGCAGAGGTATAAGAAATTCCTTTCAGTTTCTACTCCCTTTAAAATAAGTATGTGATATTGATGTTATTGATGTTAAGTGATTTAAAGTCTCTAGGTTAAATTAGATGTAGGAGCAGCACATATCCCAATTACTAGACATACTAGATAAATATTCCATGGTTGGAGACATTTGGGGAGCTCAGAATAGGGAAAAATGGAGAGAAATACACTGGTGGAGTAAGGACTAGACTGGTAAGTATATATGTGATAAAAGGAGAAAAATTTTTTAAATACCAAAACTAATTAGTCAATGAAATCTTATAAATAAGGAGTGGCATAAATTTTTTCAAATAAAATCCTTTACCATTCTTGATGTTAAACTAGAGAGAAATTTAGGAAAAGCATGCAACTGCAATCAGAAAATTTGGGATGTATGTTATTTTTCTCACTATTTCTTTCATTGGTTAAATCAACTAACGTCTCTTGGCCTTCATTTTAACATCTAGAAAATCTAAGATTATTATTATGTTAGTGGTAAATATATATATATATATATACAGGGAGAGAGAGAGGATATGTCATCTTCAATGGAGAAGGCTCAATATGTAAAACAGGTAAGAACAGCAAGGAGTGAGCTAGGTAGGATAGAAAAGGTAGTAAAAGAGTTCTGAGTGCTGCCTCCTCCCTTTGTTACAGCAACATCTTTCTGAGCATCTCTTGATTCTAGAACTCAGTGGAAATTAGTGTGAAAACTATTACTATACTCCAGGGTTCCTCAACCTCACACTAATTTTTTGGTTGTTGGGTGGGGGTCCAGGGAGCTATCTTGTGTATTGCAGAGTGTTTAACCATATTTCTTAGCTCTATCTACTAGATACCAGTAAAACCTGCACAACACCCATCCCCAAACACCACCAGTTGTGGCAGCTAAAATGTCTTCAGGTATTGCTGAATGTACCTGGGGGAAAAATTGCCTGCAGTTGAGAACACTGATTTACATCATTTCTAGGATTCCACTGAGTAAATTGAAAAGTTAACAAAAGAAGAAGAAGCACATTTATCAGGATTTGCATGGAAGGTGGTCAAGCCCAAATTGTGGCAAATAAATAAGAAGGCCTCTTGTGAACATTCTGCAGCACTTTAAAATGATGTGTAGATAATGAAGATTACCTGCCTCAAGCAAAGGCTCTTGCCATCCTTTCCTAGATAGCATTCACCTGTGCCCTGAGTAAGAGAGGCAGGTTGTCCGTCTGTAACCACTAGTTTTCAGTACCTCAAAGGGCAAAGCTAATGGCTTCTGTGAATTTGCCATTTGGCTTGGAAAGTGATCTACATGGGGATACATATTACCTTCACAAGGCCGCATTCCTTCTCTATATGCAGAAAGCATTTTAAGTATAGAAATAATTAAGTGCTCTATGATTGAAACATTGATATAAAACTAGCATTAAGTCAGGACCTCATGTATGGACCTAAAACTATCTATCCTGAATGTACAAAATCTCAATAATTTTGTTTATTTTATATTTTATAAAATAGCCACTTAGTGTTTCCTTTTGGCATTTCTACTGAGAAGAGAGGCCATCGGGTGTCTGTATTTGTAAATTTCTGTTTCTACATCATGTTCATACATGTTACCGTGTACCCCAAATCACTTTGAACTAACATTTAGCTGCTATTCCATTTGTAATGACTTGTTAATTCCAATGTTTAATCCATTTTGCAGTGCAAAGCTTTATGGCCTACAGTGTGGAGTGAAATGTTCTTTCATATGGAAAGGAAATGTCACAGAACCATATAACTTGGGTCTGGTTATTCAGGACTAAGAAATGAGGACATTGGATCCCTCCTATTGAAGCAGGCTAGTAAAATAGGGAATCAATAGATGGATCTGGAACCTGGCAAGAAGTCCACGTGGATATCAATACCCCAAGATGGCTGCTGGAAGACCCTTGCATGAGATTTCCTCTGGAAGCCAGGAGAAGCCCCAGATATTCTCCAGGGACATTATCATTGTGTCCTGCTGGGGGATTGATGGGTGGGGTAATCAAAACAGCAAACAGCTGGGACTCCTTCCCTGCCATTAGTAAAGGGGTGGAATAATTAATGGTTTAAAAAGCAAGCGCAAAGGAAGCTTTCACTCTGGCTTTCTGCTCCCTGATCTTTCCATGTCCCCCTCATGGATCAACATGCGAATAAAACGTAGGCATTTATAATCTACAATGGGAAATTGTAGTCTGTAAATTGGTTGTCTTTATCACTCTTCAGTCACTTCCTCTTTCTGGGACCCATGACCTGTCTCCCATTTTCTCCCATTTCTTCTCCCTCCCTACCTTAACAAATTACTGGCCTAATCAGTGACCTGCTCTTGAAATTCATATCTGCAGCATAGTCAAGAACCTAGACAAAATCCAGTGAACTATTGCAGACCAACTCAAATGGAAAAATCTCAAAATTAAAGCTATTTTTTCCCCATACTAACATTTTACTAGGAAAAAAAATGGGTTAAAGTGGATCAGGAGACTATGATCGCAGAGGGCACTTCATTTTATCTCAAATAAATTTCACATGTTTTCAGGAATGTTCATAAGAGTCTGTGTTACCCATTTGTCACAGTTTGGGTTTGATGGCTCTTTGTGCAATCCTTGTGGACTTTTTATCCTTTTCTTGCTAACTTGCCAATTTATTCACTAGAATCACAAAGATCTATTGTGCACAGCAAGATGACAGTGTGCTAAGTTGAACAAATAATCTTTCTATCTGAAAAAAATTAGTAAAATCCCTGTTTACACTGTAAATCAAAGAAAGAATTTGCATGACTTGGCAAAGGGTGGAAAATAAGTATGCCCTTGGCACCAGGTTCTCTGGAAACCAGATGCATATGATAGGAACTTTTCAGCAATTTGCCTGAAGCAAGAAATGTAAACGCGTTCCTCTCAGTCCCCTGTAATGTATATACTTTTTCCACTAATTCTTTTGTCATGAATACATTCTTTCTTCAAACTGGAAAAAAGGTGCTGAGTCCCTGGTAAAAGAGTAAGAGTGAGCCATTGTAAACAGGCGCTGCTAACAAATGATGGTATAGTGAAGATGCTTTACAGGCAAAATGAGAATATGGAGTTGGTAGGTTGGCTGAACCAAGATCTTAAATGCCCAGCAGAGTTCCCTTTCCAGTATAACAGAATCCTTCTTCTACTCATGTTTGTGGAAGTTATTCCAGTAAAATGGCACATACACAAAACACTATATATTCGTGCTTCATCTTTAATTCAATAATAAAACAATTCTCAAAAGATAACTGATAATGGCCAGATAATTTGAAATGGTTTTACTCTAAAATATT
>JAKSZT010010858.1:8216527-8387982 GCA_026826555.1 Tolypeutes matacus | reverse complement strand
CACACATCTGGCATAATTTTCTTATATATAAGCAATTTATAAAAATGAATATTTCCTTACTCATTCTGTGGAAGGTTAAACAATTCTTAAATGTATCTTGTCTTTCTCACTGAAGTCAAGAGCAATGACAAATAGGTTAGGCAATTTTCAGTTTCCCATACATCTGGGGCCAAGAGCTATAAATTCACATTTGCAGTTTCTTCATTTTGCAGTCATCCTATAAAGTAGCCATCTCTTGACATTACATGGAATGATTTCCATTTCAAGATACTGACATAATGGTTTCCAGTCACTGTCCATAACCTTTCCCATCTCACAATTTAAGGAACCTTAGCATGCTTGTTTGTTTGTTTGTTTTAATCATCCCCAGGGGCAAATTATCCCTTCTATCTACTCTTTAGTAAGCTTCTGGCCACATTTTTCCTACTTCTCAGATTATACTTATTAGAAAATCATCTTAATGTCCTTCCAAGCACTTAATACTTAATTTTCAAAATACCTTCCATTCTGATTAGTAATTGAAAACATACGTCATCTACTATTACGCCTTTTATTCCCATGCTTTAAGATTTTATTTAGAGAATAATGATTTTTTTACCAATATATTACACACACTTTCATTAAAACTTCATAACATTTTAATATTCATTCAACAGAATTTTCAGGTCGTTGAGTGCATTTTCAATGTGATTGCCTCATTGTATTTCTACACAAGTCCTCAATTTGAATTTAATGTTCCTTTACTGTAGCATTTTTCCTTCTGTTCCAGTTTTGCTGTTGCTAAAAGGTGTGCTGATATTTCCCCTGACTTTAAGAAAGTAAAGAAGGAGGGGGAGGGCGACAAGGAGGAGGAGAGAAGGAGGAAGAGGAGGAAGAAGTGGAAGAAGAAGAAGGAGAAGAAGAGGAAGGAAAAAAAAAAAAGAAGAAGAAGAAGAAAGAGGAGAATGAGGAGAAGGTAGAAGAACAGCAACCACCACCACCACCACCATGCAGGGTAATTTGCCTTTGATTACGAGTATTGCACTCCAAGAACAATTTCAAATTTTTTTACAAGAGGATAAGAGGCACTGGAGATTTTCTCTCTTCTGTTCAACTCTCCTCCGTAGGTGCCAAAGACACTACCTTCTCTTCCCAAAATATGGAAGTCCATCTAAGTACTCTATACATGTTCCAGGCATCAATAGTTTTGTAAGGAACATATCTATCACAGTATTTAATTCAGTTAATACATTTTGCATTTTATGTGTCTGTGTCTTTCAATAAAAATTTACTGATTTCATGAATCTGTACAACTCATAATATTTTAAGCTTTAAATGCTTCTTTCACTGAAATCCTTAATTATCTGGGTTTTCTTGCATAAAAATTTTTATAATGTAAAATTTATCACATAACAATGTAATCATTAAGATTCATTAACACAGTTACTTAGAACTGATGCTATGTTTTTCAGTATGAAAATGTTATATTTTCTGATTAAAAATGCAATGCATGCACATTGAAAAGTCTACCAAATACATAAAGGCACACAGAGAAAATTATACATGCATATAACCAGATTTATCTCCAGATTTATTTGAGTCCATGAATTTTAATAGAATAATAATATACAGAATATTTGATTAATCTTTTACATGGATTTATCTGGAATTTTTGACATGATTATATCTATCTATTTATATATATAAATGGCTATCTTGATATATAGTGTTCTCATTATTTCTGCTTTCTAACTACTACTAAATTATAATTTTTAGTACCTCTTTAATCCAAGAGTTAGCAAGAATTAATTCTACAAAATATATTCCTAGATTTGTCATGTTACAGCCATTACAAACTTTTCAAATTACAATTATTATTCAATAAACAAAAATGTCTTCAGTATATTTAGAGAAACAAATTTATAAGAATGATGGTCGTAATGACCTTGAAAGATACCTTAATAAGATATATAAAGAAACAAGCATTTCATTACAGACTTACCTTGCCTACATATTGATAATCAGATCCTGTATATTCCTCTAGCAAGAAAAACTGATTCCACATCCAGCCACGTTTTTGACGGTGCAGAATTTTGCCATCGCTCCTTGGTACACGTCCACCCGAAATTCTTGGTTGGGGCACAGAAGTCCTTCTGAATAGTATCTCTGGAGAACAGAAATTTGGCAGGCATATCCAGAGTAGAAACAGTAGTACAAATTGGTATATTGTCATAGTTCACTTCTTGACCAATTCCAAGGAAGATGAAAGAGAAAGCAGTCCTCTTTTACTGGAATGGATTTTACTGTGTTTCAACTGCTTTCCAACAGTTCATCAATGTTTTGAACATGTTTCCAAAAGCTTCAAACAAAGAACAAATAAAAGAAAATGTCAGTTGACATTAATATGAATGTTACCTGTCACTTTAAATGTAAAAGGGCAATGATTTATTTAACTAATTACAAACAAAAATACGTATTTTTCCTCTTTTTCAGAAAACAATTATTAGTTTGGGGTAAACATTATTTATCTAGTAGCATGCTTACAATTTAAGAAAAGATAATGGTAGCAATGTCTTTCAAAACAAATTCTAAAGAGGGGCAACATTGGCATTTTTCTTTTTTTTCCTTTTTTGTGTCTCTGTAATGATTGCATGTCAAGGCTTTCAGAGAAACTCAAACTAAAATTTTAAAAGATATTTTACTAAACTACAGGGGATATTCATTCTGTAGTGTAACAAAATGATACTTAAATTTGTATTAAACAGTAGTAAAATTTCTAAAAATGTAAACCTACCCCGCGGTAACACTAAAGCTAAAAATGAAGTGACTTTGTTTGAAGACCTCCCCTCCCCCCACTCTCAGATCAGTCTGGAACACATAGAGTTCCCTAAAATTCAAATAAATCACCACTAAAGTGAACCAATTTGTAAATTAATCAATCTTATTGTGTAGGAGGATTTAATCGTGTTTGCAACTATACCTTTGACACACAGGCACAATCTGTCCATCTCTGACCACTTCTAACTACGCAGGCAGCCACTACCCTGTTTGAAAACTCCATGATGCCCCAGCTTGAGTATGGCATAGCCTCCTTACACTCTCCATCCCTCCCTGAAATTCTCTTTTCAAAAAAAAAAAAAAAAAAAAAAAAAAAATCCAATGCAATCCCATTAAGATGTAAATCAGATCATGTCACTTCATTACACTCAACATGCCAATGGCTTGTCATCTCACTCTTAAAAAAAGCCTGACAACAACCTCCAATGCTGCACACAATCCTGTGGCTTCCCATCACCTCTCTGACGTCACATCTCATTTGGCTCCCTCAGTCCACTGACTCCTCTCCAGTCACAGGTGCCTTCTTGGTTCACCATGCGAAACTCTTGATGTGCTCCCTTCCCCAACCAGCGCTGTTCTACTTGTTCCCTCTTCTCCAAGGCTTTTCCTCTAGATAGGCGCCCAGCTGAGTTCCTTGCTTCCTTCAGGTCTTTCTTTAAAACCTTCCCTGACATTTCAAATCCCCCTGCTTAGTGTATCTCCTTAGCACTATCCAATGTTTTATATGTGTTTTATTTATTTTGTATAATCCCATAAAGAAGGAAATTTTGCTCTCTTATTTACAAATGCATTCACATTGCCTGGAACAGAATCTCTCACATAGTAGATGCTCAACCAATAGTTTCCACAAATGAATTAATTAGTTGTAAGTTGTGCAAATATCTGACTACCATTACTTCCTCTATGTAGTTATGCCCTAGCATTTATGTATAGAAATGCATGTTTTATATGATTATTTCTATTCTATTCTTCATTTATATCAGATAGGATAGTATTTTTATTTTTAAATAATATGTCAGTCTTTTCTTAAGATATGCATATTATTTCAGAGTAAGATAAAATATTGATTATAAAAAGTAGTTTGAGTACCAAAAACATTGAATTCTACTTCTCTAATATAGCAATATATTCTATGTACTCTACACATTTACGTGTATGCTTTCATCCATAGTAATTTGTAAGCAATCTCTCTGCATTTTTGTTTTAATGTTAAGAAGATTTAAAGGTTAATGCAAAAGTGCTTTAGAAATTAGATTGGTGAACCAGTATTTCCCTTGAGTGAATTAAATGACATATGAAAAAATGCATGACAGATGTAAACTGTATTAAAATAAATCATGTAATACTATACTTTGAGTATAGAAATTATCTCATACATAAAATGGTCTTATATCAACAAAACGCTGATTTTACAGGAATCTAAGTTGAGTGGATTTGAAGTAATAGGAATATTTATTAAAAGCTGTTTGTCTTTTTATGTATAAGGGAAGTGGGGACTGGATGCTCATGTAATTGAGGTTTCTGTTCTCCTCTATAAAAGCTTTAAAATTTGTTAAATCAATAGTCATTCTCATTTTATTTATCTTCTACTTATCTTTTTAAAAATTCCAAGCAGCTATATGCTATATTGGTGATCATTTTAAAGACATTTATAATATTACCTATAATACTCAAAGACTGAACACAAATATTACAGGAATAGGGAGGTGGATGATTGTATCTATAAAAGTTATTTTGTTTTTACTTTAGTTTCAATTATCTAGTGATGAATTTCCTGAAGAATCTTGAGTATAATATATTTTTAATACTTATTTAAAATAATTGAATTTATATAAATTTTGTTTTACATAAAAGATTACTAGATGAAAGCATTTCAAACAATAAAATGATTAAATACAAACAGAAAATTATATTAAACTTAATAAATGGACAATTTAAAATATCTGTTTCACTGAACCTTATTTCAATTTCACAACCGGGGGGTTTTCACAATTTTTTGTTAAAATATTTATCACAACGATTATTTTTTCTAGAACCTATAATTTTATTATATAACCTGTCCAAAACAACAGATTATAGACTATAATATCATTTGCATGTAAACACAATTCAATTACTAATTAAATACCCACATATCACATTTGATCAATTAAGCTACAATCCATCCTTGGCTAATGAACTAGTCATTAATCAAGCAATTAATTATGTTGATTAGAATCATAATATAGAATTTTTTTTTAAATTTCACCATTTATAGCAATAAATGATAATGCTAAAGATTATTGATACCAAATCCAAATCTTCATGGGGGCGGAAATTTTAATCCTTTTAGAGTTTCATACCACCAATACAGCCTATTGAAATTCCAACATTGCAAAATGAAGAGACATTTTCCAGGTGTGTTTTTACAATTAAAATGAGTCAGTGCATACTAAATATTTCCTTTGTATGCAGCTGATATGATTTTATGCATCCAGTATAATGCACTATGTAATATAATTGAATCAAAGCATTATACTAAGGCCTCAAATAATGAGTCCATATGGTTAATCATGTTTTCCAAGAGTTAATTACACATTACCTACTGTGCTCTAATACCACAGAAAACATATAATTCTGCGTTGAATATTTATCACTCAATTTTAAGCAGTTATTTGCATATGTGTCTTTGTCTAGAATGTAAGTTTAAAGCAAGATCTGTCTTGCATCCAAAATTACTAATATAGGATTCACACACAAAGTGTTGAATAATTATTTCTTGACTTGGGTTGAACATTATATTCTTCCCCAAATATTTTTTATATATACATTTTCTTTTTTAAAGAAGATTTAGATTACATAAATGTTACATAAAAAATATAGGGGCTTCCCATATACCCTTTCCTTCCCCCACTTACCCCCTTAAAAACAATTTTCATTGGTGTGGTACATTTGTTACAGTTAATGTACACATATTGAAACATTTCTACTAACCATGGTCTATAGTGTACATTATGGTTTACACTTTGCACCACACAATATTTTTGACAAAATATATAGTGGCCTGTAGTTGTCATTGCAATGTCATGCAGGACAATTCCAATGTCCCCCAAATGCCCTATATTACTCCTATTCTTCCCTCTCCCTGTCCTCAGAACCTCTAGTGGCCACTGTCTTTATATCAATGATACAAGTTCTTTTGTTGCTAGAATAATCATAAGTCTAGTTTAGTCCATTGTTGCATTCCCCCTTTATGTTTGTTTATTCCTGTCTTGAGGATTTTGAGATGGTGATGCCAACACTGTTTGTTGGAAAGGAAAATTGTATCTTATTCATAAACACAAAACAAACAAACAAAAACAATAGCAACATTTCAAGGACAATATTTTATGCCATTATTATATTTGCATTTAGCATTACAGAATTCATACATAACAGCCAACAAATGGGCAATCAAATTATTGTCTTTGAAAAAAGTACGCAACACAAAGGTTAGCTAGTCTTAGATTATCAAACATTACTAGGATTGTCACCAATGCAGGAAAAATTCCAAGAATTTCTGGTCCTTGCTACTCTTCTCAAATTTAAAATTCCCCCTCAAGCAAAACCATTTGGAATTTCTCTTATTCTCCAGAAATGTAACTTGCAAACACACTGGTCAGAAACTAACCTGATTTTGCTTTTAGTAAAACTATTTTCCAAACCACATAAAACCCATTAAAACTGTGTTCAGTGGGTAGATAAAGCACATGGCAGAAGAAAAGCGCATTATTGAATGAGGCACAAAACTTGGTGTTGTCATAAGAAAAGCCCTGCTAACAGGGTAAAAACAGCATTCAAGAGTTCTTGCTACTCCCTCAGCAGCCTTTTAAATTTCAGCAGTGTGAAAGTTCCAGTTGTAACTTGATCCATAATCATGTTATCACTGCAAGTACAGTTGTGACATTACACCTGCTGCTTCCTGGAAGTGTGGTTTTACTGTAGCTTGGATTTATTTCATTATTTGGGAATTGGTAGCAAGAATGCTCTCAGGATAACTTGAAGATTTTAGAAGAAAAGCCATCTGGTACCCAATTTTCTTTGATCCAGGACATGGACTGCTTCCTAAAGGCAATGAATAAAGAGATGAGGGAAGAAGGTTGGAGGATTTTACCAGGAATTCCTCCCCAAGATAAGATGGCATTCTTCATTTAATGTCTTACTACTAGAATATGAAGAACAAATATTCGTAGCTGGAAGAAAGAATCTGTTAAAGATAATTTCCATTCAATGTTACTGCTATGGATACATTTCTGTACATGTAACTAATGAGTAGTTTGTAAACATTGCACATTTTAATGTGCTTTACTATATGAATGTGTAGAATATGCACTTTAAATTGTGGTTAGCTGTATCACAGAATCAGTTTTTGTCATTATAACTAAAAGTGCAAAGTGTATATTATACTCATTTGTACAAATATATGGAGGTACAAATATATGGAATTATTATCGGGTATTTAAAATCCACTTAAATTTAAAAATAAATATAGGCATTACAGGAGGATAAGCACAGTAATCATCAGACAGAATCTCTGTGCACGTAACTGTGAGAGAGTAAGCTTTCAGTAAAAGAGGCAGGGACTTTCATCAGAATGAATTTTAACTCTAATTATGCTTTCATGTTTTCACAGTGCTAGAGAGCCCATTTGTAGATAGCCTCTCTTATCTCTATGTGGAGGCCGATTACATATAAAAGGATTAGCTCCTAAATTATGTATCTAGAGCTGAAATAGAAACTTAGAATAACATTACATTAGTTAAATTTCATCTTCTTGAGGGCAAAAGAGACCAGATAGTAATTTACTTTCTATTTTTCATAAGGCATGGCTCAATACTAAACATTACTTTCATCATAGTTTTCAATTAGACTAAAAATAAAAGCACATGAAAAGATGCTCAACATCACTAACTATTAGGGAAATGCAAATCAAAACTACAATGAGATATCATCGTATACCATTAGATTGGTGGCAATTAAAAAAACAGAGGACTATAAGTGTTGGAGAGGATGTGATGAATGGGAACCTTATCCACTGCTAGTGGAAATGTAAAATCGTGCAGCCATTGTGGAGGACAGTTTGGCGGTTCCTCAGGAAGCTAACTATAGAACTGCCATATGATCTAGCAATCCCACTGCTGGGTATATACCCAGAAGAATTGAAAGCAGGGACACAAACAGATATTTGCACATCAATATTCATAGTGGCATTATTCACTATTGCCAAAAGTTGGAAGCAACCCAAGTGTCCATCTACAGACAAATGGATAAGCATATTGTGATATATACATACAATGGAATATTGCTCAGTTGTAAGAAAGAATGCAGTATTAACACATGGGATAACATGGATGAATCTTGAAGACCTTATGTTGAGTGAAGTAAGCCAGGCACTGAAGGACAAATATTACATGACCTCACTGATATGAATTAAGCAAATTGGGCAGACTCACAGAGCTGGACTCTGGAAGACAGGTTTACAGGAGACAGAAAGGGAGTAGAGGGTGGTGAGCCAATGCCCATAAGGGCAAAATCTATAATAAGGTCGAAGGGTGTAGTTAGGCAGTGGATGGGCATGACAGTGGTGCAGTGACATGATTGGGTTCAGCGGTCAGGTCTGTGAAGGGTAGTAGGGCAGGGTGGTTGGGTTGGACTATCCATGGCACTTGGGGGAAGGCTGGAGGAAGGAACAGATGAACTCTGGGGATTTGCAAGTCTTTGGTTAAACCTATAATGTTGGAAATGTACTTTTGGCAAATATGGCAGGGGAGGGTTACTGGTGTAGGATGTCGGGTGTGGGGGGGTATACAGGATAAGGTGCACCTGGGGCAGGCTTCTATGGAATATCTAAGTGTTCATCTTGTCATAGTGTGTTATATCAGTGGGTAGAGACCCACACAATAAATGAGAAAATATTAAACTCCCATCCTGGGGAGTCCTGGTATTTTCTCAGTTAGACAAAAATCCCTCAAAAACATAGGCAGTGGCTAATAAAGAAAACAGACCAATATGTCAAGACCTCAATATTATTGCAAGTAACTATGAATCTTATTCTTCAAAAATTGAAACTTGGTGATTACCGTAGTTCCGAGGGGAGGGAGAGGGAAGAATAGATTAGATGGAACTTAGGGCATTTTTAGGGCATTAGAATTGTTCAGCATGATCTTGAAATGACGGATATAGGCCACTTCAAATTTTGTCAAATTCTATAAAAGTGTATGATCCAAAATGTAAACCATAATGTAAACCATTGACCATGGTGTATTAGTCAGGGTTCTCTCGGGAAACATAAACAACAGGAGATATCTGTCAATAATATGAGATTTTATAAGAGTCTCTCACGGCACCGAGGGTATGCACAAGTCCAGGTTCCACAGGCAAGCTGCAAGCCAGGGGCTCTGATGAAAGTCCAATGAAAGGTCCTTGATGAGTTTCTGGGAGAAGTTGTCTGTCAAAGACGAGCTGAGAAATTCTCTCTGAGTGTTTAAATCACTTCCTCTTATAAGGCATTCAACTGATTTGATAAAAGCGTCACCCATTACTGATGCAAACTCCCTGATTGATGCAGATGTAATCAGCCATCCATGCAGTAAACTCACTGGTGATCAAAGTCCATAAATGTTCTTAAATTACAATTAGCCCAGTGCTTGCTGGACCTAACACCTGGACACAAATACCTGGCCAAGTTGACACATTAGCCTAACCATCACACATGGTTAGTAGCAATGCTTCAATATTTATACATCAATTTTAACAAATTACCATCCCCATGAAAAATGTTATTAATAAGGGAGGAGGGAAAAGGGAGAGGGTGTTGGGCATATGGGAGTCACCTGTATTCTGTTTCTGACTTTTCTGTATTCTAAAGCTCCTTTGAAGATAAAATGAAAAAAATAAGACACTGGCAGAATATATGGAAGAAAATGTCACTATACATACAAGACAACATATCTTACAGTGATGAAAGATAATATCTAAATTTTTTTTAAAAAATTTATTATTTCAAATTACTTATATTGTTTTGTATTTTATTGGTTATTTTCAAATTTTTCTTATTAATTTTATTCAGCTATTTTGTTGGCTTCATTTCTGGAGAGGTTTTGGACAACAGAAGGGTTGCAGCAATGGCAAGGAACGACCACTGTGTGGGGTGGTCACTGGTGTGGGGACACATAGGAAGGGGTTCACCTGGGGCATGTCTTTAAGACATATAAATATGTTCAATTGTTCATGGGACATTGTCTCAGTGGGTGGATATTCACACAATAGCTGAAAGAATATCTAATTCCCATCATGGGGAGTTCTGCTGCATTCTCTAATAGGACAGCAAGAATACGCCGAGTACAAGGGCAATGTCTAGTGAAGGAATACAGACCATTATGCCAGGCCCTTGACATTGACGATTTTACTTATGAACCTTTACTAGTGAAATTAAAACTTAGCCTAGTATTATATACTGCCTGAGAGTTAACTCCTGAAAGCCTCCTTGTTGCTCAAATGTGGCCTCTTTCTAAGCCAAACTCAGCATATAAACACACTCCCTGCCCTCCAGTGTGGGACATGACTCCCAGGGATGAGCCTCCCTGGCACTGAGGGATTATTGCCAAGCACCAAATAGCAATGCATCTGGAAAAAGACCTTGACCAAAAGGGGTAAATGGCAAATACAAATGAGTTTTTATGGCTAAGAGATTTGAAAGTGAGTCAGGATTCATTCCAGAGGTTCCACTGATGCAAGTCTCAGCAGGATCTCATTGACTTCCACAGTAATAGCAGGGCTTCTGGGGGCTCTAGAGATAACCAGAAACTATAAGCAAGGCAGACAGCTCAGGAATTCAGTACCCTGTCAGTGGGCCTTACTTTGGAATTTATACTCCCCAGTGTAACAGAGTTAGACTCATTTATAGTTTCTCTACACCTGGCTATCCTTCCCTTTTTTCTTGAATTTATAATTAGCACTATACTTGATAAATATATGTCCCAGAGACTTAAATGTTTGGTCCATTCATGTGCCAGTTGAGTCCTGAATTCTAGCAGAGTTGCAACACCTACTCTCCAGTTCATTGGACTTGTCCAGGACAACTAACAAGGAGATGATATGGACAATGCCCATCCTAAGAAACAGAGAGTGTCTATAACTGCAATTAAGATAGCTTCATCCATCTGCCCCATGGGATCTAAGCTGCCTCTTAATTAGAAGCAGAGTGGTCATCACCATCCCCAAATCCTCAAGATTGGGGAATGAACAATGGACTAAACTAAACTTATTATTATTCTACTATAGACTTATAATTATTCTAAAAATGGAAGAATTCTTATAACTGATATAAAGGCAGTGGCCACCAGAGATTCTGAGGGATGGGAGAGGGAAGAACAGGTGTAATATGGGGGCATTTTCAGGACATTGGATTTGTCTTGTATGACATTGTAGTGACAGATACAGGGCATTGTATATTTTGTCATAACTTACAAAATTCTGTGAGACAAAGGGTAAACTATAATGTAAACTATAGTCCATGATTAGTAGCAATGCTTCAATATGGGTTTATCAATTGTAACAAATGCACTACACTAATGATGTTTTTAATGTGGGAACATGTGGGGAGGGGAGGGAGTGGGGAATAAGTGAATCCCTTATACTTTTTTATGTAATATTTATGTACTCTAAAGCTTCTTTAAAAAAAAAAAAACTTCATTATAAAAAAAAATAAAAGTAGAGGTGAACAGGTGTAAAAAAAAAGATGTTATTAACATTTGTGATTTATGGGAAGAGCTCAAAATATCAACATGAATAGGAATCTGGAAGAAGTTGATTCCAATCTTCATGGATGACTTTGAGGGGTTCAAGATGTCAGTGGATGAAGAAACTGCAGATGTTATGGAAATAGCAAGACAACTAGAATTAGAATTGGAGTTTGAAGATGGGACTAAATTGCTGCAATCTTGTGATAAAACTTGAATGGATGTGGAATTGCTTCTTATAGATGAGCAAAGAAAGTTTGTTTCATGCTATAGAATCTACTCCTGTTGAAGATGTTGTAAACATTGTTGAAGTTACAACAAATTTTAGATTATTACATAATGTAGTTGATATAGCAGCATGAGGGTTTGAAAGGATTCAATCCACTTTTGTAAGAAGTTCTACTGTGGGTAAAATGTTATCAAAGAGCATCGCATGTACAGAGAAATCTTTGTGAAGGAAAGAGTTAATTGATGCAGCAAACTTCATTGTTTTCTTATGTTAGGAAATTGCCATAGCCACCACAACCATATTAGCCATTTTTATCTATGTGTATGTATGCTTGTGTGTGTTTGCATGCGTGTGTGTGTCAATTGTCTATCATAGAGTTCATTTTGATCTCCCCAACCAAAAGTGATTCAATCTTACTTGGAAAGTAAATAGAATTTTATTTATACTCTTTTGACATTTATACTCAAGCTAGAATTAAAAATATTTTGTACTTAAAAAAAAAAAGTCTGCTTATTTGTAAAATATTTATTTAACTTTTAATTCTTAAAGCTATCAATGTTCATGTGTAGACTGTAGACTCTGGAACATTTGTTAGTTATTTAAATATTTAGAGTATTAATCTATATGTGATGGCTAATTTAATGTGTTAATTTGGATAGTTTATGGTGTCCTGTTGTTTGGTCAAGCAAGCTCTGGACTGATTTTACTGTGAGGCTATTTCATAGATGGATTGAAATCATTAGTCAATTGATTGAATCTATGGCTGTTTACATCTACAATCAACAATGGTTCTTCAGCAATGAGTGGAGTCTCCTCATCCAATTAGTTGGAGGCTTTAAAGCTAAAACTGAAGATTTCAGAAGTCATAAGAATTTCTAGCTCTACTTCAGCCAGCCTGCTTCCACTGGAGAAATTCAAAATCCTTTTCAGTGGAGTCTCCAACTTGCAGTGCACCCTATGGAATTCAGACTTGCCAATCCTCACAGTCACGTGAGCCAATTCCTATAATAAATCTCTTAATATTTACATATATATCTAATATATGTGTGTGAGATTCATATATACATAAAATATATATTTTATATAAAATATACATAAAAAATAACTGGCTAGTTCTGTTTCTCTGGAGAACCCTGACTAATACAGCAACTATTCCAAAAATAACCAATTATTTTACAAATTGTTTTCCCACACAACACACAAAACTGTTATTAGAATTCTCATTCTATAGATGGAGTCATTGATGCTCAGAATTTTTCACTAGCAGTGTTCACAGAGCATAGTCTTTGTGCCAGGTATTCTGCTATATAGAAACTCTCAAAAGCAACAATACAAAAATGGTTCTTGCCATTCAAGAATTAACAATAGGGATATATAGGAAGAGATAGTAAACTAAATATAGATGATCTGAGAAGTCTTTTTGAATGAAGTCATGCCATAGCTGACCAAGAGGAAGAGTAGACAATGTGTCTGTGTGTGTGTGTATTGGATACACAGGCACATATACATATATTTAAGTGCAAACAGGAGTGTAATTGACTTGGGTCAATACAGTGGGATGGAATAGAGTCGTATTAATTGGAATAATCAGTCATGAGTATGTAATGGGTCATGAATCAATTAAAAAACTGCAAATCTAAAGAAAAAAGGAGCACATGCATTGAAGAAATTAAACAACTTTGTCTAGAATTGTATGACCCAATTTAAGGTGACTAACCTCAAAGAAATTTTATTTTTTAAAGATTTTATTTATTTATTCATTTATCCCCCCCTTGCTGCTTGTGCTCGCTGGGTCAGCTAACCACGCCCGGGGCCTCCCATATGGTAAACGGGAGCCCTACTGATTGAGCCACAGCCGCTTCCCAATCTCAAAGAAATTTAAGTCCACACTTGTTCTATTTTGAAGTTCACATCATTTTGTCTTTCAACTTCAGTTTGTTTTAACTTAGCCACGGCTATGCCATGACTTCCGTGGGCACAAGTCGCTTTGTCTTTCATAAAATAATATTAGAAAATATATTTTATGACTTTGTTGGTATAAAGACAAATATATTAATATTCATAATAAAACATTTTATTTTACCTAAAATTTCATATTTTCTTATGATTTTTAAAGAAATTAAATTATTTTCATGTGTTCCTAAAAGTATTGTGGGCCCTAAGCTCTGTGCCCACTATACCTAATGGAGAAGTTGGACCTAACTTTAGTGGAAAACACACAATCACCAACTTTTAAACCAACCTTCAGAAAAACATTTTTTCTCCTTTGGCTTAAACTGACATATATGGAAACAACTTCAAGAGACATGTTAAGTAATTTTCTGAGTCTCAAACAGTTAGTGCCATCAGCAGAAATATCATTCAAGTCACCAAATTCATCTCACACTCTTCTGAAATCTCCTGCATAACTTAATAATGAATAAATGTTCTTATGATTAAAGCTTACACTTTAATGTGAATATTCTTGTTGTCTTGATCTTGTGATAATCAGGGTGGGCTAAACATTCACTATATTGGAAACCATGCATGTGTCCCCAGACCTAGTTTTTCTCCCTAGGTCTGGTTTTTAGAATGCTGGTGATAAACCAAGCCTGATTTATTATATGATCTTCCTGTATGGGAAATGACTGTAACTCTAGGTATTTTGGGTCAACCTTAAGAGATATAGCAGGGGGACGGATGTGGCTCAAATGGTTGGGCATCTGTCTCCCGTATGGAGGGACCTGGGTTTGATCCCTGGGAACTTCTGGTAAAAATTTTAAAAAGAAAAATGTAGAAGGCACGCGGGCCACCAGGCCCTGTGTGCGGGCACTCGGTCAGGCTCCACAAGCGGGTGAGCTCCCCAGGCCCCGCGTGGGTGCGCTGTGAGGCCCTGCAGAGCCATGTAGCAAGATGATAATGTAACTCTAGAGTGACACAAGGGAGAGCCAAGATGAGATGTGCCAACAGATCAGGAAGTAAGGTGGCGCAGGTGGTGGGGCGCCTCTCTCCCACATTGGAGGTCCCTAGGATTGAATCCTGGTGAAGACAGGAGGAGGAGAAGAGGAGAGGGCAGAAAACAGACACAGAGAATTGGCCAGCGAATAGACACAAAAAGAGCAAAAACAGGAGGGGCGTAAAAAATAGATAAAAGTAAATAAATAAATCTTAAAAAAAAAAAAAAAAGATGGGTAAACAATGGTATAGATTAGGTGTGGATAATTGACGATTAAATTGTGTTGATATTTGGCAGGGATCAGGACCCCAGAACATTTCATCAGTGATGGGTAATGATGTGCCCAGTTGTTGCATGCGAATTTTAGTAGCCTGAGTTGGTCAACCTAGATTTTTCTGGCTCTGAAATTACCCTGATGAAGCAGAAACTCTGTGGTCTGGGTGAAACATATGCCACATGACTTTTTGATTGAGCTCGTACCAAGTAGTACCTTTAAAGCAATAATACTCTGTACATAAAAAATATTCAGCAACTGTGAACTTTTCTTTGCATGCACTTCAAAATTAAACAGTCCCAAATGTTGAAATAAAATATAAGAAATTGATCTAGAGAGAAGGTTTTACTCCTTCATTTTCAGCTGCTTTTTTTTCCTTAAGAAAAATCAAAGTAAAATATGTGCAAGGTTACACATACATGAATAGTACAGAACAGCTTATAATGAAAACGTTGCCTGCCTTTTTATAAACAAACAAACAAAACCCCAACCTCCTTTCTCTGCAGTGCAGTTTTTCTGTGAGTCTCTGCTCACCAAGGGGGCAGGGACTCAACATCCTACTGAAGTGGCCCAATCATTAATCATTAATCATTACTTAATCATTATTTAATCAAGTAAAAGTGAAGCCTCTGAATCCTATACAATCTAATGTGCAAACAGGCCAGATTACAAACATAATCCAATATCTATTTTTGGAATTCATAAATAATACCAAACCGCTACAATGCTCTTATCTAGGAGACATTCTTGCTAGCTTCCAGTTTGCTGAGCACAAATAAGACAGCCAATTATGAGTGGGAGATTTCTGACACCATTGGAATTTTATGGACTACAGACCATGGAAATATTTGGACACATATATTAAGGTTATAAATAAAGAAAATTTATTGGAACAATGGAAGAAGTGTACATGGAAATCTAAATTCCATAAATTGTTTTTCATTTCAAATATTATCAATGAAGTGTTGAATTTTAAGTACAAATGTGCTACTCAAGTTCCTTTGAGAACAAAAATTCAATAGCTAATTTTTCTCCCTTCCTCCCTCCCTCCCTCCTTCCTTCCTTCTTTCCTAGTATTGGGGCATGGAAGGAAAGTTTGAATTGCTTAAGGTTTTTAATTTTTTTTAAAAAAAGGTCTTCAAAACTTTTCCTTACAAAGTATGTGTAGATTTAGTGATCTCTACCCTCTATACTCACTAACTTCACACCTTGACCCTACCACTATCAATCCCCTACTATGCCTCTTTGGATTCCAAATAACATCCACCTTGCGATCTTTCATACGATAATTTTCATGACTAACCAGTTTAAGGAATTTTAGGTTTTGTGCATGAGTTTCATATTGTTTTATTTATCTAGAATCCCACTGAGGAAAACATTCATTATATGTTATTATTTTTAACCATTGGGAAATAGTAGCATTCTTAAGTCTATTTTACTGAATCATTTGGTGCCAGAATCCACTGTAATACAAAACTAATCACAGTGACAAAATATATACGTATTGAAGGAAGTCAACTTTGCAAGCTTTCAGATGTTAAAAGAGATTATGCATGCTCTCTACAAGAATTATATACTTGACCTATATAGTCAGTCACAATCACTGTGGGAAAAAGAAAGCTTCATCATTGCAGTAAGAATTTAGTGGGCTAAAATCTATGCCAGAAACAAAGCAGTACATTTAAATTCTGGACATTGAAGCTACAATTTATATAGTGCCAATCATCAGTTAATTCCAAAATACCATTTCAAGTAAAGTTGCTTCTTAGCATTTCCTAGCTCTCCAGGATAGTTGGTATAACTTTTGCTTATATTCTCTATTCCCTGTACATTTACACTATACCTTTTCAATTTATGCATAGTGATGCTATATAATTATACTCAGACATTTGGCATCTTGGAGAAAAGCTTAATTTTATAGTAGTATGTGTATGTGTCTTTAATGACCTTAAATGAAATGAGTTAAATATTATATGATGAACATATCTGTTTAAGGGCATTATTTTTTTTTTTGCTATTTTTTAAAATAAATTTTTATTGTAGCATATCATGCAGAGATGAACATATATAAACAATAAGTGTATAGTAAAAGTTGTGAATTTACAAAACATACATGCATCAAAACATCATACAAGGCTCCCATACCTCTCCCCATCACCAGAACCTTGCATTATTGTGAAACATGTGTTATAAAAACTATGAAAGAGCATCACCAAAATATTACTACTAACTATAGCTCATATATTACATTTTCTGTATTTTCTCCTAATCAACACAATTATTAATTAATATTATTAGTTTTATATATTTGTTATCGTTCATGAGAGAATGTTCTCATACTTGTCCTGTAAACCTCGGTTAAGGGCATTTTTAATAGGTGTCCCTGCCTCTTACTGAGGCAGATTAGTACAGGAAACAGAGAAGCCTCCAGGTCTAAACACAGCCAAGAGACCCTGCCCAGAAACCCCCTGAGGTAAGGTAGCAGATTGAGAACAAAGCCATAACCCGAAAGCTTCCCAAGACCGGGTCACTAAGTACCCTTTGAAACTCCAGGGCTCAAAAGAGGTCCTGGATAACTCCAAACAGCAAGTCCTCTCCATTAACTCCCTGAAAGCTGTCAGGTGAGTTAGAAAGGCAACCAATCAGTACAGAAAATAGCTGAGATCCCTCTTTCATATGGGGAAAGGGGAGGAGGAAAGACCTTAAAAAGGCCTACCCCAGGGCCCCACGCATGCACGTCTCACCCTGCAGCATGCCCGCACCCACGTTTTGATGTGTACTGCCACTGTTTTTGTTTCTTAATAAACTCTTTAACCCTTGCCTACCTTATGGTGTGTCCTTAAATTCCTTTAAGCAACATAGCCACGAACCTACATGAGAATTCTGCTAACATTACCATCATCTAGGAAGGTGGAGTAGTACATGCCAATAGATGGAGAGATGGTAGATAAATGTTGAGAAGAAGATAAGAGTTTGTTTATATTTGAGTTTTTTCCCAATTTATTGCTCCTACAAATCAGTGAGGGAATGAGCATAAGAAGCCATAAAGTGGAAAAATTCCTCAATGTCTAATTTTCTAGCATGGCATTCCCCTGCATTCATTCAAGATTTCTCCTGAATTCTTTTATAAACATGCATGTCACCCTTTTAAGCCAAACCCATTGACTATTCCCATAATTTATCTTGGACTATGCTAGTTTAATTTAATAACTACTTCCACACTTAAAAGATTTTATTTTATTTTTTTTAAATATCAGAGTTACAGGACAACTACTAGGGAAGAAATAAAACCTGTTGGCATATAGGTGGAATACAGAACACAGTCTGGTAATGAAGTACAGGACTTTACACAACTGGAAATGTCAGCTTTTGCACTCCATATCCTTAGTTATAAACCTGTACATTTCATTCTTGGATTCTGATACAAAACAAGCAGGCAGTAAATATGACACTGAGTTTGTACCTCTCATACTAAATTCGCAATAAGGTTCTGAAGAATAAGAATGCCTGATATCAGGAAAGGATGACAAAACTAGATGAGAAAGCACAAAAATCAAAATATTGTTTAAAGCCATAAAGTTTGTAGTGGTTCTTTCAAGCTTTATTTTTTACAATATTGACTATTTTTGGTATGTAGTGCAAATATACATTCTAAGTTTGTATTGTAAAGAACGATTGCAAAGTGTAACTTTGCAAATAAAAGGTAACTTACCTAACTTTGGGGATCAAGCAAACATATTTTTAATACACTTTTTGTGGTATTACACTTGCTAAACCCAATGTAGATAAGGTCTATGAATATAAATAACAAGATTTTAATTTTGATTTTTAGCTTGTATAGGTGAAATTATCACCAATGGAAAAATGGATGATATAATATGAATAAAACATAATTAACGAACAATTAATTGTATTATATTTTTAATTAGGATTAGTAGAAGTGCTTACACATTTTAGTAAACCTAATATTTTAGCATGTGCTCAGACAGGAGAATGAATAAAAAAGTATAACCTGACTACTTGTTACTGTAGCTTTGGGCAATTTGATGTAATTATGAATTCCAAAAATATAATTGGGTCATGCTTGTAAACTGATCTGTTAATCTGGGCATGATTAAGTTATGATTAGAGCATTGACTGGGCCATGTCAGTAGGGCGTTGAGCACCATGCCTTGTTGGGTGGGGAAATCGAATATAAAAGGCAAGGCAACATACGTGTCTTCTTTCACTTTCAGATATGGATATCCAGTTCTCCCAGAGCCATTTGTTGAAGAGACTGCCCTGTTTTAGTTGAGTGGACTTGGAAGCCTTGTCAGAAATCAATGGGCCATATATGTGAGTGTCTATTTCTGAAATCTCAGTTCAATTCCATTGAAAACTATGTCTACATTTATGCCAGTACTAGGCTGTTTTGACCACTGTAGCTTTGTAAAATACTTTAAATTCAGGAAGTGTGAGACTTCCAACATTGTTATTTTAGAAGGTGTTTTTTTGGGTATCTGGGATTTCTTAGACTTCCAAATAAATTTGATATCTAGCTTTTCTATTTCTGCAAAATAGGATGTTGGCATTTTGATTGGGATTACATTGAATCTATAAATCAATTTAGGCAAAATTGACATTTTTAACAATATTGAGTCTTCCAATCCATGAGCACTGAATGTCCTTCCATTTATTTAGGTTTTCTTTGATTTCATTTAGTAATATTTGTAGTTCTCTGAGTATGGGTATTTTACATCCTTGGTTAAATTTATTCCTAGATATTTGATACTTTTATTTACTATTATAAATGGAATTTTTTTTTCTGGATTTCCTTCTCAGATTGCTCATTACTAGTGTATAGAAATGCTACTGATTTTTTCGTGTTAATCTTGTATCTTGACACTTTGCTGAATTCATTTATTACCTTTAGCAAATTTGTTGTAGATTTTTCAGGACTTTCTATATATAGGATCATATTATCTGCAAATTGTTAAAGTTATACTTCTTACTTTCCAATTTGGATGCATTTTATTTCTTTTTCTAGCCTAACTGCTCTAGCTAGAACTTCTAGCATAGTGTTGAAAAAGAGTGGTGACATTGGGCATCCTGTCTTGTTCCCGATCTTAGAGGGAAAGTTTTCAGCCTTTCACCATTGAGTATGATGTTAGCTATGGGTTTTTCATATATGTGCTTTATTATTTTGAGGAAGGTTCCTTCTATTCTTTTTTTTATTTATTTATTTTTTTATTTTTTATTGTGGGTAAAAATCAAAATTTTCACAATACATACCAATATTTGTAAAATGATATATGCATATATATGCATATATGTGCATTTGCTTACAAAAATGTTATTTATATATATATAAATATATTTTAAGAGGTGCTTAGATTACCTAAAATATTACACGGAACCCGCCGGGATTCCCATGTTGCCCACCTCCCACACCTCCCACCACACCCCACACAAACATCTCCCACAAGTGTGGCCCACCACCCTCAATGGACTTACACATCCTGGGGCCTTGCCACCAACCATAGACAACAGTTCACATCGTAGACCACACTCTCTCCCACACAGTTCTTAGTGGTGTGTGCTGATTTAAGCCCCTGTATTTCAACTGCACATCCCCTCCCTGCCCCGAAAGTGTCACGTATAACACGTATGTCACGTATAACGTATGTTACACCTTATACAAAAATTAACTCAAAATGGATAAAAAACCTAAATATAAGAGCAATACCATAAAATTCCTAGAAGAAAATTTAGGGAAACATCTTCAAGATCTTGTGGTAGGTGGTGGTTTCTTAGACTTTTCACCCAAAGTACAAGCAATGATAGAAAAAATCAGTAAATGGTACTCTCTCAAAATTGAATAATTTTGTCCTTCAAAGGATTTTGTCAAGAAGGTGAAAATGCAGCCTACTCAATGGGTGATAATATATGATAATCACATAATTGAAAATGGATTAATATCCAGAGCATATGAAGAAACCCTATGAGTCAACAATAAAAGACAAACAAGGGAGCAAATGCAGCTCAAGTGGTTGAGCACCTGCTTCCCACATACAAGGTTCCAGGTTCTACCCCTGGTACCTCCTAAAAGCAAAACAAACAAACAAAAAATGTAAAAACCAACTCTCGTTGGGGAGCAGATGTAGCTCAGTGGTTGAGTACCTGCTTCCCATGTATGAGGTCTTGGGCTCAATCCCCAGTACCTCCTAAAAAATTAAAAAAGAAAAGACAACCCAATTAAAAAATGGACAAAAACATGAATAGACATTTTTTTCCCAATGAGAAAATAAAAATGACTAAAAAGAACAGGAAAAGATGCTCATCATCACTAGCTATTAGGGAAATGCAAACTAAATGCACAATGAGATATTTCACAACTACTAGAATAGCGGCTATCAAAAAATCTACGAGTGTTGGAGAGGATTTGGAGAAATAAGAACACTTATTCACTGTTTGTGGGAATGTAGAATGGTATAGCTGTTGTGGAAGACAATTTGGTGCGTTCTCGGGAAGCTAAGTTAAGAACTGCTATACCATCTGGCAATCCTGCTTCTAAGTATATACTCAGAAGGACTGAAAGCAGGGACCTGACCAGATATGTGTACACTTATGTTCATAGTGCCATTATTCACTAATGCCAAAAGATGGAAACAACCCAAGTGTCCATCAACAGATAAATGGATAAACAAAATGTGGTATAAATATACAATGGAATATTATTCATCTGTAATAAGAAAAGAAGTTCTGTTGAATGCAACATAAATTAACTTTAAGGATATTATGTTGAGTGAAATAAGTCAGACAAAAAGGACAAGTATTATACTATCTCACTAAATATGAACTAAGTATAATGAGAAAACTGATGGAGTTAGTATCTAGAATACAGTTTACCAGCAGATAGAATGATGGTAGAGAATGGGGAGCTGATGTTAAATTTGTGCAGAATTTTAATAAGGTTTATTGTAAATGTTTGGAAATGGATAGAGGTGATGGTAACACATTATCACGGGTGTAATTAACAATGCAGAATTGTGCTTGTGATTGTGTTGAAAGGGAAAGTTTGGTATTGTGTATGTCACTAGAAGGAAAGTTAAAGGATGAAACGTGGGACTTTATAACATAATGAACCGTGTTGTGGATGATGAATGTGGCTAATAATACAGGTATAACAAAGTCTTTATAAGAACTAGAACAATGTACCTCATTATTACAAGCTGTTATTAGTAGGGTGGTATATGGCAAAAAATACAACTAATGCAAACTATGGACTATAGTTAACAGTAATATTTTAATAATAGTCTTTCATCAGTTGTAACAAAGGTATCTCGTCAATGCTCAGTGGTGGTAATAGGGAGCTATAAGGAGTATGGAGTTGCTGTTGTTGTTGTTGTTTTTTGAGCAATGAGAATGTTCTGAAATTGAGGTGATTAACACACAACTCTGTGATTATACTGAGAGCCACTGATTGTACATTTTAGACCGACTGTATGGTGTGTGAAAAAATAATTTTAAAATAACAGCATGGATTAATCTCAAAATAATTATGTTGAGTTAAATAAGCCAAACAAACAAAAAGTATGTATGGTATGATTCCATCTAAATAAAATTCTATAAAATGAAAATAAATAAATAAATAAATATAATAAATAATAATAATAAATAAAAAAATAAAAGGCAAGGCAAAGGACAGAGGGAGCAGTTTTGAGTAGCAGTTTGGAAGTTGGAGAGAAGGCCCCAGGAGAAGAGAAGTGAGCTGTTCACCTGATAGTCTATAGCTGACCTTGTGAAGGAAACAGAGGAGCTAAGCCAGGAGAGAAACACAGCCCGGGGAAGAGAGGAACCCAAGAAGCCTGAACCCTGGCAAACGTCGGCAGCTGTCTTGCTCCAACACGTGGCAATGGACTTTGGTGAGAGAAGAAACTTATGCTTTATGGCCTGGTAAGTGTGGACTTCTACCCAAAATAAATACCCTTTATAAAGACCAACCCATTTCTGGTATTTTGCATTAGCGCCCCTTTGGCTGACTAATACAGTTGTATATAAGAAAACTATTTTAAATAGAAAGATCTAGATAGATTGAAATAAGGGAAAAATTCATACCTTGTAAATATTATTTATAAGAAATCAGAAGTTGTTGCATTAATATTAGGCAAATTAGACTTCAGAAGAAGGAATATTACCAAGAATAAAGAAATACATTACATAATGAAAAAGGAGTCAATTCACTAAGAAGACATAGCAATCCTAAATATGTATACACCTAACAAAGAACTTCAAAACACGTGGAGCAAAAATTGATAGAACTAAAGGGGATAGAGAAAACCAAAAATTATAATTGGAACCTTCAACATTCCACCCCAAAATACCAGAATAGATATTCTTTTCAAGTACACATGTGGCAGTTTGATATTATTTATGAATTCCAAAAAGAGATATTGATTATGGTTGTAACCTGGTCTGTTTCTCTGGGCATGATGCCCTATGATTCTATTAGATTCAGCTGAGATGCCTTTGATTAAATTATGTTAAGATTAGGGCTTTGTTTAGACAGCCTACAGGGTTTGATTCCCCACCCCCTTGGTGAGCTATATAAAGGGATAATCAATCAAGAAGGCAAGAGAAGTAGAGACACAGAGAAGAAGAACACAGAGGAAGAGAGACATCTCATTAGACTCACCTGAGGCCTGGGGTAGAGAGATGAGCCTGATAGTCTACAGCTGACCTTGTGAAGAGGCCAGAGCAGCTGAGCTTGGAAAGAAACAAGCCTGGGGAGAAAGTCGAGACTTATGCCAGCCTACAGCTGAGAGTAGAAGATTCTGGGAGCACAGAACCTTAAGAGGGAGAAAGAAGGCTGAACCCTTGCAGACATTGCCTGCCATCTTGCTTCAAAACTTGGCCAATGACTTTGGCTGAGAAAGTACCTCTCATGGAAACTTGAGTTGGACTCTTTAGGGTCTTATGACTGTAAGCTTCTACCCCAAATAAATACCCTTTATAAAAGCCAACAGAGTTCTGATACATTGCATCAGCACCCCTTTGGCTGACTAATACAACAAGTTTTGTGCATCAAAAGATTTTGTCAAGCTAGTGAAAAGACAATCTACTCAATGGGAGAAAATATCTGGAAATCGCATATCCAATCAAGGTTTAATAACAAGAAAATATAAAGAAATCTTACAATTCAACAACAAAAAAGCAAAAAAGCCAATTAAAATATGGGCAAAACACTTGAACAGATATTTCTACAAAGAAGATATATAAATGGCCAATAAGCAAATTAAGTGATGTGCAACATCGTTACAATTAGGGAAATGCAAATCAAAACCACAATGATATACCCACGAGAATGGTTACTATAAAATTTTTTAAAAAACAAAACAGAAAATAGCAAATGTTAGAGAGGATGTGGAGAAATAGGGACACTTGTTCGTTGTCTGTGGGGATGTAAAATAATGTAGCCACTGTGGAAAACAATGTGGCAGTTCCTCAGTAAATTAATTATACAATTACCATATGACCTGGCAAATCCCACTTCTACGCCTAAACCCCAAACAATTGAAAACAGGGACTCACACAGATATTCGTTCATAGTAGTGTTCATAAAGGCATTATTCACAATTGTCAAAAGAGGGAAGCAACTCAAGTGTCCACGAACAGGTGAATGGATAAACAAAATATGGTATGGAATATTACTGAGCCATATAAAGGAATGAAGTTCTTATGCATAAAGCAATGAGGGTGAATCTTGAGGACATCATTTTGAGTGAAATAAGTCAGAAACCAAAGGACAAATATTGAATACTATCACTGATATGAAATAATTTAAACAAGTTAAAGTAGAATGGAAGTTTCCAGGGCTTGGAGTCGGGGTAGAGAATGCAAAGTTAATATTAATTTGCAGTGATGGAAAAGTTTTGGTAATGGATGATGGCAGTGGTAGTACAACATTGTGAATATAATTACCACCACTGAATTATATATTTGAATGTGGTTAAAAGAGGAAAATTTAAGTCGTATGTAGGTTACTAGAAAAATTTGTTTTAAAAAAAGCGTTGGACTGTACAACATAAACAGTGAACCCTAATGTAAACTATGGACTTCAGCTAAGCACAGTTATAAAAACATTGTTTCATCAATTGTAACAAAATTATCACATTAGTGCCCAGTGTTAATAATAGGGAAAACTGTGTGTTTGAGGGGTTATAGGAGAACTCTGCGCTTTCTGCATGATTTTTCTTTTAACTCACAGCATCTAATTTAAAAAAAAAAAGGATGCTCGTTCCTCAGAATTAAAAATAAAACATATTAAACTCAATAATTAAAAATAAGCAACCCAATTAAAAATCGGAAAATATTTGAAACGGCATTTCAAAAATGAAAATACACAGATGGCAAAAAAGCATATTAAAAGATGCTCAACATTATTAGTCATTATAGAATGAAAATTAACAACACAAGTCTTTCCACTACACAACACTAGAATAACTAAAATGAAAAGTAAAATAGATTATCAAGTGCTGGAAAGAGTGCTGAGCTACTGGGAACTTATATACATTGCTGGTGGGAACACAAAATATTACAGAACTCTAAAAAACAGTTTCATAGTTTCTTGGAATGTTAAAAATGCACTTATCATTTGCTGCAATAATACCATTGTAGATATTTGTCTACAAGAAATGGAAACATTTATTCACATACAATGAATGCATATGGTTACAGCTGTTTTATTCATAATCATCAAAACTGGAAACAAACTACATATTCTTCAATAGGTGAATGGATAAACAAGTTTTTTACATCCACACAATGGAATACTACTTAACACTATTACGGGTATAAAATATTGATAAATGCAACAACATGGATGAACTTCAAATGCAGCGTAAGAAACCAGACTCATAATTGATAAATAATATATGATTCCATTTTTATGATATTCTTGAAAAGGCAAAATTATAAGGGTACAAAGCAGAATAGTGGTTGCCAGGGCTTAGTTGTGGGGAAATCATTTATCAAAAGGTGACATAAAGGAACTTTTGGGGGAAAGATAGATGTTCTCTATCTTGATTGTGGAGATGGTTAAAAGACTACACATTTGTCAAAACTCAATGAACTGCACACTGAAAAGTGCAATTTTTTCTGTAAGTAAACTACACCCCAATGTGCAAGAATGATTGTATTTCTTAAAAAAAAAAAAAAAAAAAAAAAGAATATTTGCCTTTACTGTGAGGGCCTCCATTAAAGAATGTGTATTTTTATTATTTAGGAAACAAACCCTACTACAAGCTAATTATATATCTCAATATAGAGCATTCAGGAAAAGAGTCATCATTTTGCAATTTTATTTAAAATAATTTATCCTTGATTCTACTCTGAGACATTGATATTCCAAAGAAAAAGATACCCGAATTGTATGTCCTGGCTTGTTTCCCATTATCCTTTAATTCTAACTTGTTATCAGTTGCCAAAACAATCCAAGCCTAACACCTAACGCAAGCCAAATATCTTTTTTAAAAATCCATAATCTCATCAGGATTTTATATATCTTTAAGCTTTGCCTGCACACTCACAACTTCAGAAAATAGGGAGTCAGTGCAATAGTGCATAAAATATTAGGACACTGAAAGCTCATGCCTGCTTAGGGGAGTATGTAATTTAATAAAATGTTCATTGATGTCAGCAGAATGGCTCATCAGACTTGTGTTGATGCCAATGCCTGCAGCATAGAGACTCCCACTCCTTCTAATTAGATGACTGAAGATTACATTTTCCCTTGGAGAAGGATACAGGGTAGGAGAGCTGTTCTTAAAGGGATTTAGATTACACATGTCTGAAGGAAGAGAACAAAAATAGGGAAGGGCACATAAGGAAAGCCAATGAGGGAAACCAACTTGACAGAACTGAATTATTTATAAGAATGAAAGTTATGAAATATACCACCAGGCTTCTATTGTTCTTTCTTCATTTGCATATGAATTTCTAACATAAATTATAAATAAGGGATAATATTTTCAAGTCTTCTGTGCTAAGCTTTCTAACAATCCTTGTATGTCCTAGAGAAATTAAAGTGCTACAGGCAAGAATTCAATGTATTGTATTTAACATTCTATTGTCTAGGAATGTCCATTAGTTATACCTTTTAAAATCATATCTGAAAAGTTCAACTTAATGAATTCTCAAAAGAAGTTGAATTATGTATCATTCACATAGTTAGGAAGGACTTTTCATTGGAGATCATACAAATGAAAGTTTTGTTCACATTGAGAAAAAGCAAATATTCTGTGATGATTTTCATAAGTGTTTTATTAATACTTTAAATATTCTATTTCTTATTCCAACTTAAATATTAAAGATTATCTGGTGATAAAAATATATTAGCTCTGTATTGTACAATTTTATATTTTAAACAGGCCCTCTAAAGTTTTTGACAGTGTCAACTTGAACATTTTGAGTTATCTGACAATGTTTCAAATTCTCACAGCGTGATAGTGAAATATCCTTGACAAGGAATGTTAATATTTGGATAAAGGACAGTGAACAGTATTATGTGGACAGCACTTTTTATTTTTAATAATTGTATAACCATACTCATGAAATAAAACAGAATCATCCCATTTTAAACCAATAGTAAAGAGAAAAAAATATGGTACAATAATTGATTCAGTTATGTAGCCATCTTATTTGATCTTTCTTACTCTCTGTCAACACAATGTGTTGCTCCTTAATGGCTTGCTTTGTATTTTGTAATGAATAATTTAGCAAAATAATTCAAAATATAGCATAATAATTTAAATTATATTTTCCCATTATTTCAATAGAAACATCAATTTCTTATCATCTGCCACTTCATTAATTCATACAATGAACAATTATTTAATACCTAATATGAACCAAATACAGTGTTATATAATCAGAATATAAAGACAAAATAATAGTCTTATCTAAGCTTAAAATTCAAAAGGGGGAAGTAGACTTATTAACAATGTAAACTGAAGAAGCTGAATTTTTAAAGTTAATACAATGTATGTATCTTTAAGCTTTCCCATAAAATATGTTGCTCTGTGACTATATCTGGAATGAATTAATGTTAGTTTTTGGATTAGAGGTTTTGGGTGTTAAGTTCCCAGGGTATGGCTAGAAATAAATTTATTTAGTACTGAATTTCAAATTTTATTTTCTTAATTGTATTGTTGAACAAATGCCTTAAAAGTCAAGATTTTTTTAGATTTGTAAAACTTCATCATGGAAGCAGCTTATTATAACATGTAGAGAATTTTTACCCTGCTAGAAAAGGGAAACTGTTACAGATTCTGAAGGATGGCTCTCAGGAGAACGGCAAATGATCAAAGATCATTCATCTCTTGGATCTTGGTTCTTTCATCCTCATCCAAGCCAGTCAACATCCCCAAAGCTCGAATGAAGGATGGGGAGGAAGGGTTAGGGCACACAGACTGAGTGGAAATAAATGGTTGATGAATGTGTATACTTGGATGTATTGTAGGGAAGGCTTACAAGCTCCATAATATCCAGTAGGTACAGAGGAAGTTACTTGTAAACCACAATAGAATGGGAGGGATGAAAGAATTGGAAAAAAAAAAAAAAAAAAAACCTACAGAGCTCAGTGACCACAGATTTCATCAGTACATCACTACAGGATGCCACTAAAAATCACTAAGCCACTACACTACACCAGATATCAGCACAACTTTGTGGGAATCTATTAGAACGGTCACTTTATTAGTCTGCCAATGGGGAGCCAATGCAAAGTACCAGAAATCTGTTGGCTTTTATAAAGGGTATTTATTTGGGGGTAAAAGCTTACAGCTACAAGGCCCTAAAGAGTCCAACTCAAGGTTGCTTCTCACCAGTCAGTTGCCACATGTTGAACTAAGATGGTGACAGATCTCTGTGAAAGTTCAGCCTTCCCCTCAGGGCTTCCTTTCTCTTAGCTGCAGGTTGGCTTAAGGTTTGCTTCTCAGGGCTTCCTCTCTTTCTCCTGGAATAGGGCTCATTTCTTTCTAGGCTTTCTATATCAGTCTCAGCTATGCTGGTCTCTTCCAAAGGTCAGCAAACTATCAGGCAAATGGCTCATCTTTCCCAGGGGCTCCAGCATAAAAAATGACAGAGCTTTCTCTCTTCCTGTTAGTCTGCTAGAGTGAGTATCTGTTTATATAGGCCCACCAAAGTGGGAGGGGACTCAACCCAAGTCTTGCCTTACTGACATGGTCAAACCAGAGACCTAATCTTAACAGGTAATTTAATCAAGGGCCCCTTAATGGAATCCAATATAATCAAAGGGTATCACACCCAGAAGAATAGATTAGTTTACAAACATAATCTTTCTTTTTTGGGGATTCATAAGTAATCTCAAACTGTCACAGCCACCACCACCACTGCCCCCCTCCTCCTGCAAAAGAGTATAGTGTAGATATTTGGGGACTAGCTACTTTGTAACTCAGACCAACAGGGTCCTAAGAAACCAAGGACGACCAACATGAGACTCTGTAAGCTTCCCTGCAATATTCTGATCTCCTGCTCTTCCCTATTAGTCTTTCACTGTGTTTCAGTTTGCTAAAAGCTGCTGAGTACAATGTACCAGAAATGTGTTGGCTTTTATAGTGGGAATTTATTAAAGATTACAGTTCTGAGGCTGTGAAAATGTATAAATCAAGGCATCATCAGAGATGCCGTCTCACTGAGGTTGGCTGCTGGTGGCCCTGGAATCCTGCCTCGTGGCAAGGCTCAATGGCAGCTCTGTCAAGCTCTGCCTTCTTCTCCAGGTTCACTTTCTCCCCCAAGTCAGCTATGGGCAATCAGGCACATAGCAGTGTCAGCCCATCTCTCCCCTCTTCTCTGGGCCCATTGCTTCAGCTTCAGGCTGCTCCATGTGTGGCTTTTCTTTCTCCTAAGTTCATCAATATCTGGAGGCTTCTTTCTGTCACTTTGGCTTTTTATCCCTCCGTTTTATAAAGGACACCAGTAAGAGGAATAAAACCTACCTCAGGTCCTGCAATCTAATCATAGGCCCTTAACTAAAGCAAAATAATCAAAAGGTCCCATCTACAATGGGTTTACACATCTACAATAGGTTTAATTCAAGAATGGATTAACTCTAAGGACATGATCTTCTGGGGTCCACACAATTTCAAACTGTTACACACTGCATGTATGTTTTTCAGTCATCCTCACCATTGCTGACAATGTTCTAATTTACACAACCAGTTGGTTCTCCTCCAATGGTCAGCACCCATGAAAATTTCTGATCACACTGCTCCATTCCCTGCTTGTCAAATTTCCATCCAACTCTTGCTCTACCAGTTCCAGAATTCAGGCTATAACATCTGATAACCATTAAAAAGCAAGGCAGGAGTGTACAGCAGAGGAGTGGAAATGGGAAAACAGCAAAACAGTAAAAATTATTCACCAGCAGATTGAAAGAATGGACATGTTAAGAAGATAGAGAAATGCAACATAACAGGTGAGAATGTTGGAGAAAGACAACAAGCTGCCTGTTTTAGTTTGCTAAGCTTCCCAGATACTATGAAATATGTTGCCTTTAAGAATGGGAATTTATTAATTTAAAAGCTTAGTTTTTAGGTTGAGAAAAATGTCCAAATCAAGGCATTATTAGGTGATACTTTCTTCCTGAAGACCAGCTGCTGGCATTCCTGGACTCCTCTGTCACATGGCAAGGTACATGGCAGCATCTACTGGTCTCTCTATTTCTCTTCTGGTTTGCATTGCTTTCAGCTTCTTGCTTCTATGGGATACTCTCTGTATATTCATCCCATTTATAAAGAATTCCAGTAAGGAGATTAAGACCCACCCTGGGCCACACCTTAACTGAAGTAATCTAATGGAAATAACCTACTTACAATAGATTTACACCCATAGGAATGGATTAGCTTTAGAACATGATTGTCTGGGGTACATACAGTCTCAAACCACCACACAGTCCCTTTAATTGTTCTTCTTCTAAGAGTATAATATTTGCAATCTTCTTCTCACTGAAGGAAAAAGGGTAAAATTCATAGCAAGGCTCAACAATCAGTATTTAGTATAACACAAACAAACACACTAGAAAGAGATCAAAAGCCCTCTTCAGGGCCAACATTTGATAAGGGCTTACTATAGATGAGTAATATTTTCAGATAGTTTAAACATTGTTTCTTACTTTCTATTATTTACTGCTCTGGCAAAGGACTATTTATTACTTAGCTTTTTATCCCCAAGATCTAGGATAAATCCTTCTATATATAGTCACTCAAATTCTTGGAAAGGAATTTTATTAATCTATTTCCCTCACAGGATGCCAAGACTAGGTTGTATTAAGAATTAATCCCATTTAATTAATAAATCAAAGAAGTGTGAGGGATTAAGTAATGTGTTTAATGCAATAGAGCTAGTAAGTGGCTAACAGGGATTTTAAAATAGCCTTTCTTTCTCTTTCCTCTTTATTACACTGTATTCAAATAATAGACTGCTCATAGCTTGCAAATAATAAAAACATAGTTATAGAGGGGGAAAACAAAATAGAATCACTAGGAAAGTGGTTAAACAATTCTTTTCTTATATATATTTTTTCTTTTTCAGAGTAGACATTTATTAGTGATTGTGGTAGACATACTGCCAAGTTGACCCCCAATGATCTCCTCCTTCTGCTGTTCCTGCTGCCATATGACCACTTCCCTTGAGCATGGGCTGGTCTAGTGACTTGCTTCTAACCAAGAAAATACAGCAAGTATGAAGGGGAAGGTCTTTCCATGATTCAGTTACAAAAAATTGTGACATACATGTTGCTAGTAGACTTTCTCTATTGCCTTCTTGACTCACATGCTTGAATGAATATGCTGCCAAGTTGGAGAGGGCCCATGGGGCCGGGAAATGAGGGTAGACTCTGGCCAATAGGCACTGAGAAATCGAGGCCCTCAGTCAACATCCCAAACTGAATCTGGCCAACAACCATGGAAGCAACTCCCCTCCCCCCACCTCTGGATGACACCTTGATTGCAACTGTGTGAGACCCTAAAGCAGCTAGACTCAGCTAAGACATGCCTGGATTCATGACCTACAGAAACTGCAAGATAATAAATGTATGTTGTTTTAAGTAAGTTTTGTGGTGCTTTATATTACAGATATTAATAGGTACTGACTACAATAATATTCAAACAAATTAAAAATTAAAGTTTACTATATATTCTAGAAAAAAGTATCAGTTGCTCTTGTGCATACAAATATACGTAGGAAAGGGACAAAATGTCCTAGTGGCTTACTGGTACTAGGAATATTTTCTTAAACTAAATGACATAATTACTTTGGCTCCAATTGCAATAAGATATCTCAAAAAGAAAAATTTTAAAAACATTTTTTTTTCATGAAAACCCATTGCTTATTATCTTATTTCATCAATTCTAAGATGCAACTTTTTTTCCACATTTTACCATCTCTGAATTTGTAAAACATCTTATAATTGATTGCATAGTTGAATTGCAAGCAGTTGACTTTCTTAGTGACACAAAGTAATGGTGCTCATACAGTTGATACGATAATTGATAAATGTGTTAGTGGTCTAAATTATTTAAATATTCTTTATTTTTCTTTAATTATAGGAATAAAATTCAAGTTAAATGAACACACTAAGACTTAGAAAGTCACACCTCAACTAAATAGACATACATTCCTCAGCTTAATGCACACAGTTAAAACAGTTTTAAAAAGTTATTTTTTAAATTTGTTCTAATTTAAAGGTTTACTCCCCTACTGAATCAATATAGACATATTTACATGACATAAATTGAACTTGGGAATATAAGGTAATTTGTTAATCCATCACAAAATATATTTGATAATCACAGCCCCTAATGAACTATTATTTTTTGAGTCTTTTAAAAAGTTGCTTGTAATTATTGATCAGAGTTGTGCAGCATTTTGTGACGCATAAGGGCACATTCCTCTAGAGCACTTCTGTCTTAGTTCCTCGGTTGCTATGAGAAATACCACAGAACAGGTTGTCTTTATTGACTTACAGTTTCAGAGGCTGTATGCTGTGCTTCCTCTGGTCAGTGGTGATCTGAAAGGTTGGCAACCTTTGGGTTCTTTGATTTGTATTCCTGCCTCATTCACATGGTGATGTTTTCTCCCTTCTCTTCTGGGCTCCACTGACTTCTGGTTTCCGGCACCTCCTTGTGGCTTTCTCTCACTATTTCTGAATTTCTTCTGCTTATAAAGGACTCCAGTGACTAGATTATGACCCTCCCTTATTCAGTAGGCCACATGTTAACTAAAAATAACGTCTTCCAGCGACCCTATTTACAAGGGGTTACACTGACAGGAATGTGAATTAAGACCAAGAACATGCATAAATCTGGAGTACATAATTCAACCCACCACAACTTCCACAAAAAAACCATGTTAAGGATTGCAATGGGATGATTTTTATTCTACCCTTACTTGAGGCATCAGTTTGTTAAAAATGAAAATAATCAAAGTGTAAGCCAGCAGCAGAGAATGTGTGGAAAATGGCTCAGGTATCAGCTTTATATTGGTATTATTTCACCTTTTGTTTGACAACAGCTGTAGTTAGTAAAAGCACCTTAAAAAAGTCAGGAAAGGGAAGCGGCTGTGGCTCAATCAGTGGGGCTCCCGTTTACCATATGGGAGGCCCCGGGTTCGGTTCCCGGGGCCTCCTGGTGAAGGCAAGCCCGCCCGCACGGCGTGGTTAGCTGACCCAGCGAGCACAAGCAGCAAGGGGGGGATAAATGAATAAATAAATAAAATCTTAAAAAAAAAAAAAAACTCAGGAAAAATAATGCATTTGTCCTGTCTGCTGTTAATATATTTATGAACAAATATAAATAACTGAGTGGTTAGATAAGGCTTATTTTCACAGCAGTATGATTCACTTTTATATTCTTCCAAGCAAAAAGAGATTAAATCATTTTTTTTTCTATCTGTTCCTTTTCTTCCTGTATGGCAGTTTTCAAAATTTTGTTTTTTTCTTTGTATTCTTCACTCTATTGTTTAGTTCATAAGCATCCTCTTGGTTGAAAAAAGAGAAATGACAACTTTCATTTAACACTAAAATGAAAGAATGTCCTTGGAGGTTTGGGGGGCAGTTGGGGAAGTCATTCTCAGCATGTTCAAATGGAGAGAGTGCTGCTACATCAGACATCACAGCAATTGACTCAAGATGTAATTAAACTAATATTGAGGGATGAGATTTATTTGTCATTAAAGAAGACTTCTTTTATGAAAATATGTTACATAGTATAGATTAAATATTTTCACTACTTTTTTAGTAGAAAGACTTCTAGCAGAAAGGCCTTTTTGAAATTTTTCTATTGCTTTTCCTACTTTCACTTCCACAGGGGGGAAAAAAACTCGTATGGACTATTCAATAAATAAACGTTCATTGAATGAAGCATTTTTTAAGAAGAAGAAAATGGTAAATTGGACTTTATATCTGAAGTATTACTTATTTGGAGGGATACTCAAACACTAATACAAACAGATAGACTAAAATCAAAGCAGACAGCTAAGGAACATAGTCTGATAATTTTGAGAAAGGTGTTTTTCTGGTTCTATTAATTAGTGATGATACATATATATATAGATAAAAATACGGTGGATCCTAAAGTGTTATATAATACATACTCACTATTGATAAGACATACTCAGTTGGATCCAAAGATAGACTATATAGATGCAATGAAAACTTATGAAATTGGAAACTGCAAATTGGAAAATGCATCCTCAAGTATGGATGAAGGGCATGTTTGAATAATTGGACCTGGTATAACCCAGCATGAAATATACCCTGTTTTACTTCTAAAACCATAGAGGACTAGAAAAATATCTCTCATTGCCACAAAATCAATTTTAGAGCTCACACTCAAAAGTAGCCACACTACTTCCTGAACCTATGGTGCTGGATTTGGACAATACTAACTGGGAACAGAAAGAATAAGAATCATTAAACTGTACTTGCTGATCTCACTATAGCTGAGGATAAATTTATTAAAGTTTTAAATTCTAAATAATAGCAAGCTGATAAATTAAACTTAGGGCAAAATGACCAGCATAACATTGCAGAAGCCGCTGAACTGAGTCATGGAGTAGTTCCATCATGTCATGCCTTCACTAGCCTCTAATTGTGGGGCCTTCCATCTGTGTTAAGTTTAGAATTCAAGTTTAGGTTACTAGAAAAGGCAAACTAAGATAAAGGCACATCTACTGGGCTTCTGATGTTTACACTTACACATTCTGTCAACTAGACTATAATTGGGTATTTTTGGGTAAATCCTGGGTACCTATTTAGTCAAAGGCAGAGCACAGGATCCAAGTTTATCTTGGCTTCCAGTCATCATTATGCCACCAGCTTATCTTTGAAGTGCCAAGAGGTGACAGCTCATTTTTCATGTAGTTCTCTCCTGATTTTCTATTGCCTAGAACAGTAGCTGATGAAGATGTGCATTCTTGGGCCTTGACAATCATGCCATCTTCAACTGAAGGACCTAAGCACCTGGCGGTTTTCACATGTACTCATGTGGCTGGTGAGTGTGGACACCTGCCCAACATGCTAACGTATTCTTAATTGTATTTTATTCTCAAATTGCCCAAGTGACCTAAAATTCATGATAATACGTTCCCTCCTTATCTAAACATGTCTCTCCTCATCCATCTCTCTTAATCAATTCCCTCCTCCACACTGGCTTCTAGTCATTTCAGCCAACATACCAAGCCCATTTCTGCATCAGAACCTCTGTATTTGCTATTTCATCTGTGTGAAAAACTCTTCTGACCACACTTCACAGATTTCATGTTTCACATTCAGCAATTCTCAGCTCAAATATCACATCCTCAGAAACTTCTTGACTATGCACTTTTAAACTGGCCCTCAAAGACATTCTTATTCACTTTATCTCATTTATTTTCTTCCTAGGTTTTATATCAATATGATAGTAGAAGTAGTAGTGGTAGTAGTGGTAGTGGTGGTAGTAGTGATAGTATTGATTTATAGTTTAAAACTTTAGCATTTATTTATTAAAATACATGCTACATGAGAACAGGAAACTTACTTCACTTGTTCTTCATTGCATCCACAATGCACAGCACAGTATTTAGCACATTTTAGGTGTACCAAATGGAAGGAAAGAAAGAATGAATGAAGAGCTGAAGTCTTTTTTAAAACTAAGGAGCCTTCCTAAAGCCTTCTATCTCCTACCATAGATGAAGCATGCTCTTGGCAACCTCCATTTCTGCCAAGTATAATGCCTCATAAAATATAAACAGAGCTCTAATCTCCATCTGAATTCCAGGCACCATTGGATTCTAACTTATATGCCTACCCATTAGACTGGTTCTCCTTGTACTAATGATGGCATAAATTAACTCATATATTTCATTCAAGAAAGGGATCAAGACTGAGTATGCCACATCTTTTTGAAATTTTATCTTGAGGAATGAAATGGTCCTTAATGTGATTTGCCTTTGCAGACGTTTACTACCCAAGTCCCTTGGTAACTAGCAGTTATGATCTTGACTATAGTTATGGTTATTTTCTATCCATTCACATTGTCAAGGTATCAGCATGCTTTGTGTTTTTATAATCGCAAATGCCAATGGAAGCCATAGTCTTTTCATATAATATATTACCTGTATTTAATTTTTTATTCTGCTTTTAAAAAAAGAATATATTACATTCCATGGCAAGAATTTAGTTCTTCTCAACAAGTTAAAAATAAAAAAGTTCATGTGTGTGTGTGGGGGGGGGCAGTGTCTGTATATCTGTGTAATAATTGTTAAGAAGAGGAGTTTAGGTGTTGGGGATTGAATCATCTTCCCTGCAAAAGGCATTGTTCAGATCCAAGCCCCTGTTCCTGTGGGTGTGGACTCATTGGTAAGTGGGACCTTTGGAGATATCATTAGTTAGGGTGTGCCCATGCTGAATGAAGTTGGGTCCTAACCCAATATGGCTGAAGTTCTTTTAAGTAAAGAAAATAGTATACAGAAACCGAAGCCACAGGAGAAGCAAGAAGTTGGAACTCAGCAGAGGCCAGAAGAGAAAGGAGAAGATACCACGTTGTGCATTGCTATGTGACAGGAAAGCCAAGGAATTCTAAGGACTGACAGAGAGCCAGATGATTCAGACCTCAGGAAGAAATATGCCTTCTAACCTCTGAAATTGTGAGACAAACTTGTTGTTAAGCCAATCCATTGAATGTTTTTTGTTTTAGCATCTAGGAAACTAAAACAATAGGTCTAATGAACAAAATAGACTTCAGTTATTATATCATTTTTTTCTCATTGTAAAGACCAAACAATATTTAAGTGTTCACTACTTAAGTCTTGAAATGAAGAATAATTTTTTGTTTCTTGAAGCTAATGAGAATCAGGAATCTGTTTTTTAAGCAATAAATTTGGAGAATTGTTGGCATTATGATTTTCAAAATTATTTGCATTTGGGGTAAGTACATTGAATATGTGCTTTACATGTGAGAATTTTTAATGCTGAAAAACAAAGGAGAAGAAAGTATAAAATATGTAGACATAAAAACAGATAGTGGCATTGATAAAAGTGACTGAAGGCAATATAAAGAAGGGACTATGACTAGGTTGCAATTATTTTGAAATCTCTGAACATAACATATTTTCCATATGACAAAAAGTATTCTGCAATCAATTGTTCCTGTTTTGTGAGAACTTAATTGTGAAGTAAAATAAAATTTATTTTCCAAAAAGCTTTGGTAGGCATTCAGATGCTTTCATTGATTCCAGATAAACAGGAGTTTCTTATTCATATTCCAATTAGATCATTCAATTGAAGCCAAAGCTTTAAGTTTATCAATTTGTATGTCACCTAAATTCACTGTGTGGCATGGCCATAGAGTATGCTGGACCTTGGAGTGTATGCACTATTTTTACAAGGACATCTAAGCAACAAAGTGATATTAGAAAAAATACAATTCTCTCAATATCCTGATTCCATTCCATCTAACACCTCATCCTTTTGAAACAAATATTCCCTTAGACAGAAATCTTTGCAATGGTTATTACCAATGCAAAGGAAAGAGAAATCCAGCCCCTAGCAAATGCAAAGAGTTCCATTCAAAGTGACTTTATATCAGAGTTTCTCAACAGTGGTACTATTGATATTTTGGACTGGATAATTCTTTGTTGTGATGGGCTGTCCTGTACTTTGCAGGATGCCTAGCAGTATCTCTGGCTTCTACCTACCAGCTGCCAGTAGCAATACCCTCGTCCAGTTTTGACAATGAAAAATGTCTCCAGATATTACCAAATACTCTCTAGGAGGCAAAATGGCCCCCATTTGAGAACCACTGGTTTATATAATTCTGCACTGCCTAGAATATTTGTATTTAGATGAGTAACTCAATTAAGCCCTGAAAGCAAAACCTAAACTGAAATAAAAATAAGACTGGAATTAGGACCTGGCTAAATTCCTAAAAAGAAGTGGGCATTAAACATATGGTTGCTAATTAACTCTATGGAGACTTATAATACAAGCCAAGTTTTTATATACAAGTTTTGTATTCCTATTTCTAAGCCATTTTCACAAAAGCTTAAAGTTCAAAATGACCTCAAAGTTCATCTAAGCCAAATCAGTAATTGTACACATGCAAAAAATTAGTTGTCATGGGGTAAATTATTCCCCAAGTGTTCATGCTAGAATAGTGGATCCAAAAACCCAAATCTAGCCTCGCACCAATTTCTCACAAACATTCCATATTCTCTCAAGCATAGGGTAATCTACATAGACTCTCTTCTCCAGTGACTGAACTGAATCTCAGGAAAAGATTGAAAAGCCCATTTACAGTGAAGTGTATAATTGATGTATGAGATTTGGTTAAGTTCCTTTCTGTAATAACTGGCAAAGAAAGTAACTGCAAAAATTGGGACATAAGTTATGTAGGAGAAAGTAGAAGCAAGAATGCATAGGTTCAGGGGAGCATGAAAAGTTATGATCTATGAATGACAATATGGCATATATACTTGTTAGAGATTTTATCTTAGGAATCTGTATATCCATTTTCTTTCTCTTTTCACTTTGGTATTCATTGAAATGAATTAACTTGACATACCTTTTGAAAAGAACTTCTTCACTTTTGGTTTGGGGAAATAATAAAAATAAAATGTCATTTGTGGAATATTTTGACAACTTAGTGAGATGTGGCATGTGATATTTTTCAATACTCACAATACGTTCCCATAAAAAGGAGCAGTTGCAGGAGGATTGTGGGAGAATGACAGAGTAGAGGGCTCAAGGACTCAGTTTTTCCACAAGAACAAATATTACAGGAAGGGTCTAAAACAACTATTATGAAACACCAAAGGCCAGAAGAACTGCATAGCAGCATGCAAGGAAGAGCAAAAGAGGGAGGCTGATAAATTGCAGTAAAAAACAATAAATTACACTCTCCATGTAGTGGCTACAGGTACCCATTGGCCACTCAAGTGGCAGGCCGCTATGGGAGTCCAGCACTTGGATAGCTTGTTGGTGACAGGAAGGGACATAAAAATCCTCTTCCCACTGACCGGGGCTGGGCATGATTGATCACTAATCATGGCTTTTCATTAGTGATTGCTGGAGACCCATCACTGAGGGCAGCCATTTTTTAAACCCACTCCAGAGAAAGGCTGTGACAGCCATTGTTTTAACACATTCTAGACAAAGGGTGTAGCAGAGCAGATTAAAACACACTACACTTCTTCCAGGCTGCAGGGGACCTTTAGTTAAAGGGTAGCATTTGCTGGGCCGGCCAAGAAAACACAGCTTTGGGGAGCCATGCAAGAAGCTTTTGGCACCCTTTTTGATCCTTCTGCAGGGCACTTTGGAGCTGATCTGCAAACCCTTCATTGATCCCTGACCCTGGTTTGGCTGGGAAGGACTGACTTAGGAAAGACCTTTCTGGCATATCCCTCCTCCCAGAATTTGTCCTCCAGGCAAAAGCAGCTTGAAACAACAAAAGGAGTGTAAGAAACTACAGAGGCAGACAGTCTGGGACAAAGCCATGCCAGCTTCAAAAAAAGAGAGAGGGAGATTTGTCTCCCGGGAAACAGAGGGGATGACTAAACTACTGTAAATAGGAGGATTCCAAATAACTAACAAGCAAAACCCAGAACAAAACACAGTCCCAGAAACACAGGGAAAACCCTGTACACTGCATTCTTCTTGCGCAAACTTTCCTGATAGGAGGACTGAAGCTCAAGAATATCTCTGTCTTACCACCAGCTATTACAAAATCAAGAAACAGATATATCAGGAAATATAGCCCAGATTTAAGATTTTAATCAAAATGTACAGTGTGCAGCAAAAGATTACAGGAAAAACAAAGTAAAAGGAAATTATGGTCCATCCAAAGTAAGAGGCTAAACATACACCAAATAGCAAGGAAGAAGATTAGGATGTGTACATACTGAACAAAGACTTTGAAAAAAAATATTAAAAATGCTCAAGGAGATGAAGAAAACTACAGAGAGAGAACTAAAGGATAGATATCAGGAAAACAATGAGTGAGCAATATGAGAAGCTTAGTAAAGAGATGTAAATTTTAAAAAGGAGCCAAATGGAAGAAATGGAGTTGAAGCCCACAATAACTGAAATGAAAAATCCCCAGGAGGGTTTCAAGAGCAAATTGAAACAGACCAAAAAAGAATCAGTGAACTTGAAGATAAGACACTTGAAATGAAATCAGGCAGAGGAATAAAAAGAATTATAAAAAGTAAAAATAGCTTAAGATACCTTTGGGATACCATCAAGCTAATCAACATACATATGGAAGGGGTCCCACAAAGAGAAGTGAGAGAAAAGGACAGAAGGAAAACTCAAAGAAATAATGACAGAGCAATTCCCAAACTTAGTAAAATACGTGACTATGCACATCCAAGAAACTCAGAGAACATCAATTAGGATAATATGAAGAAAAACAGACCCTGACATATACTGATCACACTATTGGATGCAAAGGACAGGAAGAGAATTCTAAAAGCTGCAGAGAAAAGCAGCATGTTATGTACAATGGAGACCGAGTTAGATTGAAAGCCAATTTCTCATACGAAACCATGGAGGCAGGAAGGCTAGAAGTGAGTTGAAATACTTACCATGCTGAAAGAAACAGCAGTCAACCAAGAATTTTATATTCAGCAAGACTTTCTTTCAAAAATGAGGGACAGAGGAACACGTTCCCAGATAAACAAACTTTGGAGGGAGTTGATCACCACTAGATCTGCCCTACAAGCAATGCAAAGGGGTATTCATCAGACTGAAAGTAAAGGACACTCAAGAGGGTTTCAAAGTGGCATAAATAAATAAAGATTTCCAGTAAAGGTAACAATTTAGGTAATTATAAATGCCAGTATTATTGTATTATATTATTTTGTATGTATCTCCACTTCTTATTTCCAACAGGTGCTAAAATGCAAATGCATAAAAAGTAAAGACTTATCTATGGTTTTGGACACTACACAAGCAATGAACCCCAAGTTAAACCATGGATTATAATTAATAGTACATTATAAATATGTGCTATCATCAATTCTAATAAATGTTACACACCAATGCAAGTGTTAGGATAGGTTGGTATATAGGAATCCTTTACTTTATGCATGATTCCTCTGTGTAAACCCACAACTTCTCTAACAAAGAAAGAAAAAGTAACAGATGCCACTAAGCTAAAACATGAAAAAAAGATATTCATCTGAATTTGCTGATAAAATTAGATCCTCTTAACCTAGGGTTATCATTGTAATTTTAAATGACATAAAAAGTAAACGTAAAAGTGAAATTACCTTTTTGAAAGCTCTACGAAAATGTTGCGTATTTTCAGATCTTAGAATGAAAAACGGACCAAAGAATAAAAAATAGTTAATCATAAATTAAAAGAAGATGCTACAGAGGAATAATTAAATAGTTGTTTTTAATTCTACAATTGTTCCTTTTTAGGATTAAATATCCACCTCGTTTGCCTTGTGTCTTTGCATTGGCTCCATGTAGAGAAGATGGCACTCACATCCCCACCCTAGTGACTTATTAGGCCACTGGACCGGCAAACCCATAAGCTACTAAGATTTTGTTTTGTTCTTTTCACAACAGGATAATAACAATAGCTGATAAATGTCAACTTTGACTATATTTCCAAATATACCTTCGTTTCATATCAGTGGGAAAAACATTAGAACATTTGGCTAGACATTTGAAAAAATAAAATAACAGGATCCTAACTGAAATTAAATAAAAATGAGCCAAAAAGTAATTGTAAAAATATAACACAACTATATACATAACATTTTAAAGACTTTAAAGAAAAAATAATACACATCAAAGAGATAAGTAGTCTTTCATAATAAGAATTCTTCTTTACATTTTAAGGACAATATGCCTATTTTTTTTAAAAAAACACATGCAACATACATAATAAAGGTTTTATATGACTAAGGGAAAAATTTTTGACCTTTTAATAAGAAAAAAAGGTGAGAAAAATAAGCAAAAATATAATAAGCAATATTACCCAAAAAATTAAGAATGACTATAATTTGTTATCAGTTTTGCTGTCAAGTCTATTTTGAATATCCTTCTATTTCAGAGTGAATGTTCTTCTGCCTTATAATTCCTTATTTATAAGGAAGAATTCCAAGAGCAGTTTTCTTATCTTCCTTTGCAGTTAGGAAACCTAAATTTGACTTTGGGTTCACCAACCTAATGCATCAAAATTCTAAATGTACATCAATTAGTACAAAAAGTTGTTGCAGACAACAGTAATTTAGGGAGAGAGGAGAAATGATGACTTTATCATGAAGACTGGTTAGAGTTGATGGTTCCAGAAAAAAAAAAAAAGAACTAAAATTAAAAATGGGAATTTCTCACCATATGATGTTTAGTGGTAAAATACATAATTAAGTTATGACAAATGGCAACCTAGAGTAAAATGCCCACCGAGCACAATGCTTTCATGATCCACCAGCTGTTCTGGTAAAGCAATACAAAGGCCATGAGGAATGCATGAACTGTGAAGGTGAGGTGGTTGCTTCAAACTTACTGTCAACTTGAAAGAAAAGAATAATAACCTCAAAGTCAGGTATGATGTGTGCTAACATTTATTAATATCTGACTAAGGAGTTCCCTTTTATTTCTATTTTGCTCAGCTTTTACCCACCCTTCACATTTTAAAGTTTTCAAATCTTTTTCTTTGTGTTAATCATATGATTTTGTCCTTTAATCTGTTCTTTGTGATTTAAATTAATTGATTTTATAATATTAAAGGATCCTGTGTTCCTGAGATAACCCAACTAAGTCATGATATATCCTTTTTATATTTTGTTCAGTTGAGGTTTCCAATATTTTGATAAAGATTTTGGCATTTATTTTTATGAGTGAGATTGGCCTCTAATAATTCTCTTTCCTGCTACTATTTTTGAGTTTTTTTTTTTATCATGCTAATGATATAAGCCTCAGAAAATAAACAAGGGATGCCACCTCTCATACTATTCTTCTAAAATTCTGTATAAAATTACATTTATTCAATTTTAATGAATGTTAGTTGACATTCCAATGAATCAGTCTGAGTGGTATTTTCTTTATAGCAACTTTTTTTTAACAAATCAATTTTATGATACATATTAATAAAGCATGCAATTCATCCAAAGTATATATATATAAAAAATAACCTCATAGTCCATAAAGCTTGGCTCAAGGCACAGAAAGAACCATAGGGAATTTATAATTCTGATGAAATAATCTTGTATCATTTGCAACTGCAGATTTGAGGCAGAACACTAGAAGTTTGATCCCACCAACTATAAAATTTCAATGTTGGTTGGATACACAGCCATTTCACTACTCCCATATTAAAGCCAATGAAATGATTGTGAAAAAGTAAGATTCTAGAAGTCTAGATCAGGAAAATATGGTAGGTGCATATGACTCCGTGTACCCCAATTTCCCAAAAGTCTCTCTGAGTCTGCATTTTTATCAGAAACCCCCTCCTAATCCAAGAACCCTTTTTCTCTTGCCTAAAGAGAAAATTATCTGGGAAAATTATCTTACATAGGAACATTATTTTTATCATTTTCATCCTCCAACATTTTTACGTATCTCCAGATCACTGCATAAAATTCAGTGGTGTTTCTTTTCTGAAGAAGATGGCAGAGCAGGGAGCTCCAGGAATCAGGCATCCCACAAAACAACTATGAAACAGGTAGGAACTTTCTAAAACAATTATTTTGAAATTCCAGAGGCCAGGAATTTTCTGATTTTTATAAGCGAACATCTAGATAAAAATTTATGGGAATGTATTCAGAAAATATTAACCAAGTATTGTGGAACATAATCATAGAATATCACATTTATTAGTATGATTGTATTTTCTAGAATATTTGGAATTATGCTAACTTGAGCCCATGATAATCATTTGCTTTTTTTGTTTGGTTAGTTTACTGAAATATGGACTTAATGAAGACTGTTGGATGCTTGAAATTCTTGGTATATTGTGTTTGAAAAGATTCAGCTAAATAGGGAAATGAGAATAGTCAAGAGTTTTTATCAACTCCCTCCTCACATTTATTAAGAAAAAGTGAAAAATACCCTGGTAATTGAGAAATGCATGAATGATGGAGAAACAATATCTTTGAAAAGTAATACAGAAGCTGTTCTCTATTAGCCAGGAATGTTGGTAAGCGGTTGAAATGGACTCCCTTATATCAATGTAGAGTACTAATCTTTTGGTGATGAGACCAAATAATAACAATGAATTATTACATACAAGATGTGATTTCTACAATTAATAGTGATTCTGCCAACATCACTCTAATACCAAAGCCAGATAAAGATACCACAAGAAAAGAAAATTGCATATCCCTTATGAATGTAGGTGCAAAAATGTAAAAAAAAAAAAAAAAAAATACTAGCAGACTAAATCCAAAAGCATGTTAAAATAATTTAGACTGTAATCAAGTGGGATTTATACCAGGTATGCAAGGTTGGTTCAATAGAAGAAAATCATTTAATGTAATAAGTGACATTAATAAAACAAAAGATTTTTTAAAAAGACATGATCATCCAAATTGAAAAAGAAAATGTATTTATCAAAATCCAAAAAATTAAAAAATTAAAAATCCAGCATCCCCTCTTGATAAAAAGACTCAGAAAATGAGGAAGACAAGGAAATTTCCTCAAATGATAAATATTTATATGAAAAATCCACAGCTAACATCATATGCAAAAGTGAAAGACTGAAAGATTTCTCTCTAAGACTAGAAATAAAACAAGGATGCCCACTGTCACCACTGTTATTCCTAATTGTACTAAAAGATCTAGTCAGAGCAATTAGGCATGGAAAGAAATTTTTAAAAGTTATCAAAATTGGAAAGGAAGAAGTATAATGTACTTTATTTGCAAGTGGCATGATCCTATATATAGAAAGTCCTTAGAAATCCACAACAAAGTACTGAAGCTAATAAGATAATTCATCCAAATGGCAGAATACAAGATCACTGCACAAAATTCAGTGGTGTTTTTCTTTTGGGGGAGATGGCAGAGTAGGGTTACAGGAACCAGTCCTCCCACAAAACAACTATGAAACAGGCAATAACTTTCTGAAACAACTATTTTGAAACTCCACAGGCCAGAAGAACACTACACATCCATTAAAGAGCAGAAGGAAGAGGCTGATAAATTACAGTAATAAAATGTAAATGCATGAAAAGTAATTATAAATCAATGCTTTTTTGATATACAATGTACAAAGATATAAGTGGTAACAAATACAAAAAATGGTGGGGGAACAGATGGGATAGGAAAAATACATGTGCAGGTTATTGAAGTTAAGTGGACATCAAACCAAATATGATTGGTACATATTTAGGATGTTAAATTTTAACCCCATTGTAACCACAAGGAAAATCCACAGAAATATATCCATATAGAAATGAGAAGGTGCTCAATAAGGCACAACACATGAAAGCAAATAAATACAAAATTAGGTTTTAATGGAAGAGAGGAAAAAAAGGTATAAGATTTACAAAGTCTAAACAGCAAAATGGCAGAAGAAAGTCCCACATTGTCAGTAGTGACTTTAAATTACATTTAATGATTTAAATGTAAATGGATTAAACTCTCCAGTCAAAAGGCAGATATAGGCAGAATGGGGAAAAAAGCATGACCCAAATCTACACGTCTGTAAGAGACTCACCTTAAACTCAAATATGCAAGTAAGTCAAGGGTGAAAAAATGGAAATATAAATACCATGCAACTTATAACCAAAAGAGCTGGGATGGCTATAGTAATATTGGGTAAAATATACTTTTAAGTCAAAAACAATTACAAGGGACAAAGATGGTCATTACATACACATAACGGGACAATTGAAAGGGAATATGTAACAATTATAAATATATATGTTCCTAACAGTAGAGCACCAAAATATATGAAGAAAATGCTGAGACATTTAAAGGGACAAGTTGAAGTTTCTACATTAATAGTAGGTGACTTTAACACACCACTCTCAATAATAGATAGACCATCTAGTCAGAAGATCATTAAGGAAGTACAGGACTTGAATGATACAAAAAGCCATCTAGACCTAACAGACATTATATAGGACACTGCATCCAATGCCAACAGAAAGCACATCCTTCTTGAGTACACACGAGTCAATACATGTTGACTTGCAAAACACATTTAAATAAATTCACAAATATTGAAATCAGACAATATACATTCTCTGACCACAACGGAATGAAAGTAGAAATCAATAACAGAGGGAGAAATGGAAAATTCACAAATATGTATAAATTAAACAACATAATCCTAAAGAACCAATGGGTTAGAGAGGAAGTCAGAAAAAAATAGTAAATACCTTGAAACAAATAAAAATGAAAATACAGCATAACAAAATTTATACAATGCAGTGAAATCAGTGCTGAGAAGGAAATTTATAGCTCTAAATGCTTACACTAAAAAGTAAGAAATCTAACTTCAAAACTGGAAGAATTAGGGGAAAAAAAAGCAAACTAAACCAAAGCAAGAATAAGGAAGGAAATAATCACAAAGATTAGAGCAGAGATAAATGATAAAGAAAAAAAAATACAGAACCAAAAAGAAACAAAAGTTGGCATTTTGAAAATATCAATAAAATCAAATAATCTTTAGTCAGAATGACAAAGAAAAAAAGAGAGAGGTTAGAAATAATGAACATCAGAAATGGAAAGTGACCTTACTACCAACCCCGCTGAAATAAAAGATTGTAAGTGAATACTATGAAAAATTATATGCCAATAAATGAGATAATCTAGATGAAGTGGATGAATTCTTTGAAATACACAAACTACCTACATTGATTCAAGTAGAAATAGTAGGTCTCAATAAAACAATTACTTGTAAAGAGATTTAATCTGTAATCAAAAACCTCCAAAAAAAGAAAACCCAGGAATGAAGACTTAACAAGGGAAACATTCCAAGAAGACAAGTCCAATTCTACTTACACTCTTCCAACAAATTAAAGAGGAGAGAACATTCCCTAATTCATTCTTCAAGGTCAAGAAAATCCTCATACCAAAACAAGATAAAGATACCACAAGGAAAAAACTACAGACAAATATCTCTTGTGAATATAGGTGCAAAAAAAGTCCTCTAGAAATACTGCAAATCAAATCCAATAGCACATTAAAGAATTATACAACCATGATCAAGTGGGTTTTCTCTCAGTTGTACAAGGGTGATTCAACACAAAAAAATCAATTAATTTAATATAGCACATTTACAAAAATGAAGGGAAAAAAAACTACATGATTATCTCCATTAATGCAGAAAAGGGACCTGAAAAAATCCAGCATCCTATATTTATAAAAACATTTAGAAAATTAAGAATAGAAGGAAACTTCCTTAACATGGTAAAGGGCATATATGAAAAGCTCACAACTAACATCCTACAGAATGGTGAAAGACTGAAAGCTTACACCTGAAGATCTGGAACAAGACAAGAATGCCTACTGTCACCACTGTTATTCAGCATTATACTGGAAGTTCTAACTGAGCAATTAGGCAAGAAAAAGAAAGAAAAGGCAACCAAAGTGGAAAGGAAGAAGTAAAATTTTCGCTGTTTGTAAGGATTTTCTATACACAGAAAATCTTTAAGAGTCCACAACAAATTTCCTAGAGCTAATAAATGAATTCAGCAAAGTGGCAGGGAACAAGATCAACATCCAAAAAATTAGTAGTGTATCGATATTCAAACAATGAACAGTAGAAAGATGACATCAGGAAAAATATTCTATCCATATATTTAAAATAGCGACTAAAAGAATCAATATCTAGGAATAGATCTAACCAAGTATGTAAAGGACTTGTACACAGAAAACTATGGAAGAAAACATTATTAACAGAAATTAAAGAAGACCTAATATGGACGGATATTCATGTTCATGGACTGGAAGACTAAATATCATTAGGATGTCAATAATACAAAAAACAATTCATAGATTCAATGCAATCCCTCCCCCCTCCAAATTCCAACAACCTTCTTCACAGAAATGGAAAAGCCAATCGCCAAATTTATGTGGAAGGGAAAGTGGTGCTAAATAGCTCATGTTATCTTGAAAAAAAAAAAAAGAACAAAATTGGAGGACTCATACATCCCAATCTAAATATTTGTTTACAAAGCCACAGGAATCAAAACAGCATAGTACTGGCACAAGGACAGACATATAGGTCAATGGAATAGAACTGAAAGCTCAAAAATTATCTCTCAACTTATTTTTGACAAGGTATTAAAGGCTAATACAAGGTGTTAGTGGTGGGGTGGTATATGGGAAATCCTGTATTTTATGCTTCATTCTTCTCTAAACACACAACCTTTCTAATGAACAACCCGAAGAGGTAATCAAGAAGAAATATTCATTTACAATAGCAACTACAAAATCAAATATCTAGTATTAATAATGTTAACCAAGGATATAAAGTACTTGTATATGGGAAACTAGAAAACATTGTAAAGGAAATCAAACAAGACCTAAATAAGTGAAAGGACAATCTGTTTTCATGGATTGGAGCCTAAATATTATTAAGCTGTTAAAGCTACCCGAAGTGATATACAGATGCAATGCAATCCTATTCAAAATTTCACTGCTTTCTTTGTAGATGGAAAAGCCAATCATCAATTTATATGGAAGTTTAATGGTACCTTAATAGCCCAAGCCATGTAGACAAAGAAGAACAAAGTTAGAGCACTCACACTTTCTGATTTTAAAGCTTATTACAAAATTATAGCATTCAAAAGATTGTGTTCTGGAATAAGGACAGATAAAGATCAATGGAATCTAATTGAGAGTTCAGAAATAAACTTTCGCATCTATGGCCAATAAAATTTGACAAGGATACCACGTCCACTCAAGGGGAAGTACTAGGATCTTCAAGAAATGGTACTGAATGGGAAGCGGCTGTGGCTTAATCAGTAGGGCTCCCGTTTACCATATGGGAGGCCCCGGGTTCGGTTCCTGGGGCCTCCTGGTGAAGGCAAGCCCGCCTGCATGGCATGGTTAGCTGACCCATCGAGCACAAGCAGCAAGCGGGGGATAAATGAATAAATAAATAAAATCTTAAAAAAAAAAAAGAAAAAGAAATGGTACTGAAAACACTAGCTATCCACAGGCAAAAGAATGAACCTACTTCATTCCATATAAAGAAATTAACTAAAAATTGATAAAAAATCTAAATATAAGAATCCAAACTATAAAATTCCTAGAATAAAACAAATATAGAAGCATCTTCATAACCTTGTTAGGCAATTATTTCTTAGGCTCTACGCCAAAAGCACAATAACAAAAGAAATATTAGACAATTGGTCTTCATCAAAATAAAAACTTTTGTGCCTCCAAGGACTTTATAATGAAATTAAAAAGACAACCATTACAATGGGAGAAAATATTTGTTAAACCACATATCCAGTAGGGTTTAATATCTAGAATATATAAAGAAATCCTACAATTTAATGAAAACAAGATAAACGATCTAATTTAAAAATGGACAAAACATTTGTATAAACAATTCTCCAAAGAAGAGATAAAAATGGCTAATAAGTACGTGAAAAAATACTCAAAATCATTAGCCATTAGGTAAATGTATATCAAAAACACAATGAAATACCATTTATACACACTAGAATGACTATTAAAAAAAAAAAGTGCTAGAGAGGATAATGAGAAATAGGAACACTCACTCATAGTTGGTGGAAATGTAAAATGGTGCAACTTCTGTGGAAAACAGTTTGTCATTTCTTCAGAAGGTTAATATAGAATTACTATATGACCTTGCAATCCCAGTTCTGGGTATATCCCTTAAGTATTGAAAGTAGGAACTCACATAGATATTTGTATACTTATGTTCATAGTGGCATTATTCACAATTGCCAAAAGATGGAAGTAACCCAAGTGTCCACCAACTGATGAATAGATAAATAAAATGTGGCATATAGATACAATTGAATATCATGCAACCTTTAAAAAGAATAAAGTTCTGATACCTGCAATATCACAGATGAACCTTGAAGACATTATATAGAGTGAAATAAGCCAGACACAAAACAGTAAATATTGTGTGATCTCACTGATATGAAGCAATTAGAAGAAGCAAATTCATAGAGTCAGAAACTAGAATACATGTTTCCAGGGGCTGGGATAGGGGTAGAGAATGCAGAATTAGGGCTCTGGTAATGGATGGTGTTAATGGTATTATGATTATAATTAAATCACTGAATTATCTATTTTAATGTGATTCATGGGTAAATTTTAGTTTGTATATATGTTACTAGAATTTTAAAAAAACAGGACTGTACAACACAGCTAACTGTCATGTAAACTACGGAATGGCTAAAAGTATAATTATAATATTTGTTCATCAATTATGATAAAGGTACCACAATAATGCTAAGTGTTAATAATAGGGAGAACTAAAGGAGGAGGCATTTTTAAAAACTCTGTATTTTTTACAACATTTTTCTTTAAACATGAATCTTTCATAATTAGAAAAAATAAAACTAGTGGTGCTGCAAGGGACTATTTTTTGAATAGCTAATTATTCATGGACTCTCTAGAACTATTATATATATATATATAGCACTTAAAGGTCCACATGAATTGTACAATTTAAAATCCTTGCTGTTGATTAGGCAGAGAAAGGTCTTGCTCTACTACAACAGAAAGATCTGGTTACTTACCCAAATTGTAGACCTGGATCAATTCAAAGACTAAGAGACTATTTAATAATGAATTATTTTTGCACATGGAGGAATAATCCTAATAACAAGACAAACATCTTCCTCCTAGCTTGTCTAAATGAAACTCTAGACATTTACTTTGTTAACTCTGCACTATTGAGAGATAACTACCCAAACATTTTGAGAACTGTACATAAGAGCTTCAAACTTATGAAAGTACGTAAGGACCCAAATGCTTTTATGATCTACTGGCCAGAAAGGAGATACTTGAGTGTTAAAATGGACTTTTGATCTAATTTCACATCGTGATCAACACAAAGAGGCCACAAATCTATCCAAAATTGGAAAAGTTCCCATAGAACTCATGCTCACTGGTATTCTACTATAGATTTATTGTGATTCTAGCAATGGAAGAAATTATATCATGATGTGGAGACAGTAGCCACTGGAGGTGCTGAAGTCAGGGAGAGGGAAAAAGAGGTATAATATGGGGGCATTTTCAGGATTTGGAATTGTCCTAAATGACATTGCAACGACAGTTACAGGCCATTATATATCCTGCCATAACCTACAGAATTGAGTGGAAGAGAGTGTAAACTGCAATGTAAAATATAATCTATGCTTAGTGGCAATGCTTCAAAATGTGTTTATCAATTTCAATCAATGTACCACGCTAATGAAAGAAGTTGTTAATGTGCGGAAAAGTGGGAGCTGTGGAGAGTGGGGTATGGGAATCCCTTATTTTTTTATGCAGCATTTTATGTAATCTAAGTATTTTTAAAAAATAATAAAAAATATATTTTAAAAAACAAACAAAAAAAAAATCCCAACTTTTTTGTCAAGAAATGCTAGATAGAATTCCATGAAGCTCTTCCCCATAGAAAAAACAAACAACAACAACAACAACAAAAAACCTGTTTTACAAAAGAAATGCCACATCCCTAGGTAGGGAAATGTGTTGGGAAGATGCATTATCAAACATAAAGTATGCAAGAGTAAATATTTTTAACACACCTCCAATTAATTAATTTGTTTGGACTACATACAAGAAAAATGACCATGGAAAATATCAGTGGATTATCGTTAACTTTATCAAGTAGCAATCTGATTGCAGATAATATTCCATTTGCAGTCTCATTACTGGCATAACTAAATAAAACCCCTGACATCCTGAATGGAGTGATGAATATGAAAAATGATTTTTTTCTATTCCAGTAAACAGAGAATACCAGAAATAGTGTGTTTCCACCTGGAAGGGAATATAGTGTTCCTTCACTGTCCTGCCTCAGGGCTTTCTCCACTCTCTGGCCCCTATTGAAAATAAGAACCCTCATTGTCTCTTCATACTACAAGACATGACATTAGTCTACTAAATCTATTATATGCTAATAGGGCCTACATAGTAAAAAGAAGCAGGTAGATGTATACCATGTCAAAACACTTGTGTGCTAGACGGTGGAAATGAATGCTATAAATTTTACCTTCTTTTTTTCTCGGACCAGTAGCTTGAAGCAGATTGAAATATACTATTCAATATGAGAGCGAAGCGTTTTCACTTTCCACTTCCAATTATTAAAAGAGACCCAACACTTGGCAAGCCTCTATGAATTTCAGAAGCAATTATTTATATTTTACTTTGCTGCACCAAATTACTTAGGGAGAGTGCTAAAAGGCTGTAGATTTGAAAGTTTCCAGACTAAGAAAAAGCTTTTCAGCTGTGAAGTCTGAGCAGTTTTGTAACTTTGCTCTTATGGTACTTGGAAATGGTATATGTGATCTGGAGCTAGCTCTGAAATTACAGTGGAGATTCATAAAATTTTAGCATTAAGTTCTGTGCAAGTTGCCTGTTTGGGAAACTCATCTGAGCTTACTAGTGGGCCTTGATGCTGGATGAACACAAGACTATTGCAAAACGATAATTTTGTGGCCTAAACTACTCTGTGTGAACTAGATGTTATTGATACTAACTAACCCTGAATTCTGCCACAAGTCACACTACACAAGACTTCTTTTTTTCAGAGGAAGTGATCTACATATGGCAAGACTTGATGGCACAAGTTTATGATCATGTTGCTCACATTCTTAAAGTGTCTCATACTCCCTTAATCCAAACCTATGGCTAGGTGACCAGAAAAGAATAACCAGAAGTTTTCTGCTTTTCCTTCCATTTAAGGACCCCGACTTATGCAATGACCAAGAATATAGGGAAGGAATGTCACTTTTAGTATTTATGGAAGGAGGTAATATGAAGAGACATATAAATACTTTTCAGATTAGCAAAGAAGAAAATAAATAACAAAATTAACAGTATGGATAAATGACTGGAAAAATAGGTATAATACTCTCATGCTCTTATTGGGAATATAAAGTGATAAATCTTTCTGGAAGTCAGTTTGGTAATGGATATGAGCATTTAATATCCACATTCTCTTTGGCAGAGCAATTACGTGTCTAAAAATCCATTCTAAGACGGCAGTTAAATATATGCAACGAACTACATGCAAGCATGAGCTTGCCAAAAACATTGGAAACAACTTAAATGTGTATAAATTTAGTGACTGAATACCATTACATAAAGCTTAGAAAATTCAAGCAATAAAATGCTAAAAGCCATTTCGCTGATATATATCTTCATTTTTGACATGGAATTATGCGAACAATAGACACCTGTAAGACAAAGTGCTTAAGAAATAACAAAGTAGCATTTGGATATAGTCTTGATAAATAAAATCCAGTAAGCCCAACTGGAGGTGCCTGTGCTAAGCCCCATGTTAACAAAACTAAAATCTAGGTTTCTAGTCCCTGTAACTGTCTGGCTCATCCAGAAAACATAATTTAAATCAGCCCATCAGCTATCATCAACTCCCTATTCTTATGCTAGCTGAATTCCTCATTACTAAGCAACTGCCTGCACTAACCATATTAGGGAATGTATTCTGCATTAACCAGTGAAGATTTTGTCCAAATGTACCCCCTTGTCCTGTCTATAAAAGCCTGTTGTAGTCTTTGTTGAGCAGAATTTCTCTTTACCTTGTGGTGATGGGACTCTCTGCATATCATGAAATTGATTCAATAAAACTTTCTGAGATCTAATCAAATTTTGCTGCTGTGTTGATTTTACTTGTTTTTTTAACTTAATACTGAAGACATAATGGGCTGTCTGCATGGTGAGCCTCAAACTTGCAAAAAATATACAGCAATAGAATAAAAATCCATTTTCTCTATGTTGTGAAAAATTAGTTAATTTTAATATTTATTTCTACTATTTCCTTTTATTATCCAAGTTCAGAATTTACCATTTCTAAAATTTGAAAAAAAATCTAAATAGTCATATGTTATTAAATGCTAAAAAAAAAAACCATATAAGCAAAACAACAATGTAAAGCAAAACACAAACGAAATAGACAAAACAAAAGGAACTTTCAAAAATGTATGTCGAAAAAGAAAAAAAGAATGTATGTTGAAGGGCAAATCCCCTCACCATGTGTAAAGTTTTATGAATTAATTAAAAATAGTTATGCCTCATAATCTCTCCCTTAGAAATAAGAGTTGTGCATGCAATGTCTGTTACATGAGCTGCTGGCTTTCTTGAGAATATGTTATTTACTGTATTATATTTGTTTTGCATTTTTTCAATAATAGATATAGCAGTACCCACAGTATCTCCAACGTATGCATGTGTATACAAGAGGGTCTAAGTCACATTTTGCTAAAATATGTAAAGGGGACTTGTAATTATACTTTCTGTGCTATTGTCCCTTCATTTTAAAGATGCAAGTTAACCCCTGTATAAATAAGTTAAGGATTAGGGATTACTATTGCTCTTTTATATTATTGACTGTACCGATGATTTTTAAAACTAAACTCATATTTTGAGTTATTTTTAGGAGTATGTCACTTAGAAAGCTGGTAGAACAGCCTAAAGTAATGAATGGTAACAATTATAAAAATAAAGTTTTTACAGAGTCATTTGAAGTCTATGAATAATTTAAAATTAATCAATTATTATAATGAAATGTAAATTGCAGATGATTAAGAAGTTAGGAAATATATCACTAATAATACAAAACACTTCTAACTACTGTCTAATAGGTCATTTAATTCCAATATAAAATAACCTCTACAAATGAACAAAAAGTTAAATCAAAGAAAAGGAAATGATCCTATAGATTTGAGTTTCCTGATCATGCACACACATTTGATGAAACTATTGTAGAGAGCTGAAGCATTACTTAGATAATTGGACAATATAACTTTTTTCTCCTCTATGATTCTATGAAGTGCCCAGTGTTAGTTAATGGACCACATTTTTAATCAGCTAGATGGTTATAAGATCTCATAAAATAGTATTCACTCCTTCTTTGAAATCGCCATTTCAGAATAACATTAAAGCACTAGAGTTTCAAAGGAATAGTTAATACAAATTAAGAATGCTACACATATAAAGTACACACAAAACTTCCATGCTTGTCCACTTAATATTTCTGCAGAAAAGTAGTACAGTCATTCCCTATTATTTTAGCCATGAAATTTAAATTAGACCATACTTACTGAAAAAAATTTCAAAAGCAAAATGGTAATGAAACATTTAGCAAGACCTTCACAAAGTTTACATGTTCAATAGCAGTTATCTTGTAATAAACTGGTTTCAACTTTTGCTTCATTACCAATTTGCTTTTGGACACTGTGACAGTTTGAGATTATTTTTATGAATCAAAAAAAAAAAAAAAAAAGATTATGCTTGTAAAGTAATCTGTTGCTCTAGCTGTGATAGCCTTTGAATGCATTAGATTCAGGTGACACATCTTGATTAAATTACCTGTTAGGATTGGGGCTTTGATTTGACCACATCAGTAGGGTATGACTCAAGGTTGAGTCCCTGCCCCCTTGATGAGCTGATATAAATGGACATTCACTCAAGAAGACACGTGGAAGAAGAGAGAACTTTGACAGTTTTGATCCTGGAGCCACGGGAGCAGAGATGAGCCATTCTAATAGTTTGCAACTGAAGAGAATAGAGCAGCTGAGCAGCTGAGAGTCCTGGAAAGAAATGAGCCCTATGCCAGCCTACAGCTGAAATCAGAAGAAGCTGGGACCATGGAACCTTAAGAGGAAGAAGGAAGCAGAGACCAGGCAGAGATCACCCATCATCTTGCTTCAACATGTGGTACCTGACTTTTGTGAGAAAGTACCTCTTGTGGTACCTTGAGTTCGACTTTAGGGCCTTGTAATTGCAAGCTTTTACCCCAAATAAATGCCTTTTATAAAAGCCAACAGATTTCTGGTACTTTGCATCAGCACCTCTTGGGCTGACTAATACAGCCACATTCACAAGAATGCAGTTTCCAGAAACCCAGATTTATTGCCATTGTAATCACGTTAAATTATTTGGACCTAATTTTATCCATAATTATGCTTATAATAATAGTCCTTTTTCTGATACAGGGTCCAAATGCACAGATGATGAAATACCTTGTGTTCTATACATACTTGAAAAAAAAATAAACTAACCAAATAAACGTTGCAACTGGACAATGGTTAATTGGGGTGCAATACCCGCTCTTTTAGCAATTGCATGTGACATATATCATCTTTGACCCTGGTTGGTTATGCAAAAAGTAGGGGTTAAGATAGTCTGATTGCTAAGATCTTTTATAATTCAAAAACTATATAGGTTCATTGATGTTGATAAAGTAATGCAATGCTGTAATAAATCTCAAAAACTCCTAAATCCTCCTGTGGTGTGATTCATATATTGATACCAAGTCATATAATTCTTTATTGATAATTTTACATACACGTATATTTTTAATTCATATCTAGATTACAAGCTCATTATAATTTATCTTTTACCCAACTCCCCATGCACACATATCTAACACAGAACATAAGCTCAATATATGATTACGGATTGATTGACTCTTCTTGCTGAATATTAAAAAAAAAGAAGATAGCCATATGGGAGCATGGACAATTTTTACATATCCTCACAACAATTTTTATATTTTTACTTATTCTTACATACCAAAAGAATAAAATTAAACAGTTTAAATCTCAAAAAAAAAAAAAAAAAATCAGCTATATACAGAGTATGATATTCCATTGTCAATGAATTTAACTATCATACTTTCCAAAAATGTTCACTAATAATATTAATATTTTAAACATCAAGACTTCTTAAACAAAAATTTTCCCTGTCTTTGAAAACTATAAGTATTTTTCCATTCATGAGTTGAAAAAAAATGTTGTAATCAGAAAACATATCAGAATATAGAAACTGTGTGTATTGGTAAAACTGCATATTAAATATGGGATGTGTATTGGTAGAATAAATTAGTATTTTAGTTTTGATGTTGAAATAAAATCTTATAATATTATACTTCTATATGTAATCGTAAGTACTTTGGGAATAGGTGAAGATATTTTATTTCCTCTCAATTGTATGTGTCGAGTGAAAGTTAAACACAAGCTGGAATGCTTGAAATTGGTCTACAATTTTTGAATAGTTTCCATAAATATGCAATCTCACAGTATTTGTCCATGCATGTAAATGTTTATGCTAATAGCTGTACTCTAAAAAATAGGAAATACTGCGAGAAGTTCAAGTACCCACAAATCAGATTTTAGACATGCTAGTAAACCATCATATTTGCTTCAGATTTCTCTTTTAAAAAATCAACATAAGATGTTACACATACAGATAGATAAACCTTATTCTCACTCTCCTTTTTCATTTCAGTCTACAAATATCCCATCCTCCTATATCCAATGTGTGCATTTTATGCATATTTTTAATATTTTTACTAAAAATATATATATCCAAAACAATACATATTTTTATTCTGTATGTTGTTTCTATCACACAGGCTTATTTTTTATTTTATTTTATTTTTTAATTTAGATTACCACTGAGATTTGTTCATACAAAGGAATACTTTGTATCAGTAAAATGAAATATATATATACCAACATATCTCAGCAAAGATACTTCTCCAAAAATACAATTTATGTTCTTCTCTTTTTAATCCTACCGTACCTACCTAGAAGCTTTATCCTTCTAACACATGTTAATACATTTTTAAAACTTTTTTAAAATCTTGCAATAGACATAGCAATAGTTTTTCTAATGTCTTAAAACTTAGATTTTCCCTATTATCCTTTTATCAGGTGTCTCAAAATATAGTACTCAATTATTTACAGCTATTAAAGTTTGAAAGATATATATATATACACACATATATATAAAGATGACAGACCCTTTTAAGATGTAAATCTATATCTCCCTCAATAATCAGCTCTCTAAATAGGCTGAAAAAGATCATGAAAAAACAAAGTTCTTCCATTTTGTCTAGAATGTACAAGCATTAATTATTAGTCAATTCAGATAAGAAAAGAGCTTGCATAAGACATATAAAATTTGATCAGTTTCTTTTCTTGTCAAATCTGGCCTATGAATAAAGAACAATCACTAAAAATGAAGCAGCACATTAACATTGCATTTGATTTAAAATATCATAAGTCCAACTATTTTTTTCTAAGCCTGTGGTAAGAAAGGCATATGCTTGTTTAGCTTGTACTTTTCTGGCCTTTATAAATTGTTCAGAATTATTCCAGGCATTCAAATCTGAATATGTCAATTACATATTACCATGGTTATGGGGTAGAACAGGTTTTTTTTCCCTTCCTCTTCTCATTGCCACAGTTTTATAAGTGATCTCTGTACCAATCAGCCTCATATTAGACATAAAGAGTGTTGGCAGAAGAGGCACAGACAAAATATACAAATCCTACAAAGCAGCAATCAATTTAGCTGCCTGACTAGCTCTGGGCAGTTTGTTTCAACTTTTGAAAGTTTAAGGAAAAGTCTTTTAGTTTCATCTTATCATCAAGGTGTAACTGCCAGCTTAATATATAAGACACTTGGATTGAGCATTTGACTTAACGTTCTGAGATTGAAACTGGGATATGTCTGCCAGCATGCAGCAAATATTGGAAGCTCAGATGCAGTTTAATTCAAGAAGGAAATTCCTTCATCTTCTGACTACACAATAACAGTCAGAACTGTTGGGGTCAGGAGAAACTTTAGAGTGTCTAAAAGTACCTCTTTCTACCCCCCACACTGAGGGTGAAAAAAAAAATAGATGCAACAAACAAAATGAATAAGTAAAACAGCAGAAATCAAACACATTCCTTGTTAGCAAGAAGCTTGATTTCATTGGGAGGATACCAACAATAAACAAAGAAAATAAGTAAAATAGTATGTTACCTGTGATAAGTGTTTAGAAAACACTAAAACAGGAAAATGGTATTGGGAGTGCTGAGGGATCTCCATTTTAAATAAAGGAGTCAGGGGAAGACTTATTTAATGAGGTGATAATTATGTAAAGCCTTGAAGGAAATGAGGCTAAGCCTGGAAGACACAGAGGAAAATGTTTCCATGCAAAGGGGCCAGCAAAATGCAAAGGCCCCACAAAAGGCAAGGGCATGACAGTGTGTTTCATGATCAGGCATGCTCCCCACTTCTCTGCCTTCATCTTCTGCTCTCTTAATGCACATTCCACTTCAGCCATCCTGTTTTTTACCTGATCATGAAGCACTTGCAAAACTTTAGGATTTTGCACCAAGTGAACTGTTAGAACAGAAGAATGACAATCTTCCTTAATGGGTTGAGAACAGATTAAAGTGGGGCAGCCATAGAAACAAGGAGACCCATAGGACATTTACTCAGTTCAGTCAAGATGAAGACTCCAGAAGATGTCAACATAAACTCAAACTCACCAGCCATGGCTGACCTTTGATAAAACGCATGCATTTGATGTGGTGAGTGATCACTGACCAAATTATTTTCAGCTTCTAGGTATTGTGAGCAACAACTCACATGGTGGATCAAGGACATATTTAGTCACATGTGGACTCTGAGACTACTCAAGGAGGGGGAAGGTAGGGCCATGAGGAAGAAGGGACATTCTTCTAGCTAGCCAGATCCTACCCATTAGCTCTGCTGAGGTTAAAGGATCTATTAAGCAATTTGGGATGTATCAGGATAGATGAGAATGTTCAGATTCAGATATACAGTTAATTCAGATCACCCTAACTCCTGATTAGACACTGGATCACAATTCTAAATCCCTGTTAGTTATGACAACAATAATCATGATACACTTTAAAACTGTTTAGAAGAAAATGTGGCCACAGATTATGTCTTAATCCTCTTCTGGTTCTCAGTACCTAAGAAAATGCTATGTGGTACTAGTACAGCAACTCTCAATATTCAAGAGACACAAAACATTGATGTATGTGTTTTTTCTTTGTTTGTTTGTTTGTTTGTTTTTTTAAGAAGGTACCAGGAATCTAACCTGGGACCTCCATACATGGGAAGGAGGTGCTCAATCACTGACCTATACCTGCTCCCTAATTTATTTTTTTTAATTTTAAACAAATCAATTTTATTGGCACACATTAATAAAGTATGCAATTCATCCAAAGTGTACACTTGATGGTATTTGGTATAATCACATAGTTGTACACACATCACTTCAATCATTATCAGAGCATTTTCATTATTTCAATAATAAGAATAACAATAAGGAGAAAAACAGACCAAATAACAAGAAAATTCTTCACCTCTCAATCTCTCTGTGTTTTAATTACAATGAATTTATTGAGGGGAAAATAAGCTTATTTCCGGTTTAAATTTCATCCATATTTTTAAAGTCTTCACTTAGAATTATAGCATTTTGTAAAACTCTGAAAAAATGTTAGAAATCATCCAGTTCAATCCTTTCATTTCGAAAAGAGGGCTCTGAGCCAAATAAGATTATGTGACTAGCATAAGTGACCTTAGTTCTGGCACTTTCTAGGACACATAAAAATGTGAGGTAGCTTCAAGGAGTGCTGTGCTTATAATACTAAGTATATGGGGGGAAAAATGGTGTGCCTCTGCCAGAAATGAGTATTATTGTACTTTTCCTCTGTGTCACACAGGAAGAAGATATAGGGCTGGGAAATACAGCTACTGGCTCAGGGCATCCCCACTCTGTTCATTCAGCAGCCAATTCCAAGCCAGCGGTTGCTAGAGATGCAGAGAAGCTAGTCAGACTCACTCCTGATGGGGATGCTGGTTTTACTTAACATTCTTCAACAGCTGGAGAGCACACAGCTAACGACCACTTGAGCATGAAAGTGTCTGGTGATTGCACATAAAATATGACATGCGATGAGGCAAAAAGGTAATAGCAATATACAACAGACAAATGTGCACTGACAGTCCAAAACCTGTACATTGCCTAACAAATTTTAAAAGGGAACTGTCATTGTAAATGGGCATTCTTGTAATGGAGTATTTATTTCAAATCAGACATAATTTAAGCAGTCAAAGAAATTCTCTGTTTTCAACCATCTCAAAGATACATGAAAGGAAAATGATGCAAAGTTAGCAATGGAGAAATAAGACAACCTAGATCAGGGAGGTTTGCTGGTCTGGCAAGAGTATTTCAATAGCATTTAAGTATCATATCAACAAAAATATTTATGAAATTAAACAACCTGCCGGCCAGAGTATTTCTTACCTTGCAGAAGAAGAAAGCTATCAAAAACAAAGCAAGTAGAAGGCAATGCTGAGTTCCGAATGCACTTGCAGGGTGAGCTGTGCTTTTAAATAACCGCATATGTGTTTTTAGGGATTTGTCTCACAGCATGTGCCTTTTTTTTTCACGTAACTGTCAACTATATCAGTGATGAAAATGAAAAATGTATCACTCAAAACTATTTTTTGCATTTTCTGAAATGTACCTCATCTAGTGAGAAATGAAAATTCTCTCTTTCTATTTCCTAAGAAATACATTTCTGTAACATTTCTACACTATCAAAGTAAAACAGCAGGTTGAAGGCAGAAAACAACTCATAGTCAAATATCTATACAGCAACCAGTTTTTGAGGGCTCAGTGGGTTCTCTGAAGTGTGGCTGGGAAAAAAAGACCCTGACTTCAAAGAGCAGAGATATGCTGCAAGAAGAGGCAACTTATAAACATAATGCTCCCATTCCTGGAATTGTTTCCTTCATCACTCTTATTATAACTTAGCATATTAATTTTTTGTTCAGTTTTGTTTATCCACTCTCCACATCAGAATGTAAACTCCATGAAGTCATTTTAGTCTATTTTGTACATAAATTTTTCTCCTGCCTCAGTAAATATTTAAATGAATAAATACAATAATCACCAAATATTGGTGGAAATTCTGTGATGGAACTGTGAATAAACAACATAAACATAATTATTTCTGAGACATTTAAGGAAGGTTAAATTGTGGTGACACAAGACTGGGTCTGGTGGTCACAGAGGTATAAGAAAGTTTCTACATCAGTATATGAAGTTCTGTGGCTATTTCCATACCAATTACCATACAGAAGTTAAGTTTAAATCAGTTCAGCAGTTTTTTCATTGTCTCATTAACCACCCCCAAAACGTTTTTTTTCAATAATAAATTTATTTCATTTTTGGGATTCTAGATTTAGAAAGTAACTTAAAAGTCAATTGTTCTAAATGCCCAATTTTTGATGAAAGCAAAAAAAAAAAATCAAGAGTTATGTAGAAACATGTTTAAGGTCCTTTGATTAATGGAAAGAGAAGGATTGGAACTCATATACTGAAAAATGCTCACTCCATTATGAACTTCTACAACCCATGGGCATGAATGTTCCCATGCAATGCTGACTGATTGCATTACTTCAAAGAACTATAATAGGCCTAGAAAATTCTAACAGAAAGAACAACTCAACTCTCATTAGGGAAACAGAACAGCTTTGGACAAGTAGACTTTATAGATTAGAATCTTCAATCTGGAAACTCTGACATCTATTAAATCATGAAGAAGGCAGATAGTGTGAAAGCCACACTATCCACAAACTTCAATTATACAAGGTCTAAGGGCACCCTTTGAAGTTTAAAAGAGATAAATTTGGGACAAAAAATGGGAATTGCCATAGTCTTTTATTTATTAGGTAGGGTGCTCTTGGAAGTAACACAGGCAGAAAATATAATAGGCTTATAAAAGGTTTAGATAAAAACATACAATAAATCAATTCTAGACTATTAAAGGGAATTGGCACACATACCATTAATAATGCTTTTATCTTTTCCAAAGTACTGGGTTCTCCTTGCTCTTTAGTTATATTTGAAGGAACCAGGATTAAACATTTTTACAATGACATTAAAGAACCAGGTGTCTGGTAATATGGACAAGACAGCAGAAGCTGATATGGTGTAGTACTTCACACATAGTAAGTACTCAACAGCTAACTGGTGAATGAATTAATTTCCTATGGAAAAGGTAAACTTTCCAAATGTGATTAGATGCATTGAACTCTTTCTGAGTGTGCACTCTTGTACATGTGTTTGCATTAAATCTCTGCATTTAGCTGTAAGACCTTGCTGATTCACACAGGAACATAAAAATGCACCAAAGGCAATTTCCCTACTGGATATGTATTTTAGATTTTGATACACAGAAACCATCATTTTGAAGCATCTTAGGCTCTTGGTGTTAGGGATCCATAAATTTCTTTCATATTGTGAGGTCTGTCACATTTTAAAATGCCAAACTTTGCTGAAGGATGAAATACCTTCATTACGTATTGCTCTAACTCAGAAATTATGATTTGTCAATAAAATTACTAAATATTGAAAGAAATTATTTATTTCAGATTTATCTTGGGCCTATATGTTGAATCTTGTTCTCTTATCATGATGGATTCCACTTCATTCATGTGAATTATTTCTAGACTAATGTTACTGGAACAGGTACAGACATAAAAATAAGCATAAGGGTTTATAAACATATTTCAGTAACATGATAAACAATTGTGCTCAGTGTACTTAAAAAGTCAACACAAAATTTAAATATAATTGCAAACAAAATTACAAAACCAATAGCATTCAAATAAACATTAATTTTATAAGGCAGATTCTCTTGGTTTGCAAAATCAGAGGTTGATGGCTATGTGAATATGGCACTGAGAGCTATGATGGGTATTCTTTAGAGACTGATACACACTTAGTGACAAAAACTTTATCCACTTTTCTCTACATTGCAAAACTTTCACCTAGTCAAGTAACTCATCATAACATCACAATTGTTCCTCCTCTGTTTCTTTATCAGAAGCCTCCAAGGAGATAGGAAAAGGATGATGATCACAAATGGACAAGTGGATGTTGAAAGATTATAATGAACAAAACTATATGCAAGCCACTTTGTACAGTCTAAACATTAGAAAGTGCTCAATAAATGATAGCTATTGCTATTAGTGATATTAAAATTAGTTAATAATTTGCTTTGAATTTTTTTAAATAAAAAGACTAATATCTCCTACATATAATCGGTATAGTGAAAGTACAAGAGCTTTAATAACTTCATTAGGAATACATACTGAACCACAAACATCACTAACTAGTATATCACATATATTAGTGCATTTAATTATTAAAATATAAAATCATGGAGTTGGTATTGTCCCAATTTTCATCTTACAGTGAGGAAAACTTTGCCTACTCTTTGGATGTGATGGCAAAAGCACAGGGATAGAAGTTTTAGAGCAAAAGTTATACTTCAGATTTTGCCAATAACTCGCTATAAGATTAAGGATAAATCAGCTTTTTCAATATAAAGAGAGTTTGAAGTAAACGACCTTTTCCCTAGTCATACAAAATGAGCCTAAATTCAAGTACGACTTAAACAAAACTATTCTGACACATCAAAGATACTAATTGATTAGTGTGACCACCAGTTTTAACAGCTTTTGAACACTAGGACACCGTCAGCAAGCAGAATTTATACTTCTATTAGCAAGAGAAGATGCAAGACATTGGTCAAACCACGAAGAACTAGACACGAAGTGAAAGAAAATTGCAAGTGCCAAGTAGTAACTGAGAGCACATGTGTGTTTGAGATCACGTATGAGAAACTTACTGGGGATGGAGAATGGGAAGAGACAGACAAATATTTATTAGCATAATTCCATTGCTATTCCCCAAGGCTGTCAAATCTTGGAAAAACAATAGCTTTGGGTTGACTTTGAAAGGATTTTTATTTCTATCAACACCACCAGTTGGTGCATATAAAATATGTCAAGAATAGCGGTTGAGTTTCTTTTAACTTTCTGTCCCCATCAGTTCAGGATAAAATAGTAAAATGTTAATATTTCTCTCCCATTTGAGGTATTCCAGTGCTTTTTATTAACTTTTCCATCATGTCTGAACTCTTAAACCTAGTGTTCAGGATTTTTCACAAATGTAGTTTTCTCAGCATAGACTTGGCTTGACTTTCAGTATACAACCAGGCCTCCAAGTTCATTCCTGCCTTTGCTCATAATGATACAAATTCTGGACTACTTGCCCATTGTATACATTCTATACACCCTCCAAGCCAAGGTTAAGTTAAAATTCCACCATCCCATGACTTCAGTTTTTGGACTTACATTGATGATTTCTAGTACTTATTGTAAGTACCACCTAGTACTGTCATACACTATTTTTTCTCAATAACATTTTCTATTATATTCACATCAATGTGCAGCAAAAGGCTCTGTACACAAAATATGCTTAAAACAATGGCTATACAGTAAGAGCCTATTTTTAAAGAAATCAAATAAAAATTTGTATATCTCAAAATGAGTAATGTACCCTTCAGTACTCCTACTTTAAAGAATAAATACTTGTGATTGTTCCATATATTTATGACACTTTCACTTTTAAAACTAATTTTATTATCAGTTTATGGGCTCAAACATAAAAACATCTCAGTATTTTATAGTTACAGTTCTTAAACTAGTGTGCACATTCAAATCACCCAACAAGAAATTTAAAATGTACATCACTATACTGTAACTCCAAATAATTTTAATTCAGTAGGTCTAATTCAGTTGGGCCAATTTCAAATATTAAATTAATAGGCTAACAACCAAATAAATAAATAAAACCATCAGGTTGAAGAAGAAATATTTTAGTTAGCTTTATGTTTAAGAAGAGAGAAGAAATATTGTCCAGTAGAAAGAAAATCCTCTTTTGTGTCTTTGGTGCATCACTTAATCTTTCATTTACTCTATGGGAGTATATTCATCTGTAACATGCAAACTATAGTATATGATCCACTTATCTGATTCATGGCTCTCCTTATCACACATTAGCTACCATGTAGGATTTACTGGCCTAAGTGTTGGGGTTACAGATAAAAATAAAAATGATCTTGGTTTTAAGGAAGTAATAACCTACTAAAGAAAATAAGGTATACACAAAAATAATTTAAAGTAAGACAATGAGAAATGGTAAAGAGAGAGGTCAAAAGTGTTATGAGTTTCCAAAGCTGGAGTCCCCTTATAGTTGGAGAAGTCAGTCTAACATTTTTAGGAAAAAGTATCTTTTGAAGCCTGCCTCATTGGAATAAAGTTTTAGGAAGAAGACTCTGGACAATAATGACCAATTGAAAAATTAGAATAAAAATAGTAATAATAAAATAGTGAATAAAATAAGAACGCTAATACAACTGAGAGTCAATTTATTTGAATTATGAGCAAATTACAGGGGAAGGAGACAAGAGGACTACTATGATTTAAAGAAAGAAAGAAGAATTAAATCAGATTCAATTAAGGAATCTGGGATTTAACCAGTTAGCAATAATAAATAACAAATATTTATTAGACAAATTGTTAGACACTTATTAACTATAAGAAACTCTGCTAAGTGCTTTACAAGTGTGATAGATTGAATCATGTACCAGAAAAAAACAAGTTCTTAATCTTAATCCATGTCCCGTGGGTGTGTGAAACCATTTGTAAACAAGACCCTTTGAAGATATATTATCAGGGAAGGTGTGGACTCATTTTCGAATAGGATCTTCTAAGATTCTCTTTACAAGTTCAATCAAGGTGGGCCTCAATCTGGATTTCTGAAGGCCCTATAAAAAAGTCAGAGGAAGTCATAAGCCTAAAGCCAGGGGAAATGAAACAGCAGACACAGGGAAAGCAAGATGGCCGTTTGACTGAGGCAGAGGAACAAGCCCAGGAAACCCAGAATTAGCAGAAGCCAGCACTAGATAATATAGACTTCAGGAAGAAAGTGTGGCCTTGCTGAAGCCTTGGGATTTGAATTTCTAGCCTCCAAAACCACGAAACAATAATTTTTTTGTTAAAGTCAATGCTTTGTGTGGTATTTGCAGAGTCCTTGGCAAACTAAGACAAATAGAGCCTTATTTAATCCTTTTAGCAGATTTGTGAAGTAAGCACATTATTAGCCTATCTTCCAGACAGAGAAACTGAGGTTTAGCTAGATTAAATAACTTGGTGAAGATTTTCAAACTCCACAGCAGCAAGGTAAAATTCTAAGTCGATCTGCCCAACTCTGGAGTGAGAGCAGTTTATCACCAAAGTGTAGTGTCTCTCAAAACGGTATACCACATGAAAAATTTTGATCTACTGATTGGTACAAAGTGTTACAGACTTAAGGGCTTCACTGCAAACTGATCCCTCCATGAAAACTGTTTCATATCCTAACACTGGCATGTCCCTTCATCTGTATTCTCACAGCACCCTGTGCTTAGATCAGATTAAACTGTAATTTTCAGTTTGTCTTTGGCAATATACCACAAGTCCTCTAAGGTTAGGAAATTTGAATATGACTTATTTTCCATCACATCTTATTGTCTAAGTTGTTACTTTCTCCATAATGGAAAATGAGTAATTATTATTAAGTGAATAAATGCATGAAAAAATGAATTAAGAAAAATAGATCTTAGAAGGGGCAAAAGGGGGGAGAGATACAGACAGGAAGGCAAGCCTTTTATTTCCTCAGTTTCCCCTTTTAATACCCAATGCAATAATACCTTCCCATACCTACTTCATCTCCCCTATCTTTAAATTACCATGCTCTCTCATCTACACTCCTCTAAAACTACTCAAACCACAAGCTAAATGATTTAATTTTAAATGTTGTTCTCTCCTTCTGGATGCTGATCTTATTGAGAAAGGGAATATATCTTAACTTCTTTTTTCCCAAGTTCCTACCAAACGCTATTATAATAAGAACTCTAGATTATAGTTAATTTGTGAAAGAAAGATGTAATTTGAACCTCTTCTGTAGTATGGAGTTGGAATCAAAAGGAAAGGACCAATTTTTATGGTTTGCTTAGAGCTAGAATTAAACAGATTTGGCAAATGATTATCTATAAGATCAAGAAAAGAGTTAGGTTTATAAACAATACATTCTTAGCCCCAGGTCAGTGAAAAAAATAAGTTTGAAAAATGATCTGAGGATTATGGTTAGCTACAGAAATATACTTTTTCACTTGAGGCTAGATTATCTTGAATAAGCAGGTATATTATACTTTAGGCTAAAATGGAGACGGACCTAGAATTTTCTAGCTAAAAGTATATTGGGTTGTTCCTTGTTTTTTACTTCTTTTGGGTGGTACTGTCATATGTTTCTTTCTATATTTATGGTAACCAATTCACTATTCTGCAGAAAAAAATCTTTGCTTAAAGCCAAAGCACTAAATGTGACTATGACATCATCAAAAAGTTGCATGTTAAAAATTTCTGAACTCTTAAATACACCATTTCAATCTCTGCTCCCCTTTTTGAGTTGAAACAAGTAATTTATATATTTATTTGAAATACTACTAGGTATGCTGCATTACACAGAAAAACCCAAGCAGTCTTTTGAGACTAAAAACAAATCAATACTAATATCTCTTCGAATAGAAGCACTTTTGTTGATAGAAGAGCACAGTTTAATGGCAAACAAAGTAATCTCTGTTTCCAGTCAGAATATTGGGCTATGCATGAAAGATGACATGCTCTGACCACTAGTTTTGAATTAAAAGTCATCCTGGTATGTTCAAAATAAAGAGAGAAAATCACTTGCTTTATATAGATGGACTATTTATAGCTTTTCACACATAACATAAGGATAACCTTCATAAAACTTTTTATAATTTTATTAACGTGTCATCAGTTCCACTGAGCTCTAATTTTGTCCATTAAAGCAAATCTTTCCAGTGCCCCAAAAAGAGGTAATTCAGGAGTGGTTCAGGTTGTAATCTGGGATTTTGACTAACCTATCCCATGTCCGTTCTTGGAACTGAAGTCTTGTTCAGATTTTAATACTGATTATGATAATAATAATTATAATCCTTTGGATTGTAACATAATCATTGTTCAGCTATATATAAACGTGTAGGTATAGATTGATATGGTGATAAATTAGGGGAAATTTTTATGTCCATCTATAGCTACAGGATATGTACAAAGAAATTCACTTTGATCCTTTAAAAAAATTTTTACCTTCACATAATAAAGTAAAAGTGAATACTGAGGAGTGAGATTACACAAGCAATAGGCACATATTCTACCTTCAAATACCTGGTACAGTTATATCCAGTTTCTAGAAAAGAATAGTGTGGTTTTGTTTTTAAGTCCTAGTACTTTCTTGTAAAATTATAACTATGGGTCAGGATCCCTTGTGAGTTAGTAAACAACAAACCTAGTTAAAAAAAGATGGGAATATGGGGAGCATATGCATTATACTCAGCAAATTGGAAATTATCCTAGTATTTAGGGAAAATAGAAGCAACAAATTAGTCTATTTAGAATCCCAATAAGCCCAACAAAAACACGTTAAATGACCAGGTTTGCTGGCATCAGTTCTTTGCTTTACATGCAGGGAGCACATTCACATTTAAGTTTTACAAAACGTTTAACCAAAAATAATGTAGCTCCTGTTGTGGGGGATGGGGAGGGTGTATGCTGCACACCAGAAGATGCTTTAATGAATTTTGCCTTGAGAAAGTTAAACATTTAAGAAGTTTTTAAAGTTTACTTGCAGGTGCACAGTAAAATATTTTTTAGTTTAAAAATTGTATCTTGCCTCAAGGGTATTTTTAAAAATATCTTGTTAATTTTTTTGTAAAAGAGTATGTGTTATAATTCATATCATGGGATAAAATTAAGTTGCATTAATCTAAAAATGATCCATTTTAAATGCCATTTTATAGCACTCAATGTAAATTTGCATCTGTTTTACTGCTTCTGAGTTGCAATATTCAGGCAGAAAACAAGCCGAAGTCCAGAACATCCATTAATATACTTTGTATGGCCACAAGATGGCTCCAGACACCAAAATATGTTATTTTCCCTCTTCACAAGTGAAAAAATTTTGACAGGAATATTGGCAGCAATTTACCCTATAAATGGGTGAATACTTTATAATCGCAACCTCATTTCAGCCCTAGGATCAAGTTTTCAGGTCTAATTTATATTATTTTTAAATGCAGGCATTCAAAAATCAAATGGGTAAAAACCACTAAAGAAATTGAAGAATTATGAAAGGAAATGATTGTTTAGGTACTCTGCATTATTAATTACTCACTAATACTTCTTTTGCTGAGATTTTAAATTAACTTTTCCTCTAGTCTTGTATAATATAAATTTTATTCTTACTTTATTTCCACTTAAATGAATGGAAAATATAGACATGCTAATGTTTTTTTTTCTTTAGTATGATTAGAGAATTTTAAAACTAAAGAGAAAGAATGTCTAATACTTCAGCTCCTGGAAGGTCAAATAGTACATACTTTTAAAAAAATGAAGTAAATAAAATTAAACATATATGTAGGAATAGAATGTTTTAAAGTAGCCATTCTGCAGCCATAAAGGTTAAATCATCCAGCCAAATACTATAGTGAAGCTGTGAAAACACAGTGATTGCTATTAAATGACCTCAGCATTTAATAAAAATGTATGAAAAAGATAGTGCTTGCTTAAATAGATAGTAAATATAAATATAGGTAATATGAAAAATGAAAATGAATTTGAGTGCTTTTACTAAATTATATCTGCTGGCTAGGTTTAGCAGTACCTATTATGGCTCACCTCACCTTTCCATGTTGGTGGATAAGATAAAACATAAAATATACAATTTAAATATTCAAATTTCTAAATTAAAATTATGAACTAGTCCTGAATTATAAATAATTCTTTAAAAAACTGATGTAATTCTAGTTTTTTAAAAATGAAGTTTCATAAAGTAAGTAGTTATGGACTCAGATATATGTATGTTTTATGACTTCAAGTTGTTTTGGTTTGTTTATTAATCCAGAGAATTTATTCCAGATGCTTTTTAAATTACCATATAAGTAGAGCCACAAAAAAAGTTAAAGAAAGTCAGACACAGTGATTTCAAACTGATCTTCCTATCACCTTGAATGCAAAGAATGAATTACCTAAATAAAACCCGTTAAATTTTTCACATTTTGCAGCAAGTTCAATGAGTTCATCAGGCAGTTTCAGAGATCTAGTCCACTGACCTTTCAGCTTGTAATATAGTCTGCAGAATTATTCTTGAGATTTATAGTTATCAAAATTTTAATGGGATTATTTCTGTAGTGCACTGCCTCTGTTCATCATTCTTTTCCTAATTCTCATTACTATGACCTCAAGAAGGAGAATCTGTGAAAGAAACCATTAGTGCAGTATATTCAGAAAGGGCTCATGTTTCACCTGAGTGAGTTTATGTGGCTTATGGAACTCTCAACAGTTAGTCTTTGTCTTCTAATGATTTTCTCCTCCTCTGTTCCCTTTTTGGGGTCCTTCATAGAATTTTCAAAAATTCATAACCATTATTTTCCTAACTCATGCAATGCCTCTATGTGATTTGAGACTACAGTTGAAATTTTCAGGTAACATTCTCACTTTATGCAACTGACATTTTCACAATCATTCAGGAATGAACATATTTATAACACTTATAAATTGAGACCTTTCTAGTTACAATAATAGATTGTTTGAGCCCTTTCTGATATAATAATAGATAACCTGACTTTGCCCTTGGAAATTATATGGTTGAAACTCCCATGGTCACAACAAAAAAAAAAAGAATTTGGAATGAAGAAATTATGGGGCTGTCATTAGAATTATTGGCAGAATCAGACTCAAAATACTGTAGATTTCTCACTTCAACTCAAGTACAAAAGTGTAGTCTAGTCATATCCTATGCTAGGGTTAAAATAAAATAGAGTCAACATTAAAATATAGATCATATGAATTTTCATATAATAATTACAATAAAAATAAGAGAGAAAAATTACAATCATTGGTGACACTAGAGCATCTATTATGTGTCAGGTACTGTTGTTAACACTTCACATTTATTGCTTTTTTAAATCATGACAATTGCCCTATTTTCTATGTACAATTGTTAACCTATTTTACAGATGATGATATTACCTGGAATATTAAATATCAAATACACGGTAAGTGGCAGAACCAGGTTTTGAACCCAGACAACCTGGTCCCAAATGTCCTTGCTTTTAACCATCAAAGAGCCTTCTGAGAACTCCTAGGTTGGGGTCATCACATTTTCTAAGGAAGATACTCTCACTGGTTCTGGCATGCAAATTATCACTGTGCAGTCTCCCTATTAGACATGACCTGCATTTTGTGTATTCACAAAAATAGAATAATATATGGAAGAAACTTTTGCACAGAGAGACCAAGTTTGAAATTCCGTGCTTTTCTGGAGAGAATATTTTAATTACTTGTGAGGGTGTGGAAGCTCCTATCCATAAGAAATTTTAGCAATAGTACTTTGGGTGGACCTGGCCTTCAGATACATAGTTTCTCTCTCAGCTTCCATTCCCGCTGGATACATTAGAGTGTCTATTGTGTTCTCAAATTTGAGAACTTGCTTTATCCCATATAGTTCCCAGAATCTGCAAGGTGGCAACTGCTATTGAAAATATGAAGGGCAACAAAGAATCAATATCACCAAACAAGATGGCTACTCCTGCCTGAAGCACTAATTCAGAATCCACTCACAGGGCTCTACTGAATGAATCTTAAACTACACAAAAAAATGTATATGAAATCAAATTGATAACTCATTCCGATATTCTCTTGAATATAATGATGCATCTTTAAAAAAAAAATAGATGAGGTTAGATCTCCAAATTAGCACTCACTTTACAAGCAATTGGTACATATCTTGCTTATATTTATCAAAATTGGAATTTAATAACAAGCCATGTGACTATTCATTTAATGAGCGTTTTTTGTTTGTTTGTTTTTATCATTTTCCATGTTTGCATCTCTGATTGCTGATGCAGTGCCTGGTTTACTGTGGATACTTAAAGAATATTTGGGGAAAGAAGGACTGAATGAATGAACCAAGGAAGAATAGATGAATGCTCAATGATGATTTGCCATACAGTTAATTATTATTTCATAAAAATTGAAATATTTTAATACAACTATTACAAACTATTATAAATCATTTGATACTTAATTGTGAATCTTAAAATTAGGACCTGCCTCACCTCGTGACAAAAATTGTATTGGTTCATTCATTTATATCTGGCTGTGGTACATATATGGCTCATAGTAAATTTCCTCCAGAAAATGAATGAAATTAATTAGAAACTGAAGATAAATAGAGCAAGCTATTGTTTAGATATCAGTAGGACATTTAATTTATACAAGGGAATGCAACAGAAAAAGTATAATGTAAGCAAAAAATAAGTAGCAATATATGATCATCTAAAATCAAAAGACAGATAAATTAATGTTTTTGGATTCTGCATTATCATAGTATTTAGCCTTTTAGTACTATTAAATGTTGAAAATTTCCTTATGGATTTTTAGGGGACAGTGGTGTATATAAAACATCTTAGTTTGTTCTAGGAAGGACAACATTGTTCTTATTCCCATGTGTTCCTTTTTGGACCTACCTAGAAATGATCTTGATCCAACTCCTACCCATTAATTGAAATGAATTATTAACTTTGCTCTAAAGTCAAGAACATGGTTGCCATTTCTCTAAATTCACTTCTTCACTAGACTGGCTGCCCAACAGAGATTGTAAATCAAACACTGAAGTGGCATTGTCCTAAAAAAGACTTTAACTTGTTTTGTTTAGATTTCACATGTAATGATAGAGTATAATTGAACTCCATAAAATAATAATTTATAAAGAAAATATTTCTCTTAACAGATTTTTATGGATATTTCATTTCCCCAATATTTCTTTTTTTAATTTATTGAAAATAAAATACTTGTGTTCATTCCCAAATTAGTGAAGTTATGTAAATTAATAAAAATATTTTGTAGAACTCTCTAGTCATTAAGTAATGAAAAATTAGGGGATACATTTTATAAAAGGAATAGTAGAAAAGAGGTTCTTAGAAAAAAAAAGAGTTTTTTTTTTTTTTTTTTTTCTCTCCCTCTCCCCTTTTTTAAATTGCATCCATCCAAAAAGCTTTATGTCAGCTAGGAAAAAAAAATCACTTACTGAATGCAGAAATGCAATAGAAAATCTCCACTCATCACTCCAGGAGGGAAAAAAAAAAATGAAGGGGAGAGAGATGAGGGATGAGGGATGAGGGCTAAACTTCCATGCCTGTACTTAGTATTCAGTTTTAAACTAATCTCAAAAAAAAAAAAAAAAAAAAAAAATTTAAAAAGAAAGAAAACCTGGAGCCTTGGAAGAAGTGGTAGATAAAGCAATAAATGCTTTCCATGGCTTCTTATTCATGGGAAAAGGCCTTTACTCAAATTTAGGAAGCTTAATGCAGAGAGAATAAATGTGCTTGCTGTAGTTTTTTGCTCCAAAAACTACATATTGAAAAGTCACTTGGTGACAAAATACAGTTCAAGGCTACAGAGCAGGAATAATTCTTACATATCATGTTGAAGAAGAAGTCAAGACAAAAAACAGAAAATTTTGTACTTGACTAGGCTAACGGTTAACTATATTATATTCTGTTTTGCTTATTTGATGAAATAAGTTGATATATACTTTATTTTATTCTAATGGTTTTCTTTATGTCACTTCTCAAGCAAATAAATACCACACGTTAATAGTATGGTATTAAAAGTATAATTATTCCTATTCTTCATTTTATTAACAGTGGGTTGAAACCAACTGAGTTAGAGGTATTAATTTTTTATTCTAGGTAAAGCAAATATTTTAAATAAAATAATTGATGAATAGAATTTTCAGGTAGAATATTTACATGGTAAACACAAAACTCTTAAAATCTTTCAGATATTTCAAATATTTTCAAATCTACTTAAATGTAAAGCTAGTAATTTAAAATTAATCCTTAGAGGTAAGCCAAATTATCCAGAAAGTTTATGGGATTTCATTTAACCTTGAAGCTTGGCTCAAGAATTATGGAAACATTATTACTTTAAAATATCCCATACGTTACAATATTTTAAGGGAGTTCATTCAAATTGTTTTATTGGAAGTGGCGTTAAATGACGAGGAAGAATCAGTAACAATTTAAAAATTTATGATACTTGCATTATGCACACAAAAAATATATATATTTAGAATTTTCCAATAACCTAAGCAAGTATGTTGATTGCCTTTGAAATATTTATATAACTATATTAACTTTCAACTCTTCTTCTCATATTTATATATATTATGTGAACACTGGAGACAATTACTTTAACAACTCAAGTCAGATTTCTTACTTCATTCAGTTTATTATTTTTAATTTGCCACACATTCTGCTCAACTTGATTAGTGCTGTGGTTTATGTTTCCCAAATACAAATGAGAAACTAGAAGAAGCTCTGGTAGACCTTTACCCCACTATATCTAGAATTTACTCACTCATTATATATCAGTTTACATTGTTAAATTACAAACTGGCAGAATTTGTTTCTTGCAACAAAGAATAAAATGTCTAATGAAACACTGCCTTCCAAAAATATGCAAATTATTTGTTTTATTTATTTTTTAAATTGACTCTTTAAAAATTATTTCAATATTTACATATATCAACAGATTCCCAATCAGTAACTGCTATACTGAAAATAATATCTTGTCTATGCATTCTACATTCTGATACTTTGGAGAAGTCATTTCATTAATAAATGCTGAATTCCCCATAATTTACGTGCTAGAGCAGTAAACTGCACTGATGCCATTTTCAATTCCTTAAATGCAGAGGTGTTATAACATCTGTAAGGACTGCTTTCGTTCTTACTGATGCACTCTAGCCAATTGAATTGTCAGGTACTTTATGCAATAATCAAAAGATAATGCAATAAATTCAATGTATAATGTGGCAGATGACAGAATATTAGTTGTAAAACTCAGAACATTTACAGAAATACTTTTTCATAAAGAGTAATACAAAAAAAGCACATGGGAAATTCATTCAAGGACTTTTGCAATTGTCATAAATGAAGGAGTGAGGGTGGGGAGGTAACAAGGGGGAGAGAAAGAGAGAGGAAGAGCAGGAGAGAGGGAGGAAAAGAGAGAGAGAAAGGAAAGCACTGCATTTATCAGCATCAGCAGGGCTCTAAAGTCTTTAGACCTGTCATTTAATGCTGAATTTCCTGTTATGAAGCAATGTTATCTTCTATCTTAAAACCTATTTCTTAATTCTGTTCTTAAACTTGAAATGTCATTTACCCATTCAACTTTAATTTATATTTCTGCATTTTATAAAGTTTGTAGAAATAGGACTGTCTTCTTAAAGCAAAAAACAAAGCATGGATTGAAAGTTGAGATCACATGATGTGGTAAAGAGCTTTATAATGTTACTGACAAACTCTCTAAGGATGTGTAACCCTTTACCACAAGAGATTGCTATATGAAGGCATTTCAGCCTCCCACAGGCAGGCATTATTTTCAAAGGAATACTGTGTTTTATGTCCTAAAATTATAGAAAATACAATTTGATTTTGCCAGTCCTTATTGAATTTGCAGTTTATTCACCACTAATATGGTTAAAATATAATAAATGACTCAATAATATAGAGGGGTACAATACCGCATACATTGCAAGACAGAAACAGGATAAGACTGCAAAGAAAGTGGTGAAAACAAAACACTTTCCTTAAAAAAATAGAAAAGTTACTTTTTAAAGAAGTTGCCTTGATAACAGTCAGGCAAAAGTTAGACTGGAGAAAAACTGTGAGAGCATTTTAATTGATCCATGTTAATACTTGCATTAAGGGTAATAAATTACCAGAAATCTACATCTTTAATGTGATAAGTCTGATTTTCTTACAAGGTTTTTCTCATGAGTTGGTTGGACTAAGTACTGGAAAGAAGGTTGCATGGCAGATGTGAAAATGTCTTCATCTACTAGATTTTGGGTTTATAAAAGAGCTATGGGCGCATACTAAAATGTCAAGTGAGTTGAGTGCTGTGGAGCCAGAAAAGAAGAGGAGAATGGAGGTGTCCCTGAGCTGATTTTGTTTTCTTAGAAAACAAGCACCCCTTGTTGATTGTTTGAGATGTTCTCTTATTCTTATGAGTGTAAAATAAATGATCTACAATTTGGGGTATGGAATTTATTGGGGTAAAATTAGGAAATGTCAGACTATTACTCTGTGAATATGATCCACATGATTTAACTAGAAAAAAAATAAGACAGATTTAATTTTTCTATCTACATATTTCTCATGCAAAACAAAATTTTAACTCATGCAAAACAAAATTTTTTGATGAACTCATTGGTTTAAATAAAGTGTCAAGAAAGGGAAAACAGATTTTTCTATGTTAACTTTCATTTCTCAAATGTATATTCATAATGCCATCTTTTTAGACTATGATTTTTAAAAAATATTCATGATAGAGACCATATATGAAATTTAGTATGATGCTAATCAATTTCACCATTGCTCAGTACCATTCTAACATCTTTCCGAGGGCATCTGTCAGGCTACTTTGTTGTCACTTTAGTGCATTTTAGACAAAACTAATATTTAATGTTGATAATAAATAGACTTTTCTGAAACCTTATTCCAGATAATATAATAGGTTAATCACAAATAGAGTTTTTAAATATAGACCTGATATCTGGAGATGAAATAACTACATAAAATTACTTATATAGGCGTACATTATTTTTATATGTCTCTATTTATACTTTGTTACTCTGTTTCAGTAGCTTGCAAGCCCCTTCTAAGGTGACAACAGGAGTAGAATGCAATTTGCATAGTAGAAATGAGAATACATAATATATTATAACTGATACTTTTGAAGGCCAAGGGCCAGACAAGCAGTTGGGTTTATATCCCTTGATTTGTATTATTGCTTATTATACAACACTATTACCGATAATAATGCTTAACAACAATAAGGTACACTTTGCTGCTGAATCAGCATCATCCCAGTTAATGCTGCTCCTGTGCTGCAGCCTAGCGGAATGATTTGGTATAAAAATGACATATTCCAGGAGGACGTGGTGTTATCACTTGCTGCAAAGTAGGTTAAGAAACATAAAATAAGTCATATGCCCAGAAGATATACACTCTGGCTAAGTTATTTGTTTATATGGCAAATTAAGTGAAGATCAAGAAATTCTCCCTAGATTGTAAACAAGGATCATATATTTTTGATTGACCTTTTCAGTTTCAAACATTGTTTTTCAACAAGAAAAAATACATAGTTTTTCACATTACACTAAGTTTCTTATGTGCCAGAAATGAATATCTTTCTAGATAGGAAACCATTTTCTTTCTTTCTTTTTTTTTTTGAGAACATTCAAGGTAGGTAAACATCTAATGGTGAAATATTAAATTGAATACCTGTACCATACTATCCTTGTCAATAAACAGCTAGTTTTTATAAACATTAAGGAACATCAAGTAAAGCATTGACCAGGTACAAGGCAGTTTAACCATTAGTCTCACACATATGCATATGTATGTGGGTGGCTCATAGAGTTTCCATGCTCTTTACCCATTTCCCTGGGCTTTCTCTTCCAACCCCCAGACAGCTAAGTATATGGAATTCAATTCTTTGATTGGAGTCAAGGAAGGCATATGCATTCTCCAGGGAAGTCAGTTTGATAGCAGCAAGTATGTGAAACCAAAGAAGTATCTGATTTAATGAAAGCAGACATTGACTCATACTTTAAAAACACAGCCAAGGAGGAGGGGGAGGGGAGGGAAAGCAAATGAAAGAAGCATTTCTTTATGCTTTTATCACCAGAATGGGTTTGTATTTGGTGTGTTCTTCAGCCAAAGACACATGCTGCTTATATTTGATCACTCTCCCATACGTTAATCCCCGCAAATAAACCATTATTTCCTTATGCATTGCACATTGAATACATATGTGCTAAATTTACTATCCTGGGGGGGGGTGGGGGCAGGGCAGGTTAGCTATGCAATTTATTTACCTATTTGTCTAGGAAACAACCTTTTCCTCTTTTCTTCATCACTTTAACTAAAAATGACAACACAGCTCTGCCAATGACATAATGTTTTCATGAAAGTTCTACTAATTAAAAATCCTCACCATACCAGACCTAAAAAAAAAAGAGCACACTCTTGCCAAGTGTTATTCACCACAGAGAAGCTCTTGTAGCTACGTTTTTAAGAAGGAAAAAAGGGGGATGGTGTGGAGAGAGAAAGTATACTAACACATGCATTGAGGTATAAGTTGTTGACAGCATTAGACGGACAGCTTATTTTCAATACAGATCCTTCAAGAGAAAGAGAGATAGAGAGAGTGAGAGAGAGGTAATGGATGTGCAGTTTTGGAAAAGAAGATTTTACTGGAATGAGGGAACCACAATTATAGGAATTATATCTGTTTTTTGGAAGCAAAAGATGATACGTCAGTTTTAAAATGATGTTTCCTCTGATTGCACGTGTAGACCCCCTTCCTTTTTATGATAAGAGAAATGTAGATTTTTATTGCAGTCGCATAAAAACACTTTCAGACCACTGCTTTTACTCATACTTACAGTGCTATCAATAGTTACTTGTTGGGAACATGCATTTAGGCTCACAATGTACTACTGCATTAATTTAACACCACATAAAATATGGATTTTATTGCAGCAGAGACAATAAATGCTGCAACTGCTGACTACATGCATTTACTCTCTCCTCTTCATCTTTTTCCTCTCATACTTTTGACTCAGATATAAAATGTATATATAGGAATTATGCCTATTTTTTTTTCTGTTGTATGTCAATCTATTTTATTCATGCAGATGCTTAGTGACCATGGACAGTTTCAAGAAATCTGTATTCCACCTGCCATTTATCTTTATATTGAATGTTCAATGAACTATCACTATAAGTGCAGAGTGCATCCTTTCATATGGAATGCAAAGTAATGTTAGATAATGCTAGAGTTTACAGCATCAGTGTTTTCCTTTAAATTGATTTTTAAAATAAAGGTGAAAAACATAAGCACGACAAATTATACTCCATAATATTTTTTCAGCATCTCTTAAGAGTAACTGAATTCCCAAACTCCAATATCTTGACCCAGTGTTGAGCATAATATACAATTTCTCCAGTTTTACATTACCTATATATTCAAAGCAGTTGTTTCTAGAATCTAATATAGTTGTATGCTTATTTAAATTATTTATGTATTAAAGACAAATATTTTGAAATCGTTGTTAAATACAACTTAACATTTTTCTCCCCGAGGAGGAAAATAAAAAGACCTTAAGGGAGTTTAAAGAAGAGATGAAGTCTTCCTACCTTTTATTTTCAGCTTCTGGATAACGGAAGTTGGTTCCAGCCAAAATAACCCTTGAGAAATTGTCACTATGTCACCTTTTTGTTTGTTTTCAGCTGTTATTTTCTATCACTGATTCTACTTCAATCTAACTCAAGCTTTCTCTCAGCATCACTTTTAACTCTGGACGGCAGGGAACCGAAGAAAACGGGGGCGAGCTCTCTCTCTGATTGGCTTTCATTCAGTGCTTCTGATTAAAGGGAGAAGAAAAAAAAAAAAAAGGAAAGGAAAGGGGAGGAAAAAGCCCTTCCTCTCACGGAGAGAAAGGTTCTGCTGATAGAACTGCAGCACTCGCCTTGGGAAGGTTAGAGCCTGGGGAAGTGCTGGCTTTCGCGAGCACACAGCGATTTGCAAGTGAATGCGAGGGGAGGGCGCATCCGAGAGGAGGGCTGTGGATGAAAGGAGTCCCCTCCCCCGCAGGGCAGAAAGACTCTCTGTTTCCAGGGTAAGGTAACCAGCCTAATCTAATCCGCCTGTGTCAGTAATACACTCTCAGGAGCAGGATGTTTCTTGCAATTAAAAAAAAAAAAAAAAAAAAAGATATCTATTCTTTCACTGGCATACATATTCCTGCCTCATCCTTACGCCAGACCACCGAAATGCAAGTTATTAACGGAGTGCCAAGTTAAATTCCATCCGGATGTGATGTATGTTACCAAAGAGATTTTTGTTGCAGTTTTAAAATTTTATTTGATTTTGATTTCACCGAACTTTCTCTTCTTGATTCTCCAAATACCTTTTTGTGTTTCTTATTGTCGTAAGAGAACATACCTTGCTCATCATTTTGTAATGTATGTGCTACAGTTTTGACTGCTTAACCTTATCTGCTTTGCATTTTTGTATTTTACAGATGATGTTTGTTATTAGTTATTTAAATAGACAAGCAATGCCATTAAAAACATATTTGTGTTTTGGACCTCACACAATCTTTTTTTTTTTTTTTCTTTTTATATTTTTTCTCATCAATGTTATGAATTTCTTGTAAATTCATATAGATAGTTCTGTCTACTTATCAACCATCTAACAGCCCATCTCCCTATATAATTGTCTCTACATTAAGTTAGAATTAACCAAGAGTTTACCAAAGGATGTCAGTATAACTCCACAAAACAATCAACATCTTTACATTTTTCTGGCTATGTGTAAATTCCTTACATATATAATCATATGTAAATATATAAAATGTCAATCATAAAAATAATTTTAAGGTTAGAAGAGGAATTATGAAGACTGTGCCCAGTTATGGCTCTTTAAAAAAAAAAAATAGATTATAATGCACACAAATCCTAAATGACTTGCTTAAGAGCACACAGCTGACTAGCAGCAAGGTTAAAACTGTAATGAGGGGTTTGTGTTCCAGTTTAGTACTGTTTCTTACTGCCTCTTTTGTACATATTTGATTATTCTGTCAGTGGACCCCTTATATAATCAGCATAATGGGAAAGAAAGGTCACTCAATCTGGGAAAAAAATAGAGGGAGGTGTTTTCTAAATTAGATTTCAAACATTTTAGTATATCACAAGGTTATTACATGGCCAATGTTACCAAGTAGTTTTATATTTTAAAATACCAAATATTTCTCCTCAGCTAAATAATATTTAGAGCAGGAAGGGACTTATGAAAGTTTTAATTTCATAGATGAAGGCAGTAAGATCTGGAAAGTTCTAATGAACTCACTGAGATTATATAATAATAGAACTAGAATGCTGACAGTTGTGCCTAAATCATAGGCTCATTAGTTGTTTCAACATAGTGCCTTAATTTCATAGTCAGGTGAATATAAGTATCCCATTTTTTTCTGTGACATAAGCATTTGTGTTCATCTTTGTATGTGTGTCAGTATAATTCTGTGATTGAAACATTAAAGTGCTTTGCCTGGAGATTATAGAATCTCATATTCCATAGGTAAATTATGCTGTGCTTAAATGTGACGGGTTAGGTACACACAAATACACAAACATTATATCTCTTATTAGATTAACTCTTTGTATGCTTGTTTATTTCTTTGTTGCTAGTTTCAGACTAAATTGCTATATAGTGTGAGGAATTTTTTGGACTATATTTAAATAAGACCAGTTGAGAAAATAACCAAAGACTGAGATCTGACGTAAGATGTTATAAATAGATGTTATATTCCAAAAATAAGAATTTCTTTAACAAGATAGAAGTCTATTCTTCTCTTACACAAATTTCTGAGCTGGTATTACTGCTTTGTCCTGTGTAGTCAAGCAGGCTCCTTCTGTCTTGATATTCAATCATTAAGGATTGAATTCATTTATATGAGTCAAGAGAGTTCAACTTAACATCTGTCTTCTAGAGATAGTACAACAAAGAAAGGAGAGATGTGTCCCTTCCATTGAAGTACAAGACCCAGAAGATGTACACAATACTTCTATGCTCTCATTGGCTGGGAACAAGACATTTGACCATGGATTGTAGCCAGGGAGGCTGGGAAATGTCGCATTTATTCTGGGCAGCGATTTGCCCAGCTAAAAGTCAGTGCCACTATTAGAGAAGTAGGTAACAATTGTGTTCAAATAGCAGCAGAGTCTGTTCTATTGCTTTATCATCTAGAGTGTATTTTGTGCCTTTTGAACAGAAAAGAAAAATTTTGCTCAGGCTTCAAATTAAAATCAATTCAAATCATAATGTTTTAAAACTTTGAAATATACGGCAATGTTCTTAATATGTTTTAGTTTGCTGGGGCTGCTATGATAAATGCCACACACTGGTTGGCTTAACAACAGGAATTTACTGTCTCACAGTTTCAGAGGCTATAGGTCCAACATCAAGCTTTCACCCAGGATTTGTAGTGTTCCGGCAATCCTTTGACCCAGGGCAATCTCTCTCTCCTGGTGTCTGCTCTTCTGGTTCCCGATGACTTCTGTCTCCTGGCTTCTTCTGATCTGTCCAAATTTCCTCTCTCTATAAGGCTTCTAGTCATATGGATTAAGGTCCTCCCTGATTCAATTCACCTTCTTCTAATAAGGATCACCAAAGATCTATTCATGAATTAGTCCAGATCTTAACTAATAACATCTTTGAAGTTTCTATTTACAAATGGGTCCACATGCATGTAACGGGGTTTAGACGTGAACATGTCATTTGTGGGGGGCATAAATTAATTCCCAACAACAGTTAATGCTTTTTCTTTTTTTTCCCCTCACTGTATCTATTTAGTAACTTATAATCAAAACTTCCATGTATTCCAAAGTTCAGGAGATTTAGATAAAGACGTATATATAGATATAAAGAGAGTGAGTGCCTTTGACAATGAATGTACCAAAACCCATCATATTTCCTTTAATGGCCTCCTTGTAAAATAAGGCTTCTCCATGTGAGTTGATATGCTAGCCTATTGAATGTATTTCAACTGATAAATAGGTTAATTTGGAATTCTACAAGTTTCTCTACTTCTTTGAGATTTCCCTGAAAATCTTAGTGAATCTCATCCTGTGAATTAGGTTAAATTCCCCTTACTCTGAGTAAACAGTAGAGCAAGGCAAGTCAGAAAAAGACAAATCTCTATGAATGGACTATTGCCTCACAAAACAGTGCTCTTCAGCCTTAGGAGAAGTCACATGTCCATTACAAGCAATTGAATTACGATGAGAACTTTCAAAATATATTACCATACACATCTTTATAAAATAAATGTGAACTTAGGAAAAGCCATACTGTACTTATAAAATACTTAAAAAATTGAAGAGCCTTCTGTCAGTATTATAAAAATGGCTACCTCTGAAACTGATCCCTTCACTGCAAATGCTAAAGACCCAATGTGGGTAAAAACAAAACCTTCTTCATGTAGAATTATTATACACCTAAAAGTGTGCCATGCTGTTACAAAGTGACAACTTTGAGGTGTCACTTGTGAAATGGCTACATACTTGTTTTAAAGTAATAGCTTCTCAGACACCATTTCCTGGGTCCTTTTTAATATTATGAGAGATATCAATTTATACTCCAACATAAAGTTTCTCAAACTTAGCTTTTTCTGTAGGGCTATGAGACCAGAGCTGACAGTGTCAACATGGCTCTACTCTTTACAAATGCATTGGCAGAAAAATAATTTACCATACTTTGGTTGACACATTTATTCTAATCTTAATCTACCTTGGAATGTAGAGGCTAGAAAAGAGAAAACTGCATTTCCCTTGCAGCCAGTGTTGGAGTAGAGGGAGAAGGGGTGGTGATTCATACGAAGCATTTACTTACGGTGCTTAAATTAGGAACTGAGTTTAATGAAGAGTAAAGCTAAGTATGAGGCATTAATTTGACTGCCATGATAACAGGCGAGGAAGCTTGTTCTGCAGTTACCGTTATCTGTGGCAGAAGTGGTGGCTTTTGGACCACAGCAGTAGATGTATGAGTCTGGGTGTTGCAAGTGTTCTTGATATCCAACTAAGCCTTCTCTTTGTATTAATTTTTTAAGCTACTCTTTTAGTTTTCTTGGCTGCTCAAGTAAATACCATGCAATGGTTCAGGTTAAACAATGGAATTTTATTTGCTTCCAGTCTTGAGGTTAGGGAAAAAGTCTAAATCAAAGCATCATCAAAGTGATGCTTTCTTCCTGAAGCCTGTGGCATTCTGGGGCTGGTTGCCGGTCATCCTTGGCCCTTAGTTTATCACATGGCAAGGCATATGGTGGTCCCTTCTGGCTTTTCCATTCTTCTGTGGTTCTGTTGGTTTCAGGTTCTGGCTGCTCCCTCTGTAGCTTTCTTTCTTTCTGCCTGAATTTCATTCTTATAAAGGATTACAGTAATAAGTTTAAGAATACCCTTGATTGAGGGGGGCCACAGCTGAACTGAAATAAGCACATCAAAAATCCTATTTCCATTGGATTCACATCTGCAAGAATGGAATAAGCTTAAGAACATATTTTTCTGGGGTACACACAACTCCAAACCACCACAGCCACCTACCACTCAACATTAAATTATTTTTTGCATAAAGTATTGACATCTGCAACTTAACTCTTACAGAAACCTGTACTGTGTAACCATAACTCACCCTTTCTTAGATCATAAAACTTGGGAACTGGGTCTAGGGAAGGGCAAATTGAGCCAGGTTAAAAAACAAAAATAAAATATTGAGTTTGATTTTTTTCCCCAAAAATGTAATATAACCACTTAATTAAAGAAAATGTGATCTTAAATTTGTTTTATTCCTACCTGTTTTGTGTATTTAGGTATTAAGATCACTGCTTGTTTTTTTGACTTTCTTATATCAAACCTGAATAACAAGGTTTGATCTTTTCTCTACTGTTTTTAATTTAAAAATTTGTGTTACATATGAAAAGACTTATAAGTAAATCGAGTCTTATCTTCTTAGCAAGACAGAAAAAATGGATTGACTAATTCTCATGTTGATTGAAAACTTAATTTTTAATCTGACTGCTTCCATCCATATCAGAATAAGGTTAGTGACCTATTTTAAATATTGGAACATTGATGAAGTGAAAGTAAGCAGGAATGAATTTTACATTGCCTAGTTGTGATTATAATTTTATGGCTGGGGAAGTGAAGGAAAGAAAAAATATTTGAAATGAAAAAAAACAAACATGGGAAACAATAAATTTTAATTCTAATGTATTTGTGTTTGCTTTTAATGAACATTAATAGAATCCTTTAGATTTATATTTTAAATTTTATTTTTAATGCAGAGAGTAGGTCTGAGTGCTAAGGCAGCCTTTGGATCAATATCAAGAAAAGGCAATATTTTTAATGAATTAAATTTCTGTTATAAAAGGTCAGACAAATAGGAAATCTTATTGTTATGTTTTCTTTTTCAAATATCATTTCATTTCTCTTCTTCCTTGCCTTTCCATATTATTTGTCAAGGACCTCTAATGAGGCGATATTTTACCTTTCTTGGAAGGTATCAAGTGAGCATGTCAGTTTCATTAATGCTGGCTTGTCTCAAGGCCCCTGAGTTGGAGACAAAGGACACGGAAAGCAGCATGAGCATTCTGGTCATAACTGTGCCAATTATCTCCGTTCTCCATGAGCCTGAGATAGGCTCAGATGTATGCTATACCCGCATTGGGCTTGCACAGAGCTGAGTGACCCCAACCTTACAGTACCTGAATTTTAGAATGTGACCCTTCCTCCATCCAGGAATTTTCCTGATGTGGGTTGAATATTGAAAAAAAAAAAAAAGATTGCCACTATTTCTATCAAGGCACACTACCATCTCCACTACCACAGCAATGGGTAGCTAGAGATGCTACAGATTCTACAGATAATGTAGGCCACAGGTGAGAAATTAGGTAAGGAACTTGGTTTTCAGAGTACCTAGTAATACAGCCTTTCATATTAGACTAGGAAGCTTATTTAACAAAGTGACTTTAATAAAACCATTGTCATGGAATTTAACCCTCAATTCACTTTGCAAAGCTGAAATCTGCGGAACAAGTTCATTCCTTTTTATCATTTTGTGTCAGTACAAAGATTCTTTGTCTCACTCTCTAAATGCCTGTAATAATTTCCTTTACTCTTTTCCAAAGCTCAGAGCTCAGGCAGAAGAATCCTACCAAATATATGCAAGCTAACTTGAGCATTATTCAAGTTTTCAAGTTCTAAGTGGTGAATCTCTAACTGGAAATCATTCTTAATGAGTGATTTATCTTACCTCAGTATGTCAGCTGGGAAAGTCACATATCCCCAGTACATGGTTACCTAATCCTTAGGAAAATTCTGAAGATGGTTAGGTATTCTACCTCTACAACAATTATATGGCCTTGAACAATGATTCTCAAAATATAGATCATGAACCAGCAGAGTTAGAATCACCTGGGAACTAGTACTGAATGCAAATTTTCGGGCTCCATCCCAGAACTACTGAATCAGAAACTCCAGGGGTGGCCAATATTCTGAGTTTACAAAACTCTGAAGTTGATTCTGAAGGCTAAAATTTGAGTACCACTGCCCCACAATAACTGCTTTAAGACAATCTAGAAAAAGCAAGAAAACCTGACTTAAAACTACTGGTTTACTAATGAGAGATTTGTTTTGCAATCACTTATTTTTAACACATATATATTACATGCAGATTTGCTGCAAAACAGTATGCTATTTATGAGATTGTGGGGGAGAACTATAACCCCACAATCCTGGCTGAAAAGGATTTTATCATCTAATGAGAGAGACAGAAATGAAAACAAGTGATACACAAAAGTAAATGAAGGGGAAGAAATGAAGGGAATTTTGCCAAGCAAGTGATGAAAGTAAAACTAGTTACTCTTGAGGTTGCAGAATAGAGTATTACAACTGTGATGAATATCAGCTTTGGTTTTCCTTTCAGCGGTCGGCATGGTAGGGGTTTAGTTGATGGATGGCAGTGAAGAGTATACAAAAGGCTTATGCTTTGATTTCCATCCTAGAAGCATGCTCATAATAGAAGAGTTTCCAAGAGAGCCGACCAGAAGGAGGGGTTCGAAATTCCTCACAGTTTTCATTGCTGATGGTAGTAGGTTGCTTTGCATACAAATGTTTGTCCTTGTCCCTGGATCTCTTTTGGGAATACTCTCTCCACTCTGCATGTATCAGTGTAACAGTAGGATGATGAGAAGAGGGAGAGGAAGAGAGAAAATGAGAAGAAATAGGGAGGGGAATTGTAGAAAATTTGAGTCCCAAACTAAAGGAAACTAGAAATGGCTTCTTCCCTATCGGCAAGACTGGCTTCATGGATATGCACCTTGTGCAGTTGCACAGAGGCTTGTGCTTAGAAGGGCTCCATTCCTGAGAGCAGTATGCGATGTTGTGCTCTCACATTCTTGAACTTCTTAATCATTTTTGAACAAGGAGTCCCACATTTTCATTTTGCATTGGGACACACAACTTATGTGGTCAGCCCTCCTTTGTAACCAGGTGAAAATGCTGGTGTGGTATGATGGTGTTTATGGACTGAAAAGGTTTTATCATAGATGAATAATTGAATAAAAATTAATCTTGGCATTTCACAGAAAAATTCACTGATAAAGCCATTCACCTTACTTAAATAATAACAAAGTGTTCTTGGCTTCTATTAACCAGGCCTGACTCTGCAACATTTGAACTCTAGTGTAGGGGCACTGGCACATGCTTTCAATGAAATAAGTATGTAAAATTAAATTCACTCACGCATTCACTTATTCATTCTCCAGATATTTATTGAGCAGCTACTATGTGTGAGCTATTTTGCTTAGCACAAGGGATCTGGAGATGCTATGGTCATAAGTAGCTTGCTCAGTTCTCAACCCCACTGAGCTCATATTGTAGTAGGAGAGAAGGATAACTATGTAATTGCATAAATTATTTTATTATTAATGTGATAAATGCTCTGAAGGAAGCCACTTGATTCTGTTGCAACTTATGAGTTTTGACCTACATGGGAGGAAAGCAGAGATTGGGAACGGAATTGGAAAAGTTTCCTTGATTAAGTGAGACTTGAGGTGAGCTAAGAATCATGAAGAATGTTCTTTATGCCAGGGACTTTTATAAGAACTTATTTTGTACAATGCCTGGTGAGATTTAAATCCTGCCTTTCAACTCTTAACTGGCCAGGCATCCTTTACCACAGGAAGCTATAACTAATACAAGAGATACACAATTTACTAGACATATTATGCCTATTCACACTCTTTTTGTTGCACTAAGGACATCTTACACACGTTGTAGGTCATTGAAATAAAGCAAAACATGCTTCGACTATTAGGATTTGTCAACGATTACATCTATATAGCCCTTGAGAAATTGCTTTAATCTTAGCCAGTTTTTAAAAAATTTTCAGCCAATTTCCAGCATTAGCAAAACAAAACAAAAATAAGGGCAAGAAAACAGCTATTGAATCATTTGGTAATCTTTGGTATCAGACCTTACTTTAGGAAAATTATGAAAAAACCTTTTTTAGAATAAATTATTTTTACAGAGAACTATGTCATTGTTTCTTTAATTTTTATCTAAAGATTTATTCTTTTTTTATACCATAGTTCTTGCATCAAAATACCCTTTAGCTCAAAATCACCAAATCAAATATCTAGAATTAAAAACACATAATCGATTCAGTCCACAGGTGAACCGAGCTGAAATTAATGTTCTCTGATATAGAAGAGTTTATTTTTAGATAAAGATGTATATTTCATAATTTTCATCATTTAATTGATATAGTAAATATACAACTAGATACAAGATCTCAAGCTAAGTAAAATTGCTAACATTTTGCATTTCTCATACTAACTCTTATTAAAAATGAATTAAAAGTGCAAAAAAAATACACAAAGAAAGACAAATTTTAGATGATTTTCTAAAATCAATAGCAGCTCAAATACTGACTAGTTTTATATATTAAAAGAAAATTTAAGAGCAAAACACAGCAAAGCATAAGAATGACTATTAGTGAAATCATTGAGTTGATACCTATTCCAGGAATTGAAAATTTTCCTTAAATATATCCTTTGTCAATTGCATTTTTGTTATTTGTTATCATTCTAGTATACTAAAACTATTCTTTATCCAAAGTTAAAATAAAATGACCATATATGAAAAACAACAACAACAACAACAAGAGAATCACATTGAATAAATCAGAACTGCTAAACACAGGAATCCTAATAGTGGGAAATATAAGATTGTATAGTAAAGAATTTAATTCTGCCCTAAGAGAGGTGGGGTCTTTGCCTTCATTTCTGAGAGGTAATCTTTGTTTGCCTGAGGGCCTTGGACTAACCAGATGCCAGATAATAATAAAGTAATTCAAGGTAAGAGCTGGCCACATTATAGCGTGGGGGCTGGCCATGTCAGAAAGACCAATAATATGATGCAGGGGGAGGCTTTGGGTCAAGAGATATCAGTTCAATATGGCGGCTGAAATCAAGCATGTGGGTAAAGATTCAATTATCTCTATATAATAGAGCCCCGGTGTGAATTCTGAAAACCAGGCCTTGGATGAACATCCCTCATTGGCAATACTCCATGTGGATTGTTACATACAGAGACCAGAAAATAACACATGCTTACTCCGTGGGCAGAAACGATGGAAGTACTTTTCTAGAGTCCACCCTCTGGACTTCTTCCCTTACTTATTTTATTCTGTATCTTTTACCTGTAATAAATTATAATTATTAGTGTAATATTTTTCATTTAGTTTGATGATTCATTCTATAGAATTATAGATCCTGGGGGTGGTTTGGGGAACCCCCAGATTTGCAGCCATTATCACAAGTGAGAGCATTCTTGAAGACAATTCCTTCTAACCGTACAGATGGCCTAAACTCATGCAAAGTTGCAAACTATAAGTGACTTACAATCTTTTTTTTTTTTTTTTTTTTTTTTAAGATTTTTTTAAATTTATTTATTCATTTATCCCCCCCTTGCTGCTTGTGCTCGTTGGGTCAGCTAACCACGCCGTGCGGGCGGGCTTGTCTTCACCAGGAGGCCCCGGGAACCGAACCCGGGGCCTCCCATATGGTAAACGGGAGCCCTACTGATTGAGCCACAGCCGCTTCCCAATGACTTACAATCTTAAATAACATTCTAATAATACAAATTTTTAAAAATATGTTTGTATGTGCATGATATTCAAAGTATAGTAATTACTGGAGTCTACTTAAACAGTATTATTATTATTATTTTATTTATCAAAAGGAATCCCCTTCTCCTTCCCAAGCCGCCTTTCCCTCTTACTCACATCTCCCTTAATAAGCCTTCTAGATCTATTTGTCATTTTTGAGTAGATTTGTCAATCTAGATTTTTTCTTCTTAAAAAATCTACAGATTTTTACCAGAATTGAAGGAAGTGAGTAGCAAGGATAGAAGGCAAGGAACTGAATAAATTCAGATGGTAATAATTGAGAAAGAAGTGCTGGAGACCCTCAAGGATAGTTGGAAAAACCCAGTTCACCATGAAGCCCCTGAATAGAAAGTCCTCTAAGCTTGATCTTGTTCCTGGAGATCTCTGTTCCTGGCCTGGCACAGGGGGCTGTCACCTCAACAGTGGGCTGATTCCCTTCCATATAACTAGAATGGAGGATAACGTGGTCTATGCTAAAATAGGAGTTCACTCTTCATTATTTCTTTTGATCCTAAAGTCCCACACACATTCTTGTATACCTCTGTCTTTACTACTATAATCAATATAATCTATCATTTAATTAATTTTCATATTTTCTATTATGACTTAACAAAATAAAATTATATCTGATGGAAGCCACAGAAATGATTAAATTGATACTTATCAATATACAAATCAGAAAATTAAAATTTTTTTAGCAATATTAACACAGCTAGGTGGATCATATGTAATACAAGGATGTATTTAAATTCAGCACAAAACAATCACAAATAAATGGCTATATGATATCAGAACAGGAAAATAATTATAGATAATAATTACCAGGGCTTTGAAAATCTCTCTCTTCATAGTTACCACCCTTTATTCTATGTGTTCTCCTTGAACTTACATTCTTAGTGTAAGCACAAATGTACATGCCCATATTTTGAACCCAATAGAAAGAAATATTATATGTTGTTTATATAAAATTCTTCGAACATATTGTGGTGGTTTGAAGTTGTATGTAGCCTAGAAATACATGTTCTGAAATTTAATCCATTCTTGTGAGTGTGGGATCTTTTGATGAGGCTACTTTGGGTAAAATGTGACACACTCATTCAAGATGGGTCTTAATTCTCTTCCTGGAGGCCTTTATAAATGGAATGAATATAAAGAAACAAAGAGAAACCATAGAAGCAAAAAGCTGAAAGCAATGAAACCCAGAAAAAGAAGGGAGAAACCAGGGGACACTGCTTTGTGCTTTGTCATGTGGCAGAGGACCTAAGGATTGCTGGTAGCCAGTCTTCAGGAAGAAAGCATTGCCCTGATGATGCTTGATTTGGACATTTTCTCAGTATCAAACTTAAGCTAATAAATTCCTATTCCTTTAAGTCATCCTATTACATGGTATCTGCTTGAAGCAGCCTAGTAAACCAAAACAAATATATTGAGGTAAAAGTTAAATGATAACACTAGAATAAATTTATGACCATGACAGAAGGGAATAAATTCAGATGGTAATAATTTTAATGAGTGCTAACACTTTTCAATTGGAAGGCATTGTTATGCAACACTCTTCTTATGAAATATTTGGACTTCATTTTTTTCTCCACCCCTCAAATCTACACCTACACATTATTCAAAAACTTTGGGAAATAATGTAGCTTAACAGCTAATATGCTGTTGTTTGTTTTTGTCTTTGTTAAAAATATAAAGTTTCATCTGGCTACAAACTTGAAATTTTTTTTTCTTTTTCATTTTCCTCTACCTAACCTACCATTCCTTGGGTGGGCATGGGAGATGTGGTGTAGTATTTTAAGCCTTGAGGATACAGCAGTAAACAAAATATATGAAAAATGCATTTTCAAGAAACTTACATTCAACTAAGGAGAGACACACAGTAAGCGAATAAACGAGCAAATAATATGACAGATGGTAATAACTGCTAAAGTTAAAAACAAAGCAGGGTAAGGAGGTGTGGTAGGCAGAATTGATCCCCAAAGATGTCCATGCCTTAATCCCTTAAACCAGACACGTGTAGAACTTCTGACCTAAAGGACTTTAAGATAATAAGTCTAAGGAAATTTGTTATGGTAAACAGAAAACTAATACAGGATATAGAGAGTAGTACGTATGTGCCCTTTCAAACATGGTCAAGGTAGGAGTCTCTGATTGGGTGATTCTTGAGCAGAGGTTAAAGAAGTGACAAATCTGCCATCTGCTTATTATGTGTGGGAAGAGCTCTCCAGGCAGAGCAAACAGTAAGTATAAATGCCCTGAGGCAGAAACATGCTTTACTGAAGAATAGCACCAAGGAGGCCATCCTGGCTGAAAAGCAGTAAATCAGGGGCAGATAATTAGGCAATGAGGTGAGTGCTGGCATCAGGGAGCTACACCACTTGGGGCCTAGTACATCATGGTTAACACTGGCATTCTCTTCTAACTGAGATGGGGAGCTGTTAGAGGCTTGCATCACAGGAAACCCATCATTTGATTTAGATCTGAAAAGGACAGTTCTGGTTGCCTAGCAGAGAAGGACTGGGATGTCAAAGGAGAGGCTTGTCTAAGTGAGAGTTGATGAATCTTGGATGTGGGTGAGAAATTACTAGGTTTAGGATATATTTTTAAAGTGAATGTATGAAAATTGGATTATGGATTAAATATTAGTTTTTAGGAAAACATAAGAGCTGACGCCAACTGTAAAATGACCAGTTACTGAGATGAGAACCAGGGGAGGGATAGAATTAGGGACAGGAAAAATATTTGTAAATGTTTCTTTTGTGACTTTAGAACATTTCTTAATTCTCTGCACTTCACTTAGGTTGAATTTATCTGTCTTTTACATTAATTTCAATATCTCCCCTTATTATTACTGTTTTCATTAATTCAAAATGTTCAAAATAATGCTTTAGAAGAGACCATTAAAATTTTCATGTTTGTATCACCACTCCTATGCTGCTCACTTGCAAATTCTTATCGTCACTGTTTTCTGCCTAATCGTCTTCCTAACCATCCTGCAAATTATACATTTTTCACTCTAGTAGTGCCTAGTCAATGTTTTTAAAGCTAAAACCTAATTGAAAATTTAAATAAGAATGATATTTTTGAACATATAGGTAAATGCATTGAGATGAGATTTCAGTATTATAAATTTCTGCTTTTTTATTTTATTAGCAATGGCAATTGTTTAGATGAAGTTATGTGGGAGTGAGCAATTTTTACCTATTCAGTTATAGGTTCCAAACATTAAACATAACTACTATTGTTTTTATTAGGTAAAAAATGTCAGCTATACATTTGGAGAACACTCTACTCCGAAAGAGGAGACCTGAATTTGCATGCATAATAGTAAATTAAAAAGAGAATTAATCAGAATAGAATCAAATAAATTGTAATTTGTATTTAATTAAAATATTTACAGGGATTGTCATCTTGTTTAAAAGTAAATCTGAATAACAGACTATCTCACAAACCATACAAGGACTTAAATATGTATATTTAAATCTAATAATTATACATTAAAGTATCAGTTTAACTAAACTCAAATGTGTATCTCTCATATGATTTTCTTATAAAAAAGTAGTATTTTTAAATATTTACTGATTCAACATAAACTCCCATTAAATCATCTACTGAGAAAGTAATTTCAATGTGTTGCAATAAAAACATTGATTCTATATTTTGGGGATTAAGGCCAAATATTTGAGGTATTATCAAGATTTAGAAATTCTTAAAGAAAAAATATTTTCCCTGCCTGGGCATGTGAGCTTTCTACAGGCTAAAGTGTGTTCTTACAAGATTCATTGTGTTAATATTGACCTTTGATGCTGTCTTGGAGGCAAACACATCTTGGTGAATTCTTATAAGTACATGGTGTGAAGAGCACTGCATAGATGGATAAAAAAGAATGTTTATTAAGTAATAAATAGTTATTAAATACTAGTAACAGATGATCTATGACTTAGACACTGAATTAATAATAATATAATGATAAAAATTTACTAATTAATCATCTAATCATAAAAAATGCGATTAATACCAAAATTATACCTCATTCTGTTTCACAATAAAAAGTCTCTATTCTACAAAATTGAGAACTTTGAAACTAATAGAATTAAATTACTATCCTGCTAATTTATTGAAATAGTCTAAAAAATTACCATAGAATAACTTGTATTTACCTGGTGCATTTTTTTTTTTTACAAGATACGGGGGATTGAACCCAGGACCTTGTATATGGGAAGCAGGTGCTCAACTACTGAGCTACATCCACTCCCCCTGATTGCTTTTTAAATATTAACGTGAAATATGTTGAATAGCTATGGGAAGGAGATCATAGTATTATCTGTATTAAGATAATAATTAATTAACACCTTTTTTCTTTTCCTAGTCCATGAAACTGAGATGTTGAAATAGAAATATTCAGTTAGTTTTACTTTTCATATATTTAGATAATGCTTTTTCTGTAAATGCCTTATTTTTTCTCACCAAATTAAAGCAGGAAATTACTAATGTTAATTTATTCCATGTATTTTTTACAAGGCATTTTAGTTACAGGTCAAGTCACAATATTTTAAATCTTATTTTCTATCATTTTAACTTAACAATTTTTTTCTGATATCTTATCATAAACAGTTGAGGAAAGTCTAATTGCAGTATTCAACAGTATTCTCTGATTTTGGCATGAAAATTTCCCCTCTAACTTTTAATCTGTGACTGCAATATGTAAACTTATAATATATTTATTGGTAAGTAACTCAGTAAATCTTTAAATCTCATATCTGGTTGGAACTTTGAGAGTAAACTTCTCTGAAATCATCTTTTAAGAGTTGAGTAAACCAAGTCCAAGAGATATTATTCCTTGCTTGAAATCAAAATGCTGATTAGTTAGCAAAATTGAGACTTGTCAAACAAGTGGATACTTAAGCATTTATTTATTCCTGTGCATGCTCTCACGGAATTAGAAATGCACCGAGTCCCATGAACTTTGAGGTCTGGCATTCCTATCTGGGAGTTGGTATGTTTGAAGTAGAGGATTAAATCTTTAAGAACTTGTATGTGCAAATAATGCACATTAATATAGAGTCCTTGGGAGGTACTCCTCCTCAAGTCTCTTTGTAGATCTTGCCATTTGATCTATTTTTAAATAAAAACAGTGGTGATCTGTTGGCACTCTCTCACCCTGATCCCCAAATTCACATTTCAAAATCATTCTCCAAGGTTAGGATACCATCTATGGTTGATGGATGAAGTTAAGGGTACAGTGGAAAATAAACCAATGATCTTGGCTGTTCAGTTTTGACTTACTGTGATCTCACCAATTGAGAAACCAGATTTTATGCACAGTACAGAATTATTGCAGCTCTTTAGCCTCTAATTTATTTGAAAAGGTTAAAGCTCATAGGTCAATGTGAATTAGAAAGTGGTTTCGTTGCAATATTTTCCCTGAAATAGACTTCTAAAATATTATTATTATTTGGCCTGTTGTATGTTTCAGTTCCCCAAAGAAATGTTTATTTTTTTATCTAGACAAAGCACAGTAGAGCACAGAGTATGCCCATGAAGAAACTAAAATAATACAGAGTTTTAGCTTCAGGTAATATATTTTTCAAAAAAACCCAAATGCACATAAATAACGACAATAAAAGCAAATGAAAACTTTAAGTAGCCAGTGGCCTTTATTGTTCATCTATAAACTGGAAAGCTGTGATAGCTTTTGATGTTAGTCCCTTTACTTTCACAGTTTCTCTAAAAAACTACACACAACTCAATTGAAGTTTTGGTAGTTTCTAACTGAATGAAGTTACGATTTATAATGAAGACCTATGGGAAATTACAATCCCAAGACTCAGAGACTTGGAGATGTATTTTTGTTTGTTTGTTTGTTTGTTTGTTTTGCCTATGCTCTAGATTTTAAAATCCACACAGAATTAAGAGTTGAAATATGAAAATCTTTTAAGTACCACAACCATTCTTATAAAAGAAACATATTCAAGCTTAGTTTTTACTAGATGTTTTGTCTAATTAATATTTTATCATAATAAAGCACTATCCATTTTCCTTAAGGGTTAATATTAAAAACAAATTAAAAGGTTTGTTTTCATTAACATTTTAATAGAGGAAATATGGTTTCAACTATATTAAAATATTGTTTCAACTATAGAACAATGCATGGCAAAATTCAACTATAAATATATCACCCTCTGACAGTATCTTATATATTTTTTTCATTTACATTTTCACTACTGGTCAATTATAAAAGTAAGAACACCAAAAAATCAGTCATTCAATGAAACTTTTAGAAGAACCAAGACAGACTACATAAAATAGCACAGTATATAAGGTATACTATGCAATATATATAGGTGTTTTGCTGGTTTAATATATATCGGCTTTTATATTTCTAGCTGTATTAATAAACCAACAAAACGACTACTTGAAATTAAAAAAAGCATGCAGTCAATTGGTTTTCAAAATGCTAAATAATATTTTTGACAATTCTACTGATTTCTATTTTGAGTTAACCAAATTTTGATTTAATGTATACACAACTGGATGTAGTCAAAGAAGCAGCCATGGGTCCATTTGGAATAGTATATTCTAACTGAAACATTTTTATGTGTCTTTGATGCATAATTGATGGTACCTAAACTGTGATGTATTTGTTTTGGAGATAATGTATTAAACTCAGTGTATTTTCAGAGACAAAACAACAAGGACCTGCATATTATTTTTTTCAGATAGTTTCTTTGTCCCTCACCTTAAGGCCAACAATAGTGATATAATGACAATGATTAGAATTTATATTGTAGAGGGGAAAACGGGAAATATCTGATCATATTACTTTTTGTTGGAGGACATAGGGGGTAGTTCTCGTTTTAGTGTTATTGTTCTGCCTTTCAGTAGCTGTATGGCATTGAACCAGTAACTTATCCTCTCTATACCTTAGTTTCCCCATCTATAAAATGGAGCTAATAAGTGCTATTATCTCATGTTGTCGAGAAAAGTAAACTTTTAAAACTACATAAAACATTTAGAAAAGAGTTTGGGTCACAATATGTGATTTGTATTAGTTTCTTATTATTAAGTTTTTCAATTAATACTATTTAATCCTTTTCAAAATGTGCACTGTGGCAAGAATGGAATGGAAATATTCTTCAGAATTCTGGTCTTTCATAGAAAATTAATTTGTACCCATTTCACTTTTGATCAGAAACTTACAAATAATCCCTTTGTATGAAAATGAATGTATACTGCTATATTGCTCCCCACACACACACACACACACACTTTAGAAATAATTAACAAAATGAAAATGTAGACTATCTTCAGACGCTGGTGATGTTGGATATTTTTCACTTAAGATGGTCTCAGTTTTTCTGTTCATTTCAGTGTTGTTACTACTTTAAGACTACAAGAGCTTGAAAACATATATGAAATCCTTAAAAGTTTTGAGGGAATGACCCAGGTAATCTTCCTTATTAATGCAAAACAATGTTGTCTACATAATATTCTTGCTAACCTGGCCCAGTGTTCCTGAAAATCAACTGTTTCAACTGAATATATTTTAAAAAATTGTATTATTCTGACTTACTTTAAGATACTCTCATTTTCATTTCAAAATGCCTTGAAAATAAAAACTAGTATATAATATCTTTGAAAACATAAAGATACACATATATTCTTTTACTGATGATTTTTGAAAATGACTGTCTAAACCTGAGCTATCAGTAAATCAAACATAGCCTTCATCTATTGAAAATACATAATTAAAACTTTTAAAGAGTTTTAGATTTGCTTCATTTTAAAAAGAGTATTTAGGCCTGTTTGAAATAAGTATTTCATTTTAATAAAATCAAAGATTTAATTAAAAGATTTATAACCATAGAACTTTGTTTCTTAGAGATCTCAGGGGATGAATATTTTAAGAATTCACAATTATTTAAATGAATAAATACTGTGTATATATCATTGGAAATAGATTATATATATACATTTATAATTACATGCTGAAATGGCCAAATGCAATCTTTTTAATACTTTGTAATAAGTTTTCTACCAGGGAAGGAGTTAATTTTGATGGATGACTGTCATTATAAACTAACTCAGAGTTGTTCTGGTTTAGTGGTTCAACTGAGTCTTAAAACTGAAAAAGTTGGGCATGAGCTAAGGTCTGCATAAATTAAAGTGGAAAAGAAAGCTGTTTTAGTTTCTCAGCTGCTAAAACAAATACCATACAACTGGTTGGCTTGCATAATGAGAATTTATTGGTTCATGGTTTTGAGGCTAAAGTACAAAATCAAGGTGTCAGCAAGGTGGTGTTTTTTCCCAGAAGACTGTCACGTTCTACAGCTGGCTGCAGACCATCATTAGTCCTTTTTTTTTTTTTTTTTTTTTTGTCACATGCCAATGCACATGGCAGCATTTTCTCCTTTCTCTCCCAGTTTCATGCTTCCTGAGGCTTTTTTAAAATCGTTATATCTGAATTTAATTGGGTTTATAATTATAATCCAGATTAAAGCCTAAACTGATTCAGTTTGGCCACATTTTAACTGAAGTAACATCTTAAAGAGAATTCATTTACAATAGGTCCACAACCATCAGAATGCTGACCAAGACCAAGAGTATGTCCAAACTGGGATACACAATTCAAAGGCTTATTACATCTCTTTGGAAAATGTTCCTTAGAGATGATATGAAGTCAATGTCTAATGGAATTTTTTTTTTTTTTTTTTGGTGCACCGTTCCTGGAAGTACTGCAATACCAGGTCGATGCGTGGAGTGGACGGAGCAAGCCCCTATTGCATCTCCCAGCTCCAAAAATCCATTTAATATATTGTCCTCGGATAGAGGATGAATCAGATATTAAACTGATAAGAACAGATACTACACTTGATCTTAGCCAAAAGGCCGAGAAGCGATCTCTAATGGAGTTTTGATTTGGAAATTTTACTTTCTTTTTTTTTTTTTTTTTTTACTAGAAATATTTGGTTCTTTTTAGGCAGCTATTGCTGGTAAAATAAATTTAAGTGGTACCTAATTTAAACTTTCAAAATAGTTCAATGAAGTATAATCTATAACAAAGTATGTCAAGCCTAATTATCAAAACAACACTTCTTTTTTCAAGAAAGGAAAAATAAAGGCATGATTAAAATTATGACTAACAATTTGGGTTCATTGTGATGCTTACAGATGATTTTGTAGGCATATTGGCAGGCACAATATTGAAAAAACAATTCATTAGATTTAGGAATAATGGTAAGATAAAATGGAAAGATTACACTTCAGGGTTAATGTCTGAAATTAAAGAAAAATATCCACCAAATATCACAACAGATCTTTTAATGACTAATTTTTTTTTAGTATCAAAGTTGTTTTGGGGAACACTTTTCTTCTTTTAACATTTAATTAAATGCTTAATTTATCAAATAATTTAGAGAGAAATAAATTCTATATTCTGTACAAATTAAAAGACCCATGAATCTCCCCTCCCCCAATAGCTCAATTTTACAATGGTCTCCGCATAAAATAAAGAGCTCATAATTTGAACAGAATTTACAGCATTACAAAAGTCTATAGAACCCCTGTCATTTCACCATTTTTCTAACAGCAAAAATTTCAGTGAAAAAATTAAATGTAGTCAAAGAACTCCATTCCCAGTATCTCCAACAATACACTTAGGCAAATAAACATTGCTCGTTTTTTAAAGTATTTTTTTTTAATTTTAAAGAAGCTTTAGATTACATAAATGTTACATAAAAGATATAGAGGATTCCCATATGCCACACTCCCTAACCCTCCCATACTTTTCCACATCAACAACATCCTTCATTAGTGTGCCACATTTGTTACAATAGATGAACACAGATTGAAACATTGCTACTAACTGTGGATTACAGTTTACATTATCTGTCCAGAAAAATTCTGTAGTTTATGACAAAATATATAATGGCCTGTATCCGTCACTGCAGTGGCATGCAGGATGGTTCCAATGTCCCAAAAGTGACCCCACATTACACCTATTTTCCCCTCTCCCTCCCCACAGAACCTCTGTTGGCCACTGCCTTTAGACCAATGATAAAAGTTCTTCCATTGCTAGAATAATAAGTCCATAGTAGAATAATAACGACGTTGCTAATTAATGTCATGTAGTGTTGGATTCTCTTGAGGAAGATGTTTTTGGCTTAAAGAAGAAATAGAGATTGTTCAAGGAGGGCAGCTATATAGTGTGGATGAGTTTCCCATGCAATTTAGAATCAGAGTGCTGTTATAAAAACCAAAATACGTTCTCAACAATACCATTCTTTTACTTATATAAATAAAAAAATAAAATAAATAAACCCATAGTCCACAGAAATATTTCTTCATTACTTTTTCTGTTCCTTCCACTTCTGCCCCATACATCATAGGTACTTCATACCTGCTCATTATCCCTTCAACCCATCTCCACCACCACTCAAAAAAATAGCTGCCTTCTCCTTAACTGAGAGTGTTGCTAAAGTTATTTCCCCTTTTCTTTTTCTTTCTTCATTATGTAAACTGCCTCTATCTTTTTGTCTTAACCAGAGCAATTTAAGGTTAAAAATACATGTACCTATATATCCTAGTATTTAGAAACTTCTAATAATAACTACTGTTTTAGGCAAACACATACCCAGAGAAAAAATCAAATAACAGCCTTTATTTTCCTATGACAGCTTCAGCAGTTTAGATGTGTCTCCAGGTCTATTGGAGCATGAAGGTAGGAAGTTCTTGAACACCACATATCATGGTCACTTCAGGATTCAGCTTCTGTTCAATTCATGTTTAGCAACATGCACTTTTAAAATCCTTTTCTAAGAGAGGCCCCATTAACTATTAAGAAGCATAGTGAATTAGTTAAAAGCATAGATCTTGCACCCAAATATCCAGAATCCAAATCTTGGCTTTGCCATTTACTAGCTGTGAGAGGCAAAGAAGGCCGTTTATCCTTTTTGTACTTCACATTTCTGTAAAATGGGGAGAAATAATAGCCCCTACATTACAGCACTGTTTTGAGAATAAAATAAATTTATTCAACTCAAGGACAAGGCAATCAATTGAAGTGAAAGGGAAGATCATAAATTCATTTTTACTACACACAAAGTATGAAAATTGTCTGAACAACAGAACCAAAGATTAAAACTCAGTATATAAACTCATGGAGCTAATAATTAGAATATAGATCACCAGAAAATAGAAAGTGTATAGAGAATGGAAAGCTGACTGTTAATCTGTGCAGAATTGGTAAAAAAGTTGTTCGTAAATCTTTGAAAATGAATAGAAATTGTGAAAGCACATCATAGTGTTTGTAACTACAGAGCTTATATGGTTATGACAATGGTTGAAAGGGAAAGTCTAAGGACATGTATGTTACTAGAAGGAAAGCTAAAAATGTAACATAGGACTGTATAACATAGTGAAACCTCATGTGAAATATGAATGTAGGTAATATTGCATATATAAGACTGTTTTTACTAAATATAAATACAAATAAACTAGAAAGATGGAAACAGAATAGCAACTATCTATGGTAGGGGAAGCATAGTGAGATTGAGAGGTGGTAGGTTTTTGTTTTGTTGTTGTCAATCTGTTTTTTATTTATTATTATTATTGGAGTAATAAAAATGTTCTAAAAATGATTAAAGTGATGAATGCACAGCTATGTGATTATACCAAACACCACTGATTGTATTCTTTAGATGGATTTATGCTTTATTATTATGTATCAATAAAATTGATTTGTTAATAAATAATAAATAAATGTAGAGATTTTTAAAAAGTCAGTATAAGTGTAATGAAATAAAAAGAATTATAACATTACTTAGATTTTTTTCTAATATTAATTACTCCAAAATTTTTATTGTCCTTATTCAAATGTAACATTTTTAGTTTTCCTTCCAGTATCTATGGAACAAGGACAAAAGACAATAAGTCAATTATTTATATTAAATTCATGTAACACTTTTCACCTAGCCTAACTAATGAAAATTATCATCACCATCATCATTACATTTGGAATAATGATGTATCGTGGCTTAAAGGAAGGAATAAAAAGAATAAAATATAAGAAGGTAAGACAGAATCTAAATATTTTTTTATATTTGATAACAAAATACATTTTCCCCTTAGAATTACAAAGTAAATGAAGAAAAGTTTTCATATTTGCCAGCTTTAAACTAAACCTTTTCCTAATGCTATCAAAAATCCCTTACATATTTTTCAGCAGTTAAAACGCTTTGATCAAATTCTAGTATATCTCCCTAAAGTTTTCATTTAGTTATATCCTGATCCTTGTAAATCCCTGTATTTAATTAGAATTTCACAGAATTAAATATGCACAAATCAGAGAAATAAAGTTATTTCATTATCCCTTTCCAATAAGCATACACATGTCCATAAAAATTCTGTTTTTTTTCTTTCCATTATCAAGTTATGGTCTATGTATTTTTCCAGATTTATTTTAACCTAAAAAAGATCAGAAGATGGCTTCAGCAAAGAGACAACTCTGGTAAAATATAGGAGAGGATGACAAATAATAAAGTGAAATGAATGTTTTAAAATTCTCATCTAAACCAAAGGCTGAATTTAATATAGTATACTTGTAAATTTTTTTACACTTAATGATCCTGGGATAACCAGTATCTATGCATAATATATACTATATATAATCATATTTATTATGGTAAGCTAAATAAAGAGCTATCTCATTCTTCTCTGATTTTAAATTAATTATTGAAATTAGTACAAGAATTCACAATTTTAAAGGTATTTAGAATAATTAATTATTAAAGAAACCACCTGGGACTGTGGGAAAATGGCTGAGGAGGGAGATCCAGGATTCAGTCCTTCCACCTGAACAACTATTAAACAGTCAGGAACAGTCTGAAATAATTAGTTTGAAATTATAGAGAACATTATAATACTGTACGGCATCCAGGGAAAAGTAGGAGGAAGAGGCTAGTAAATTAGGGTAAAGACCAGTAAATTGCTCTCTCCACCCACAAGTTATGGGTGCTCAGCCCCAACTCTCCCAGAAGGCTGCTCTGAGGGCCAGCCCCTGGATAGCTCGCTAGTGAAGAATGGGTATGGCTCAAGCAGTTGCACACCTGCTTCCCACATGGGAGGTACTGGGTTTGGTCTCCGGTACCTCCTAAAAATAAACAACAACAAGCAAACAAGTGAAAAAACTGACTCAGGAGAGCTGATGTGGCTCAGTGTTTGAGTGCCGGCTTCCCATGAGGTCTGGGTTCAATCCCTGGCTCTGGTACCTCAAAAAAAAATCCTCTTCCTTAAGACCAGGGCTGAGTACAGCTAATCATTGGTCACGGATTTTAATTAGTGACTCAGGTTGCTGGAGAACCAGCTTTGAGGTGCCCATTGTTCAAACCCACCTTAGACAAAGGCAGTAGTGGAGGAGAATTAAAGACACTATGCTTCCTCAGGGCTGTGGAGGACACTTAACTGAGTAGCTGCATTTGCTAGGAAGGTAAAGAAAGTTCAGCTTCGGGTAGCCATGGAGGAAGTTCATGGCATCCTTCCTGACACCATCCATAAGGCCATTTGGAGCTAGGCTGCAATCCCTTTATGGGTCCCTCGCCCTGATTTGGCTGGGAAGGACCAGCTTGGGAAACTCCTCTCTGAGTTGTCCTCCTCACCCAGAATTTGTCTTCAAAACAAAAACAGTTTGAGACCAAAAAACGAAAGGTAAGAAACTATTAAAGCAGATAGTCTGTGGAAAAGGCTTACTTGCTTTAATCATTGGGGAGAGGGAGATCTGTCCCTGGGAAATAGAAAGTACATTCAAATGCCTGTAAACTGGGGAACACCAAAACAACTAACAATTATAAGCCCAGGACAAGACACAGGCCCAGAAAAGACAAGGAGGATCCTGCACGCTGCATTCTCTTTGGGCAGACCTTCCTGAGAGAACTGGAGCTCAAGAAATTTTCTGTCTTATCATCAACTGGTTTCAATCAAAAAACAGACATCTCAGGGAATAAAACCCATAGTTAACATTTGAAAATATTAAATAAACAGTGTGCAACAAAATATGACAAGACAAACAAAGAAACAAGAAATAATGACCCATCCAAAAGAAGAAAATAAACATCCAGAAAACACCAATGAAGAACACCAGGAAGTGGAAATACCAAATAAAGACATAAAAAATGATCTTAAAAATGTTCAAGGAGATGAAGTAAAATGCAGAGAAATAAATAAGTGATAGGAAAACAAAGAAAGAGCATCTTAGTAAAGGATGGAAATTTTAAAGTAACAAACAGAACTACTGGAGTGGAAGATCACAATGGCTAAAATAAAAAATTCCCAGAAGAGTTTCAACAGCAGATTGGAATTGGCATTAGAAAGAATCAGAGAACTAGAAGGCAAAACAATTAAAATAACTCAGGCTGAGTTGCAGAGGGAAAAAAGAATTATGAAAAGTGAAAATATCCTAAGATAACTCTGGGACACCATCAAGAATACTATTATATACGTTATGGGAGCCATAGAAGGAGAAGAAAGAGAGAAAGGGGCAGAAGGAATATTCAAAGAAATAATAACAGATAATTTCCTAAATTAAGCAAAATACACGAATATGCACATCTAAGAAGCTCAGAGTACACCCAAAAGGGTAAACATGAACAAAAATACACCCCATCATATATTGATCACATTATAGAATGCAAAGGACAGGGAGAGAGTTTTGTAAGTTGCAAGAGAAAACAATGTGTTAAGTATGAGGGAGTTCCAATTAGATTAAGTACAGATTTCTTATCATAAACCATGGAGGAAAGAAGCCAGTGGGTTGAAATACTTAAAGTACTGAAAAAAACAACAACTGCCAATCAAAAATTTTATATACAGCAAGACTTTCTTTCCAAACTGAGGGAGAGATTAAGACATTTCTAAATAAACAAAAGCTGAGGAAGTCCATCACCACTAGACCTGCCCTACAAGCAATGCTAAAGGGAATTCTTCAGACTGAAAGGAAAGGACACTAGATAGTGATTCAAAGAAGCATAAAGTAACAAAGACCCCTGGCAAGGGTAATCATTTGGGTAATTAGAAATGCTCGTATTATTGCAGTGTAATTTTTGGTATATTACTACATTTCTTACTTCCTACAGGTGCTAAAATGAAAATACATAAAGAGTAGTGATTAATCTATGGATTGTGACATACAATAACAAACATATAAGTGGTAAGCAGTCCAAAAAATATGTATTGGGGGGATGGAGAGGCATAGGAGAAATGTATGTGTATGCTATTGAAGTTAAGTTGGTATCAAACCAAATATGGCTGTTTTATATTTAGGATGTTAAATTTTAACCCCTTGGTAACCACAAGGAAGTTATATGAAAAATATATCATGATAGAAAAAAGAAAGCAATCAATATAGTACAACATACAAAAAAATTAAATAAATATAAAAGTAAACATTAACAGAAAAATTGAAGTATTAAAAGGCATTAGGCTTACAAATGTTAAATAGCAAAATTGTAGAAGAAAGTCCTGCATTATCAGTAGTGACTTTAAATGTAAATAGATTAAACTCTCCAGTCAAAAGGCAGAGACTGCAAGAATGCTTTAAAAAAGCATGACCCAACTATATGCTGTGTGTAATCAACTCACCTTGAATTCAAAGATACAAGTAGATTGAAAGTGAAAGGATGGAAAAAAAAATATATGCCATGCAAGCAGTAACAAAAGGAGAGCTGGGGTAGTTTTCCTAATATCAGATAAAATGAATTTAAGTCAAAAACAGTTATGAGGAGAATTCTAGGGAAGATGACACAGTAAGGAGTTGCAAGACACACTTCTCCTATAAAGACAGCTAGTGGGCAGGCAGAGACTGTCTGAAACAGCAGTTCTGGGCTACTGGAGGCCAGAGGAACACTGTGCAGCATGCTGGAAAGAGCAGGATGGGGAGACTGAGAAGCTGCAGCAAAGAAACTGTGAGTGAATTGCTCTGCAGCAGTGGCTGGCATCCATCACCCTCCTTGAACTTTGCCTCATGTACAATCCATGGTGGATGGAGAGGGGCATGAAGGCCTTCCTCCCCAGGAGCAGGGTGGTCACGGTACAGTGCTGAGAGTGGCTTCTGATCAGTGAGTTTGGACTACTGGTTCCCAGCTCTGAATCACAGTTCTAGCTTGTCCTGAGTAAGAATCCCCATGGCCATTATTTCAACACTACTTGGTGGAGGCTGAAAAAACACCCTCCCTCCTTATGACTGTGGGGAATGGCTTACTAAAAATCACCATCTGCTGGGTAGTCTAGGTTTGGGAAGCCAAACAACAACAAAAAGGTTTTGGGGCATCTTTTCTGACCCTCTCCACAGGGCCCTTTGGAACTGGTCTGTGCCCCACTTTGTGGGTCTCTTGCCCTGTTTTTATCAGTTAAGCATGGACAATTCTAACGTTCTAGAATAAGATGAACATTCTAGAATAAGCTGAACACATGCCTTATAGGCATCCCCCAGGTGAACCTCCTCCCATGCATCCCCCATCTCTGACACCCTGGACCAATGATCCTCCCCCGCCACAGCTGTAACTGCTTTGTAAAAATTGAAGCCAACAAAATAACAGAATACAATTAATAAGAAAATGATATAATAATGGCACTTTTTAAAATGATGAATAAAATACAAAAAGTTTTTGACAAAGCTTGAAATAATAAAAAATAAAAAATATAGAATTAAAAAAATTTTTGACATGACATTATGTCTTTCATCTCTGTGAGATCTGTTGTCTTGTATATACAGTGACATTTTCTTCAGTTCATTTCCCCAGTGTCTTATTGTTTCATTTTGTCTTCAAAGAAGCTTTAGGTCACAGAAAAGTCATGTACAGAATATAAGTGATTCCCATATACCAACATCCTCTACCTATTCCCCTTTTCCCCATCAACAGCACTTTACATGTGGATGCTACATTTGTTACAATTGGTGTACAAATATTGAGATATTGCTACTAACCATGGTAAATGATTTACATTATGGTTTACACTTTGGACCATACACTTTTATAAATTTTGATGAAGTTTTACATGGTCTGTATTCATCATTGCAAGATCATGTAGAACAATTCCATCATCCCAAAAATGTCCCATGTTCCATCTGTTCTATTCCACTCTCCCCTTCCCCTTGGGACCCATTGTAACCACCAAGATTCACTCATTGAAGGACAAGAGTCATAGTTACTTGCTTCAACATTGAGGGCTTGACATACTGGCCTGTCTTCCCATAATTAGGCATTGCCTATGCTTTCAAGAGACTCCCACCCCTCTATTTGAGGAGCTCTACAGAAATGAATCTTTATTTGTTTTGTCATATTTTATTATGTATTTGACTGTCTTGGTTGAACCAAACTTGAAAATTCATGTAACTTTCTCATTTCATTTACCATAAATATCTTCAGTATACATATATTAATATTTCTGTATTTTAATAAATTTAAATTATATTACATTATAAAAGAAGAAAAAGAACCTTAAAGCAAAGATAAACAACAATAAAACTAGTCAAGAAAGAAAAGCTGACCATCAAAGTAAACCCATCAAGATAACCAGATGCCTAGACACTGGCAAAAAATGACAAGCCATAGTAAGAAATTGGAAGATATGACCCAGTCAAAGAAACAAATTAAATATTATAGGAGCCACTAATTTGGAAAAATGAATCAAAGATATTTAAACAAATCTCCTAAATCAATTCAAGGATATGAAGGAAAATATGGCTAAAGAGATAAAGGATATTAAGAAGACCCTGGGTGAGCATAAAGAAGACTTTGAAAGCATACCCAAAACTAACAGAACTTATGAGAATGAAAGGCAGATAGATGAGACAAAAAATGCTAGAGGCATAAAACACGAAATTTGAATAGGCAGAAGAAATTATCAGCAATCTAGAGGATATAACATCAAAAATCTTACAGAAGAACAGATAGAGCAAAGAAGGGAAAAAACAAAAACAAAACTGAGCAGTGTCTCAGGGAATTGAATGATAACATGAAGAGTACAAGCCTGCATGTCATGGATGTCCCAGAAGGAAAAGAGTAGGGAAAAGAGAAAGAAAATTTGAGGAAATAATGTCTGAAAATTTTCCAACTCTTATGAAATACAAAACATACATGTCCAAGAAGTGCAACATACTCCAAACAGAATAAATCTTAATAGACCTCCTCTGAGATGATCTGTCACATACAAAGTAGTATAAGATTATGTGTCAATTTCTCATCAGAAACCATGGAGGCAAGAATGCAGTGGTATGATATATTTAATGTATTAAAAGGGAAAAACTGCTAGACAAGAATACTTTATCCAGCAAAACAGTCCTTCAAAAATGAGGGAGAGTTTAAAATAGTTAGAGATAAACAGAAACTTAGAAAGTTTGTCAACAAGAGACCTGTCCTACAAGAAAGGAAGTTCTGTGGGCTGAAAGGAAAAGACAGGAGAGAGAGACTTGGAGGATAGTGTAGAAATGAAGATTATCAGCAGTGGTAACTGAAAGGGTAAAAAGAGAGACAAAAATAAGATATGACATATAAAAGCCAAATGATAAAATGATTGAAGTAAGTACTACCTTTACAATAATAAAATTGAAAGTTAGTGGATTAAATTCACCAATCAAAAGACACAGATTTTTAGAACGTATTAAAAATATAATCCACCTATATACTGTTTAGAAGAGACTCAATTTATACCAAGAACTCAAATAGGTTGAAAGTGAAGGATTGGAAAAAGATATTCCATGCAAACAGTAACCAGAAAAGAGCTGGGGTAGCTATACTAATATCGTACAAAAAAGGCTTTAAATGTAAAATTGTTATAAAATCAAATCTTCAGCCCACTATTTGGACAGCATGGCCACTTTATACATTGTAAAGATTGTCAGGGCACAAAATATATGTGAAGATGGAAATTATTTGGTTATAGAGTCTGATTATCTTAACAAGTGTCTTTTGGGTATCTTAGCTCCATCCTGAATGACCCTCTAACCAGCTAGTCTCCCTGCGTTTTCTCCTACCTCTTCCTTGCATTCCTCATACTTTATTTTAAAATGGTGCATTTAAACTGGCTCTTTAGGTTCATTTTGAAGCTGGTCTATATGAAGACTTCAGACACCAGAAAACAAACATTTTATCCATATATCTATACCAAAAATCCCTTGGGCCAAACCATCATGTTCATTTGTTCATTATTTCATTCATTCTATAAATCTTTGTCTGGCTCTTATTATTTTTTAAATTTTATATCAGGCACTATAGATACCATGATCAGTAACAACTACCCTCCCAGAAAAGAGCATATTGTCTAGAAAGGGAGAAATTATGAGATGTGTTTGAGAGCACAGTCTTATGTGCATGTCCAGTCTCCTGACAGCCCTGGCCTAGGGCCCAGCCAGAAAGGTTATAGCTGCATTAAGCTTGTTTGCCATGCCTAGATTGTAAGTACACATCAGAGTTAAAAGTAGCAATTGTGTGTGCATGTGGGGCAAGTTGCTGTGAGAATAAGGGCAGAAGAGAAGAGAGGAATTCTTTTTTAACTCAGGCATTATCTATCTATCTATCTATATATCTATCTATCTACCTATCTATCTATAAATCCATCCATCTAATGGCATCTTCCTGTAGTGCCCTGACCCCAAGGTGGTTGCTTAAAGCAAAATATTGTATTTGAGAAAGAAAAGACCGGGTAGAGAAAGAGAACCAAAACAAGCACATTAAATAATGGGGGCCAAAGAAATCCTTAGGAACTTCAGAACACTGAGAATATTAAAATGTTTACCTACCTTCATGGGGTGTTTGTTAAGCCTCAGATGTCATAACTTTAACCAAACATACCAGCTCTACTGGACTGGGACACCCCTAATACAAAGGACAAGTGGTTTGGCAGCTCTCTCCTCCTTAGGCTATAGGAGTGCCCACTGAGAAATCTTTAGCTTCTAATATAATTTTAAAATTTAATTTTTGAATAGCAATACATGTACTTGGTTCAAAATTAAAAAGTATAAATTGTAAAGTGAAAACTCTCATTCCCTTCCACAGTTAATCAATGTTATTATTTTTTGGTGAACTTCTTAATTTCTTTATGCATAAATAAGCAAAAAGGGATGTAAATTCTAATCACCCCTATCTATGCAAATTTTAGTATCATCTACTATTGTTCTACACCTTGATTTTTCCTATTTGCCATTGTGCCTTGGAGATCTTTCCATATCAGTTCATAAAGTCCTTCCTTGTTCTTTGTATATTGTACCTTAAGTTATATAACCAGTCTCCTATTGATTGACATTTAGGGTTTTCCTAATCTTTTGTTATTACAAACAATGCTGTAAATATATAACATTGTGCATATATCTCTGTCTATATGTTCAATTATATCTGTAGGATAAATTTCTAGACCAGGAATTATGGGGTCAAAGAAGAAATTCTGAAAGATATTGCCAAATTCCCCTTCTTAGTTGGCTTACCAATGCACATACCTAACAACAACTCACTTCCTTCCCCTCAACATTGGAAACAGGATGGGTTATCAAACTTTTGGGATTTGACAGTCTAATTAGTGAAAAATGAAATGCCAGTAGAATTTCAAAATGCATTTCTTTTACAAATATGGTGGAACAAATGTTTAAATTTGCAATATCTTTTTTCAAACCACCATTTCCATCTAAAATAAACTCTTTTAAGGTTATAAAAAACAGTTATTATGAAAAAGATGATCATTATATATTGATAAATGGGCCAATCAACAAGAATATGAAACAATTATATATACATACACTTAATAGGAGAGCTCCAAAATATATGAAATAAACACTGAAAGATTTGAAGGAAGAAATTGACAGTTCTATATTAATAGTAGAAGACTTGAATATACCACTTTAAATAATGCATAGAATTTTAGTCAGAACATCAATAAGGAAAAAGAAGCCTCGAATAATACTGTAAACCAACTAGAACTAACAGACATTTATAGAACACTTCTCCCAACAACAACAGAATATACATTCTTCTCAAGTGCACAGGATCATTCTGCTGGGGAGACCATATGTTAGCTCACAAACCAAGTTTCAATAAATAAAAAAATATTGAAATCATAGAATGTTTTTTCTCTGACCATGTGGAAAGAAACTAGAAATCAGTAACAGGGAGAAATGGAAAACTCCTAAATATGTGGAAGTAAACAGCATACTCTTAAAAAACCTATGAGTTAAAGAGGAAATCAGAAGTGACATTAGGAAATATCTTGAGGCAAGTGATGCAGCAAAGGTAGTGCTGAGAGGCATATTCATAGCTCTAAATCCTTACATAAAAAAAGACTTCAAACCAGAGACTTAACCCCAAAACTGTAAGAACTAAAAAAAGAAGAGGAAAATACACTTGATTCAAGCAGAAGGAAATAAATGACAACTTGAGCGTAGATAAATAAAATAGAGAGCAGAAAAAAGGATAGAAAAAAATCAACAAATCCAAAAGTTGGTTCTTTGAAAAGATGAATGCAATTGATAAATCTTTAGCTAGACTGACAAAGAATAAAAGAGAGGATACAATAACAAAATCAGAAATGAAAATGGGGACATTACCCTGACCCTGCAGAAATAAAAAGAACTATGAAAATATCGTGAACAACTGTTTGCTAATAAGTCCATCTAGATGAATTGGACAAATTCTTAGAAACACACAATCTACCTGTGATGGTTAGGTTCATTTGTAAATGGGTCCAGGTGATGGTACCCAGTTGTTTGGGAAAGCACTGGCCTGATTGTTACTGTGAGGACATTTCATGGACTTCAATCATCAGTAAGTTCATCGCACCTGTGGCTGACTACATCTACAATCTACTAAAGAGATTCCCTTAAGCAATAAGAGACATCTCATCCAATAAGTTGAAGGCCTTGAAAGGAGAACTGATCATTTCAGCAGTTAAAAGAGAAAATTTTCATCTCTATTTCAGCCAGCTGGCTTCTCCTGGGGAATTCATCAAAAACCTTCATCAGAGTTCCCAGCTTGCAACCTGCCCTATGGAATTTGGATGTGTGCACCCCTACAATCACATTAGATGATTTTATAAAATCTCGTAATATTTAAAGATAACACTTGTCAGCTCTGTTTCTCTAGAGAATCCTGACTAATATACCACCTACAGTGACTCAAGAAGAAATAGTAGGTCTCAACAAAGAAATTACTAGTAAAGAAATTGAATCAGTCAATAAAAACCTCCCAACAAAGAAAATCCCAAGAGAAGATGTCATAACTCAATTCTGCTCAATCTCTTCCAAAAAATTCAAGACAAGGGAACCCTGCTAATTCATTCTATGAAGCCAGGATCACCTTTATACCAAAGCCAGATAAATATTCTACAAGAAAGGAAAATTACAGATGAATATCCATTATGAACATATATGCAAAAATCCTCAAAAAAATGCTTGCATACTGAATCCAACAGCATAATCAAAACATTATACTCCATGATGAAGTGAGATTTATCCCCTGTGTGTAAGGTTGCTCAACATAAGAAAATAAATTAATGTAATACACATTGATACAGAAAACTCATTTGACAAAATCTCGCATCCCTTCTTAATGAAACACTTAGTACACTAAGAATAGAGGGAAACAGTCTACATGATAAAGGGCATATATGAAAAACCTACATCTAATATCTTAATGATGAAAGAACTGAAAGCTTTACTTTAAGATCAGGAATCTGTCACCACTTTATTCAATATGGAAGTTCTTGCCAGAGCAATTAGGCAAGATGAAATAAAAGGCATAAAAATTGGAATGGAAGACTTAAAACTTTCTCTATTTTTACAAGGCATGATCCTATGTACAGAAAATCCTGAAAAATCTGCAAAAGCTCCTAGAATTAATAAATGAATTCAGCAAAGTGGCAGGTTACAAGAAGAACACCCCAATCAGTAGTGTTTCTTTTTTTTTTTTTAACTTATTTATTTATTTATTTTTTTATTATGGGTAAAAATCAAAATTCTCACAATACTTATACAAACATTTGCAAAATGATATGTAAATATATATGCATATATGTGTATTTGCTTACAAAAATGTTATTTATATATATATATACGTATATTTTAAGAGTAGTGTTTCTATACACAAAAAATGAACAATCAGAAGAAATTAAGAGAAAAACTCCATTTACAATAGCAATGGAAAGAATCAAATTAACTACCCGAAGATGTAATGGACTTGTACACAGCAAACTACAAAACATTGCTAAATGAAATCAAAGAATACCTACATAAATGCAAGGGCCTGGGGGACGGATGTGGCTCAAATGGTTATGTGTCCGTTTGCCATATGGAGGGACCAGGGTTCAATCCTGGGACCTCCTGGTAAAAATAAATAAATAAATAAATACCCTTTAAAAAAATAAAAATAAAAATAAAAAATAAGAATAAATAAATGCAAGGGCCTTCCATGTTCATGGATTAGAAGACTAAGTACTGTTAAGATGTCATTCTTACCCAAAGTGATTTATAGAATCAACAAAATCCCAATAAAAATTCCAACAACCTTCTTTGCAGAACTGATGAAAGCCAATCAAATTTTTATGGAAGGGTAAGGGGTTTAGAATAATGAAAGGCATCTTGAAAAAGAACAAATCCATAACTTCTCTAATAAAGAGAATACAGCCACTTCCAAGGGAAAATTTCAAGTTTTCTAATTTCTGTTTATGAAAAATCACATTTCATCCATATAGTTGAGGCACAGCAGAAGACTGATAAATCCTACCATCATTTGAAATCAAATTAAAGATTTTAGAAACTCTTTTTCTCATCAGCCTACTCATTTCACATTGAAAATTTTCAGCCACAACGGGGTATCCAACACGTTAGCCTGTGGGTATTTTAAAATAGGTATGCAGGAAAATATCATTTATGAATAGTATTCACAAAGTCTTAAAATGTCATGGTTGAATATATAATAAATAGAAGCATACAAATCCAATTAGATTTTAGTGTTCACAACTCATAGGAAAAATAAGATGATAGAATTATCATTTAATCTGAAAGGATTATTGAAAACAGTATTATTTGCAAAATTAAGACATGATCCCAGAGAAAATAATAGCATAGAAAGACTACCTTATAATCTTCAAAACATTTTACAGTAGAGCAAGTGTAGCTCAGTAGTAGAGTGTTTGCTTCATATGTAGGAGATCCTGGGTTCAATCCCCAGTACCTTCTAAAAAAAAATACAAAGGAAGAAACTGATGCCAGAAAATTCAGGAAATGTGTCAGGGTCACACAGCCAATCTGTTAGGCCAGAACTACAATTTATGTGTATTAGAGTATAGGTTTTAAGGTCTTTCAGTTACACTATGAATTATTCCAAAATAAACTTAAACCAGAAACTTATGTTAAAAAATGTTGCTCTTCAAGTTATGATGGCATGAGTAATATATATGACTCAAAAAGTGAGAAAGCCAAGTTAGTATGAAAAGTAGTACTAAATCATATTTTAAATACCAGTGAATGTTAACAGTTGTTGAGGAATTCTTTATTTGGAAGATATAAATTGAATTAAATCTTAAATGAATAAACAATTTGGATAGTTTAGGATGCATGATTCAGCAAGAACCCACTGATATTATTTGGAATACTTCAAATTAAGCATGTTAATGATTTCAATACTTCCTTAAAACGCAATTGTGAGAAATTCAAATTCTGCTAAATATATATGTATGTATACACATGCATATATATGAATTTATATGTAAATTTGTATGTATGTATATTAAAATTGAATAAATTTAAATCAATATCCAAACTTGGGGTCATGCCACACTTAAAGGTTATTATTATCAGTTTTATTCTGATCATCTAAACATTTGCTGACATTTTAGTTAAAATGTCAATAGTATGTTCTGGTTTTGGTAATCGCAACACAGCTCATTATCAGCTGGTATCAGACAAATCCTCTCACAGACAGGGATTATAATTTCTGGAGAATTTAAAAAAAATTAATTGAGTAAGTAAATAAATAAAACCTTCAACTATTGAAGGCACTAGAAAGAAAAGAAAATCAATTAGAAATTTGAGTGACTGTAACCCTTGAATACAGGAAAATATACTAGGTAAAATATATTCTTATAATTCTTTAACCTGGGTGAAATTCCCAGTCCTTGTGGGCAGAGGATAAGTTGGCTAGAACCCAAGCAGAAAGATGCAGTCTTATTAACTTAGTTTATTAGAAATTAGAGTTCTCAGACACCAGAGTGGCTGTAAACTGAGGAAGGAAATCCTCTGAAGGTGGAAGTCATAGGAGCCAATACAAAACTTCAATGAACCCTGATCTGCACATGCAAAAGAACAACTTCAAGAAGCCCAGCAGAAAGTAGCTGTTAGACAGCGAAAAAAACCAAGCTGTGGGAGACACAAGTATGGAGTTTGAGTCCAAAATAATTAGAAGGGACCTGTAAACCTTTCAGTCTTATCATTTAAAACCTAGAATGGCCACACCTTAGAATTAAGACTACATACTAGAACTAAAGGAATTTCCCTAACTACAAGCTTCCATAAATTCAAGGTGATCAGCCAGTAATTTGACTTCATCATAGAATAAAATAAACATTTCTGAACCAAATAACAGAACTTGGAGTCTCCACAATATATCTTCATGCTATGTAGTTTATAGAGAGAATTAACTAGGGATTTGACCTATCAGGAAATGTAATCAAAGTCAAGAGAAAAAGCAGCCATTAGAAATAGAAACAGATATAGCATGGGTATTAGTAACACCACAGAAGAACACACAAGAACTTTAAAACATGTGATAGGCAGAATCCTAAAACTGCCCAGCAAGATTTTCTGTCCTATCTTCCAGGACTATAATTTTAGGATGAGGATATCACACTCATGATTTTGTATTGTAGCATGGCAAAGGGGATTTAACAGATGTAATTAAAGTTACTAATCATTTGACTTTGAGTTAATCAAAATGGTTATTAGTCAAATGGGCCTACCATAGGCAAATGAGCCCTTGAAGAGGAGAAAGCCTTCTTTAGCTGGTTGTCAGGGTGATTAGAAGCACAAGAAGGATGTGATACACCAGTGGTGGTTTTGAATATGGAGGGGCCATATGTAAGAACCATAGAGAGTTTTCTAGGATCTGATATGGGTCTCTAGGAGTTGAGAGTAGGCCTGGGCCAATAGTTACAAAGATGGTGGGTACCTAGATCTAGAACAACAAGGAAATTAATTTTGCCAAAAACAAGAATGGACTTAGAAATACATTCCTTCTTAGAGCCTCTAGATAAGAGTCCACCCCAGCTGACACTTTGATTTTGACCTTGTGACAGCTTACACAGAAAACTGTAGAGTTCAAACAGGCTGATGACCTACAAAACTATGACATAATGATTGGGTAGATTTAAGCAGCTAAGTGTGTGGTAGTTTATTATACAGCAATAGAAAAATAATACAAAACAGATATTATAAGTATATTCATGAACTTAAAGAAAATATGGTAATAATTAAGAGTCAAATAAAATACTTTAGAAGAAAACTAGAAATTATAACAATGAATAAATAGAAAATTCTAGAATGAAAAGTATATTTGCAATTAGAAACAAAACAAAACAAAACAAAATTACAATATATGTGCTATCAGTAGATAAAAGGCAAAAGTAAGGATCATGAATTTGAAAAAAGATCCACTTTTAAATAAAAAGAAATAATTTTAAAAAGGAACAGAATCTCAATGACTTTAGAGAAGTATCAACTGCTCTAATAAACATTTAATTAGAGTAAAGGAAAGAGTAGAAAAAGAGAGTGGGGAAGAAAAAGAATATATGAAAAAATAATTACTGAAATTCTTGTAAATTAGATGAAAACATATTAAAAAATCCAAGAAGCTAAGCAAAACTCAGGTAGGATTACAAAAGGCATATAAAAGCAAGCTAAGTCAGCCGAAAGAAAAAGTGGTATTGTGTTATTTGAAGGTAGATCTAGATTAGTAAAAATGTAAATTGGAAACTTTAGGGAAGATACAAATTTTTTAAAGTAATATAGTTATAATGCAGGGAGAGGCAATAAAAAAATGGAATCACATAAAATGTTCAAGTAAAACTAGAGAAGGCAAAAAAAAAAAAGAGGAAAAAGGAAACAAAGAACATATCAGTGAACAGAAAGTTATAACATGGTAGCTATCAATACACCTATACAAATAATCACTTTAACATGAACGGTCTAAATACACCACTTAAAAGACATATTAAGAAGAAATTACCAAGACCCAACTATTTGTTGTCTATATGATACTCACTTTATAAAGACTCAAGTATGTTAAAAGTAAAGAGATGGAGAAAGATATTCCATAATACTAGCCAAAATATGTTGGAATAGCTATATTAATTTCAGACAATGCAGACCAGAGAAGAAAGGAAATTATCAAGGATAACATGAGAAATTACATAATGATAAAAGGGCCAATTATCTACCACAACATAATAATCTTTAACATCCATGCAACTGAAACCGTAACTTCACATTTCAGATGTCAAAAGCTTATTGAATTGAGAGAGATACAGAGAAATCCACTAATATAATCAGAGACTTCAACAACCTGTCAGAGATTGACAAACGAATTGGACAGAAAATCAGTAAAGAAAGAGTTGATTTAAATAGCATAATCAACCAACAGGATTTAATTGACATTTAGAGGCTACTTCATCCAACAACAGCAGAATACATGCTGTGGTATAGCCACAAGATGGAATATTAGTCAGCAATTAAAAATCAATTATTGATACATATTAAATGCCTTTTAAAAAATAAAAAAAAGTCAGTCTGAAAAAGCTACATAATACTGTATGATTCCAATCATATATTCCATATATTCCAAATATAATATATTTCCATATATTATATTTTGGAAAAGGCAAAATTATAGAGGTAGTAAAAAAAAAAAAATCTAGTAAAAAAAAATCAGTGTTTACCAGGAGTTTGGAATGAAGGTAATGAGGGTTGAATAAGTAAAATATAAGATATATTTTAGGGAGGTAAAACTATTTTGTAGGATACTCTAAGAGTGTATACATGTTACCATTCATTAGTCAAAACTCATAGAATTTTATAGCACCAACATATACCTTAATATAATCAATATTTAAAAAATCATTTGGAAGTTGGAGGATTCCAATATGGAACCCAGAATGTGGTAAAACACTCTAATTGTACTGTAAATATATAAAACAACTTCACTGCAGGGAGTTGGGGGGAAACAGTGCTGACCTTGGTAACATTGGAAATGAGTGGAGCTTGTAATTCTTAATATAAAAGGAACCTTATATAGCATTGTGCTCTGGTTGATAATGTTTGTTTCCATGGGGTGATGTTTAATAATTCCTATACCACTATACATGTATACTGGAATTGAGTATACAATTAAATATAGGGTTGTCAGATGGCGGGAGCTAGGTTTATCACTGATGGAATGGGATCTTACAGTTAATCAAGGGAAAGAGGCTAGAATGACCTGTATGCTAATGGATTAGAGCTGGACAAATCAGTAGGAACTCATGTTTACCTCAATAGAGACACAGACAAATATATACAGAAAAAAATATATATGTATTTCTACAGGTTAGTATACACACACATGTTTTCTTACTCTGTCATCAGAGTTGGTTGGATGCAAGGATAAGCAAGTAGTGTGAGCACACTTTTGGTTCAGATCTTGGTTTCTAATACCTTTATATGATAAAAGGAGCCAAGTTTCCTTGGAGAAATGGCATATTTTAGTCAGAGAATATACAAGACATACATGAAACATCCTATAGTGCCAGAAAGTAAGGAAGTGTTTAAATAAATAAATAAGGAAATACAAATAAATACACGCACACACACACACAAACATAATGAGGTTGTATTACAAATGAACACAGGGGCCAATGGAAAGAGCTCTAAATGGCCAAAATTGGAAGATTTTGAGTAGCAAAATAAAAGTATTGTTTTAGTTTGCCCAAAGGCCGTTGATGCAAAGTATCAGAAATGGACTTTTATAAAGGGGATTTATTTAGGGTAAAAGCTTACAGTTCTGAAGCTGAAGCCATGAAATATTCCAATTAAGGCATCAGCAGAGATGCTTTCTCACCAAAATCATCTGCCAGTGGTAAAAAAAGAGGGCTGCCAATCTATACTGAGGTTTCAGCCTTCTGCTCCAGAATCTACTGTCATCTATTGGAGCTCAGCTGTGGACAACTAAGTATTGGCTTGTCTCTTTCTGGGCCTACTCTATCAGTCTCAGCTGCTCTGCTTTCTTCCTGAGTTCTTCTGCAAGCTCTCAGGCATATGGCTCATCTCTCTGTGGGCCTCAGCTCTTTGACCTTCTGGGGATCACTGCTCAGCTGTGGGCAAAACTGGCGTCCTTTCTCTCACATGACAGGATCAAATATGGTGGCTCCCTTTTCCTATGTCTGTGTTTTTATCAAACCCAGCAAAAGGGCAGAGACGCAACCTGTGTCATGCCTCACTGCTGTAGTCCAACTAAAAGGATCTCATACCCATAGGAATGGATTAATTCACAATCTTTCCCTTTTTGGGATTCATAAAATAATTTCAAACTGCAACATGTATCAATAATGCATTATAACTCAAAGTATAAAATATATATCCATGAATCAATGCTGATATAAATCAGTGATTGAATCAATAAATAAATTGGGGAAAAGTGGCAAATGTCCAGTACAGAAGAATCCCAAGTAATTTTTGTAGATACCTTGCCTGCCAGGTGAAAAGCATAACTCCCCATTAGTTAATTGTGGGCTTCACATTGTGAATTTCAAAAAATACAGTATGGAATGGGAGAGGATAACTTTAGAGTGGAGAAACCTGACAAACACCTAAGCTAGGGCATCAAGTCAATATCAACAATGATAAGTCATATATATTTTATGTAGCTTATGAAATGATGAAAATGTCCCTTCACTTTATCTCTGTGGTCTTTTTCTCAAAAAAAATTGTAAGCACAATCTGATCATGAGTAAAGGGTCAGACAAATCCCAATTGAGGGAAATTCTTCAAATCCATGCCTGAACATGTTGCAAAACTGTCACAATCATCAAGAACATTAAAGAAACTGTTACAGCTAACAGGAGCCTAAGTAGACATAAGTAACTCTAATAGGATAACCTGAATAGGCTCCTTCAACATAAAAAGGATATTATTTTAAAGCTAAGGAAATCTGAATAAGTTAGAGTTGATTTAATAATAATGTATCAGTAAAAGTTCATTAACTACAACAAAGATACCATGCTAATAAAGGATATTAATAATAGGGAAACTGAGTGAGGAGTATATGGAAATTCTTTTTCTATCTTTGCAATTTTTTCTACATATCTAATACAGTTCTAAAATAAAAAGTTTATCTAAAAATATTCACTGCATTTCAAAAGACTCTATTAAGTAAATGAAAAAGTAAGCCAAGAATATTATGCAAGATATTTGTTTCCAAGATATGTAAAGAATTCTTATAAACTATAAAAATAAACAAACCAAGAAAGATAGTCCAAGAACATGAGCAAACACTTCTCAAAAGGAGACTATACAAATGGCCAATATGCAAATGAATGAGTACTCTACATCATTAGTCATCAGAAAAATGGAAATTAAAATATTTCACACCCAATAGAACGTGTAAAATTTAAAATAGTGCCAGTATCAAATTCTTATGATGATGTGAAACAAATGGAACTCATATATATTTCTTGCGGGAGTGTAAAATTGTGCAATAACTCTGAAAAACTGCTTGGCAATATCTTATGAAGTTAAAGATTGACCTACCTCATGATGCAGAAAACATACTTCTACATAATTACCTAAAAGAAATAGAAATGCATGTTCCCAAAAGACTTGTGATAAGTGTTCATGGCAACTTTATTCAAAATAGACAAAAACTGACAACAACCCAAGTCTATTAACAGAGTAAAGGATGAAAACAGTTGGGGTATGTTAATACCCTATTATTCATATAATGGGCTAATCTTATGTAATGAAAAAGAATAACCCATTGATACAGGTAAAACATGAATGAATCTTAAGAAATTATATTGAACAAAAGAAGCCAGAAATAAAATAAGGCAGTCTATGATTACATTTATAAGAAGTTCAGGTTAAGGCAAAATTATTCCGTAGAGATAGAAATAAGAATGGAGTTAATATATGAGGGGATAGGGATTGATCAGAATTGGGCACAAAGGAACTTTCTGGAGTAATGAAATATTTTTTATCTTAGTTGGTTTGGTCTTTACACAGGTGTATGCATTTATAGAAACTCACCAAATTAAGATCTTTGCATTTTATCATGCATACATTTTTTCTCAATATATCATTTGTTATGTTTGACAGACATAAACTATTAAACTATGTACCTTTTATAAATACCTTTGTAAATATTTGGAAATTCATTGATGCCAATGTTTGAATTTTTTTTGAGAAAGCAAGTGACAGTTTTCAAGAAGTGGCATGTTCATTTATTTTTATAATCATGCATTTACAAGGGATGATATTTAAAATCTATAATATGTTTTAGATTTTGTTTTATTATCCTCCAATTATGTGACAAGAACACTTGAAATGTGCAGCTGTTTCCTTTTAAAAAATATCCTGCAATTCCCACTGAGAAACTGAAGGCACGAGGAAATAATGCATTAGATGTTCTAAATTTCCCATTCCCAAGATTAGTAGTTGCTGTATTCCAGGGGAAGGATGTCAAAGTATACATAATAGAGGGGAAAAAAAGAGAAAAGATTAAAAGTGAACTATATAACTGAGGGCAGTGAAAGGAAAGAAGCTCTGGTATGATTACCACGATTTGTAGGTTGCAGTACAATTTATACATTAATAAGAGCTTACCTGGGTGATACGGTTATGTCCCTCAGGCAAAGAACTCCTTATGGAGGGCAGATGACATGCTGCCCTGGTGTCAGAATCTAGGAATATCTGTTTTACTCAGTTTATTTTAAATAAACATTTCTCTTTCTATTGAAATATTACAGTACATACTGCAGAAAGCTGAAGGGATGATGATGCAGCATAAAAATTTGAAACAGTAATAAGAAGCCAGGGCAGCAGGTGCACTTGGCTAAAGAATGGGAAAGGCACAGTGTGGCACAGAGAGCAGGAGATAAGAATAAATGAACAGGCATTTATTTTTTTATCATATTAGCTGTAGATTTACAGAAAATTCAGGCATAAAGTACAAAGTTCTCATAGAACCTTACCTCATGCACATTTCCCTATTATTTATATATTGTATTTGTGTGGTAACTTTGTCACAATTGATGAATCAATTATTATAATTATATTATTAACTATAGTTCAAAGTATATATTAGGGGTCACTCTTTGTGTTGTAAGTTCTGTTTTTTAAATTTTTTTGCTGTGGTAACATATACAACATAATGTTTCCAATTTTAACCACTTTAAAGTGCATTATTCTGTACTGTTAATTACATTTAAAATATTGTGCTACCATCACTAATGTCCATTACCAACACTTTTCATAACCTCTAAACAAAAATTCCCCATTCCCAAATCATATCCTTACCATTGGTTGTATTTTAGTTTCTGACAGTGAATTTCATATGCTAATTATGTATTATGATTGGGGTCATCCAATATTAGCCCTTTTGTGTCTGGCTTATTTCCCTCAACATGATGTCTTCAAGGTTCATCCCTGTACTCTCAAGTATCAGAATATTCCTTTTTACAGCTGAATAATATTCAATTGTGTGTATATACCACATTTTGTTTATCCATTCTTTTGTTGATGCACATTTGGGTTGCTCCCAGCTTTTGGCACTTTTTAATAATGCTGCCATGAGCATCAATATGCAAATATCATTCAAGTCCCTGATTTCATTTTGTGTAGAAACCTAGCAGTGGGGTTTCTGGATCATATGGTAATTCTATACTTAACTTTCTGAGAAACTGCCAAATATTTTCCATAGTGGCTGCACCATTTTACACTCTCACCAACAATGTACAGAGTTCCTATTGCTTCATATTTTAACCAACACTTGTTATTTTCTACTTTTTAAAATAATAAGCACTTTATTGGGAGTGGAGTGCTATTCATTGTGGTTTTGATTTGCATTTCCCTGTCAGCTAATGATGTTGAATATTTTTTCACATGCTTATTGTCCATTCACATACTTTCTTTGAATAAATGTCAATTCAAAGCCTTTGCCCATTTTTAAAATTGGGTTAAATTGGCCATTTTAAAAATTGTCGTTTTGTTGTTTAGTTGTAGGTGTTTATTATATATTCTGTATATTAAACACTTTCAGATACATGGCATCTAAATATTTTCTCCAGTTCTGTAGGTTGTTTTTTTCACCTTCTTAATAGTATTTTTTGATGAATTAATATTTTTTATTTTTATTAAGTTCCATTTATTTGTTCTTCTATTGTTGCTTGTGCTTTAGTTGTAAAGTCTAAGAATGCATTGCCTAATAAAAGTCCTGAAAATATCCCCCTATATTTTCTTATAAGAGTTTTATAGTTTTGGTTCTTATATTTAGGTTTCTGTTCCATTTTGACTTAATTTATATATGATATGAGGTTGTGGTCTGCTTTAATTCTTTTGCGTTTTCAGCATTGAGTGGTCAGGGCACCTTTGTTAAAAAGCAATTGGATACTTACCTGGCAGGGGAGATACCCTGATCAAGAAGGTGGTTTTCCCAAGGGGAGGCTTATCCATTGCACTTCAGATGGACTGACCACTGCTATTTCCCCAAATGCGGGAAAGATGACTGCGTAATCTGTGGTAGTGGGGAATTGAGATCGTGCTCTCCCTGAGGAAAAAAAAAAAGCAATTTGCTATAGATGTCAGAGTTTATTTCTGAACTCTCAATTCTGTTCCATTCCTGTCCTTTTGCTAGTACCACACTATTTTCATTATTTAGCTTTGTAGTAAGTTTTAAAATCAGAAAAATTGTGAGTTCTCTAATATGGTTATTTTTCAAGATGGTTTTGTCTATTCAGGGCCTGCTTTAGTTTGCTAAAGGCTGTTGGGAGCAATGTTCCTGAAATATCTTGACATTATAATTGGAATTTATTAGGTTAAAATCTTACAGCTCTGAGGCTGTGAAAATGTCCAAGTCAAGGCATCATCAGAAACTCTTTCTCATCAAGTTTCAAATGTGGGTGATCAGGCAAATGGTCGCATCATCAAAAGATAATTTCTCTCCAAGCTTAGCTGTGGCCGATCTGGAATATGGTAAGGCATAATTGCAGCATCAACACATCTCTCTTGGCTTCTCTGTCTCGGTGGCTTTTTTCCTGTATGTGTGTGGGATTTTTACTCCTCCTTTTATAAAGGATTCCAGTTAGACAACTAAGACCAGTCCTAGATCCTGCAATCTAATCAAAGACCCTTAACTGGCACAAACTATCAATGGTTTTCAATAGGTTCACTTTAAGAACATAATTTTCTGGGGTCCACATAAAAGACTCAAACCAGCACAGGGCCCTTTTATCCCTCCATACGAATTAGATGATTGAATTTTCCATTTCTGTACAGAAGACTGTTGGTATTTTGAGTGAGGTTGTGTTGGATCCATTGATTGCTTTGATAGACTTGACATCTTCACAATATTAGTCTTCCAAGCCATGAACAAAGAATTTCCTTCTATTTACTAGGCTTTCTTTAATTCCTTCCAGTAATACTTTGTAGTTTTACATGTACAAGTGCTTTACATCCTTGTTTACATTTATTCCTAGGTATTTTATTCTTTCACTTGCTATTGTAAATGGAATTTTTTCTTGGTTTAATTTTGAGGTTTTTAGTTATTAGTTTATATAATCACCACTGATTTTTGTGGTTGATTTTGCACCCTGACATTTTGCTGAATTCATTTATTATCTATTGTAGCTTTTTTGAGTTTTTTTTTTTCAGGAGTCTCTCTCTATAGAGACTATATTTTCATGTCATCTGAAAATAGGGAAAGGTTTACTTCTACTTTTCAATTTGGATTCTTTTACTTCTTTTTCTTGCCTAATTGCTCTGGCTAGAACTTCTAGTACAATGTTGAATAGCAGTGGTAACAGTGGGCATCTTTACCTTCTTCCTGACCATAAGGGTGGTTGTTTTATTCTTTCACCCTTGAGTTTAATGTGAGCTGTGGGGTCTTCATATATGCCTTTTATCAGGTTGAAGAAGTTTCCTTCTATTCCTAGTTTTCTGAATGTTTTTATCAAGGATAGGTGCTGGATTTTGTCAAATGCTTTTTCTGCATCAATTAATAGCATCATGTGGATGTTTCCCCCTTCATTCTGTTAATGTGGCATATTACATTAATTGATTTTCTTATTTTGAATTCTTTCATTACTGATGTAAATCCTATTTGAACATTCTTATAATTGTCCTGCTGAAATCAGATCAATGGTAGTATTTGATGATATTTGGCTTCCTATTCATAAGGGATATTGGGCTGCAATTTCCTTTTCTTTTGATATCTTTATCTGTCTTTGTTCTAGAGTTATGCTGTCCTCATAGAATGACTTAGGAAGTGACCCTCTTCATTTTTTGGAAGAATTTGAAAAGGATTGGTGTTTGCTAAATATCACCAGTTAAGCCATCTGGTATTGCACTTTTCTTTATTTACTGGTTTATCTCTTTACTTGTAATTGGTCTTTGAGATCTTGCATTTCTTCTAAAGTCAGTGTAGATTGTTGGTGTGTTTCTAGGAATTTGTCCATTTCATCTAGGTTATGTAATTTGTTGGCATACAATTGTTCATAGTATCCTTTTAGAATCCTTTTTATTCATGTGTTTAGCAGTAATGGCACCCCATTTTGATATCTTTCTTCTTTCCTGATGTAAGAACTAGAGCTATAAGTTTTTCTCTGTTCATTGCCTTTACTGCATCCCATAAGTTTTGGTATGTTGTATTTTCACTTTCATTCACCTCAAGATATTTTCTATTTCTCTTTTGATTTCTTCTTTGACCTATTTGGTTTTTTAAGAGAATGTTTCTTAATATCTACATATTTTTCAGTTCTCTCTATGTTACTGATTTCTAGTTTCATTCTTTGTGGTCATAGAAGATATGATTCAATGTTTCAGATTTCTTGAAACTATTTTGGTGATCTAACACATGGTTTATCCTAGAGAATGATCCATTACATTAGAGAAAAATGTGTATTCTGCTGTTGATGGGTAAAGTTTTCTATATATATCTCTTAGGTCAAGTGGTTTATATTATCATCCAGATCTTCTATTTCCTTATTTATGTTTTAGGGATCCTATCCATTCTTTAAATTGATGTATTGAAGTGTCATGCTATTAATATAGAACTGTATTTTTCTCTCTTCAAATTTGTCAATATTTGTTTCCTATATTTTGTGGATCTGATTTTAGGTGCATATATATTTATCATTGTTAATTATTCTTGCTGAATTGGCACTTTTATCAGCACATAGTGTCATTCTTTGTCCCTTGTAACAGTTTTGACTTCAAGTCTTTTTACCTGTTATTGGTATAGCCACCCAGCTCCCTATGGTTACTATTTGCATTAAATGTTTTTTTTGTTGTTGTTGTTCTTCAATCCTTAAACCAATTTTTATCTTTGAATTTAAGGTGGGCCTCTTTTAAATAGCATAGATTTGGGCCATGGATTTATCCATTCTGTCCATCTCTGCCTTTTAACTGTCTAATCTATTTTTAATTAAACATTTTAATTGAAAGAACTACTAATAATATTGGTCTTTCTGTTGTGATTTTGTTATTTGGTTTCTCTAAGTCTCATTCCTTTTTGTTCCCCAGTTCTTCCATTACTGTCTACTTCAGTGTTTATTTCATATTTTTTAGTGTTCCATTTTCAGTCCCTTCTCATTTCTTTCTGGATATGTTTTTTCAGATACTTTCTTTGAGGCTACCATGGATCTTAAATTTCATATCCTAAATCTATAATGATCTCATTTTATTTGATATCAACTTAACATTAATAGCATATACAAATTATTTTCCTATAGCTCAGTCACCACACTTTTTTGTTATTCCTCTCACAAATAATACATTTATACATTGTGTGGCCAAAACCATATATTTATCACTACTTTTTATGCATTTGCATCTTTGATCCTGTAAGAAATAAAAAGTGGAGTTACAAACTAAAAATACAATAAAATAAGACTGGAATTTATAACTACCTATTTAATTACTTTTAGTGGAGATCTTTATTTTTTTTGCTGCCTTCACCTATCATCTAGTGTCTCTTTATTTCAAACTGCAGAAATCCCTTAGTGGTTATTGTAGGGCTAGTCTAGTGGTGCTGAACTCCCTCAACTTTTGTTTATATGAGAATATTAATCTCTCATATTTGAAAGACAGTTTTGTCAGATACAGAATTCTAAGTTGGTCAGTTTTTGCTTCTAGCACTTTAAATATGACATCTCACTGTCTTTTTGCCTCCATGGTTTCTGATGAGAAATAGGCACTTAATCCTAAATGGGACTACCTTGCACATAATAATTGCTTTTCTCCTGCAGCTTTCAGAACTCCCTCCATGTTCTTGGCCTTTGACAGTTGCACTACCATATGTCTGGGTGTGTTTCTTTTCAAGTTTAACTTCTAGGGAATTTGTTAGGCTTCCTTAATATGTCTTTTGTTTAATTTGGTATAATTTCTGCCATTAAAAAAAAATATTCCTTCTGCCCCTTTCTATTTTTTTCTAGTCATTTTAGTTCTTTTTCTAGTCCATAATGTGTGTATTGGTATGCTTGATGGTATCCTTATGTGTCTTAATCTCTGTTCACTTTTCTTCATCCTTTTCACTTCCTGCTCCTCAGATTGAATAATTTTAATTTTCTTATTTCAAGTTCACTGATTCTTTTTTTCTGCTTGTTCCAGTCTGCTTTTGAACCCCTCTAGGAAAGTTTTTTAAAAATTTCAATTACTATGTTCTTTTGCTTCAGTGTTCTATTTGGCTCCTTTTTATGATTTCTATGTCTCTATCAAATTTTTACTTATTTTCATCCATCATTTTCCTAATTTCCACTAGTTCTTTCTCTGTGATTTCCTTTAGTTCTTTGAGCATATTTAAGACCATGTCTGAAAATTCTTTGTCTGATATGTCCAAATTCTGATTATTATTCATTGATGGTTTCTGATGCTTTATCTTTTTACTTTAGGTAAGCAATCAGTTCCTGTTTCTTTGTATGCCTTGAAATATTTCATTCTGAACAATATATTTTAAAATTTTATTGTGCTAGATTTGGAATTTAGTCACCATGGTGTCTGTTCTTTAAGTTTGTATCCAGATAGTGATATGACAGATATTTCCTTGAATGCCAAGAGCCAACAAAAACAAACAGAATAATGCAAAAAACACCTTTAATATTTTGAAAATTGGCTATGTGTTGTCATGTGTTCTCTTTCAAAACTAAGCCCTCTTACCTATGAATCTGAAGAACAGCTCAAATCAATAGTGCAGTACCCTTTCCAGAAGTTTCTGAGAATACATCTTTTCCTGGGTATGCACTCATGGCCTTAAGAATTCCTCCATTTGCATGGGTCTGAATCCTCTCTCTTTTCCCTATAAAAGACTTTTATCATCCTGGGTGCTCCATTTTGTCTTGAAACTACTAATCCTTTGCCCAATGAAGCTTTGATTTGATTGTTTTTACACTAATTTAGCTATTTGCAAGCTGCCACTGCCTGCAGGGCAAGTTCTGGACAGTGAACCAGAGATGTGTATGCTGGTTCAGTCCTTCAATATGCCAATGGGTAGATTTGCACAGACATACATGTTCTTCAGTATGCACATAGGAGGAGTCACTCTTGTCCCTCTGGTACAGGGACCACACTGAGAATGCAGGCTGGCTCCAAACCAAGCAAGGGTAGTGTCCTGGGTGAGTCCAAAGAACTGGAGAGTAGGTATTTCAACTCTGTTGAAATTCAAGGCTCAACTGGTACATGGATGGATCAAAAATTTAAGTCTCTGGGACATATATTTATCAAGTGTAGTGCTAATTATAGGTTCAAGTAAAAGGGGAATAATAGCCAGGTGTAGAGAACCTATAAATGAGTCTAACTCTGTTACACTAGGGAACATAAATTCTAAAGTAAGGTCCACTGACAAGGAGCTGAATTCCTGAGTTGTGTGCCCTGATTATAGTTTCTGGATATCTCTAGAGCCCTCAGAAGCACCACTATTTGAGGCACTGTTTACTGTGGTGCTTAATGAGATCCTGCTGAGACTTGCATAAGTGTGTCCTCTGGAATGACTTCCCAACTCACTTTGAAGTCTCTTAGCCATAAAAATCTAATTTGTGTTGACCATTTCCCCTTTTTGATCAAAATCTTTTTCCAGATGCATTTTTAGTTGGCACTTGGTAATATTCCCTCGGTGCCAGGAAAGCTCATCCCTGATAATCATGCCCCAGGCTGGGAGAAAGGTTGTATATTTACATTCTGAGTTTGGTTTAGAGAGAGGCCACATTTGAGCAACAAGGAGGCTTTCAGGAGGTAACTCTTAGGCAGTATATAATACTATGGTAAGTTTCAATTTCACAATAAAGCTTCTTAAGTACAATTAATCAATTTCAAGGGCCTGGTGTAATGGTCTGTCTTCCTTTAGTAGACAATGCACCTACACTTGCAGGATTCTTGCTGCCCTATTAGATAATGTAGCAGAACTCTACAGGATGGGAATTCAATATTTTTGGGGTTATTGTGTCGATCTCCACCCACCAAGACAATGACCCATGAACACTTGAACATATTCATATGCCTTAGAAGAATGCCCCAGGTGAAGCCTTTCCCATCACTTACACCTGGCACCAGTGATCTTCCCCTGCCACTGTTGTGACCCTTCTATGATTCAAAATCTCTCCAAATCTGAAGCCAAGAAAATAACCAAATTAAAATAAATTTAAAAATAACCAATAAAATACAAAAAATTTAAAAATTTGAAATAAAAATATTAAAAACGATTTTTTAAACACTGTGTCTTTCATCACTGTAAGATTTGTTGTCCTGTATGTACAGTGACATTTTCTCCCAGATTCTTATTCTTTTCATTTTCTCTTTGTAGAAGCATTAAGATACAGAAAAGTCATATAGAGAATATAGGGGATTCATATATAACCAATGCCCTCCCCTTTTTCTGCTCTCCCTTATTAATAACATTTTACATATGGATGGGTCATTTGTTACAATTGATGTACAAATTGAAGCAATATGTGTTCATCAATTGTAAAAAATGTACTGCACTAATGAGGGATGTTGCTGATGTGAGAAAGTGTGAGAGGGGGAGGAGTGGGACATAAGGGAATCACTTATATTTTTTATGTAACATTTATGTAATCTAAAGCTTCTTTAAAACTGAAAAAAAAAATAATAATTAACACAATTGAAAAAGAAGAGCAGAAATAGTATTATGCAGGGTGGAAAGTTTTGTACATCTAGGAAACAAAAACAAAGCAAGGGATTAGAGTTGGGGTTAGAACCTCACTATAATTATGTGGTTACCATTATGTAGAAATAATTATAATTCTTAGTATACTAATGCAGGTGTCAGTAAACTGCTGTCCATGGGCCAAATGTGGCCAATGACCTACTGTATGGGTTATAAGATACAAACATTTAAAAATATATATTTTTAAAAGATAGTAAAACAAGCAAACAATGAAAACAAAGAAGAATATGTTACAGAAGCTATATGTAAGTACAAAGAATAAAATACTTACTATTTAGCCTTTTACTAAAAAAGTTGGCCCTCACCTTGTGTATTATGGTTCTCTAGGGGAACAGAACCAGCAAGATAGATATATAAATATTATGAGAATTTTTATAAGAATTATCTCATGCACTATGGGGATGGGCAAGTCTAAATTCCATAAGGCAGTCCACATGCTGGGAACTCTGAAAAAGGTTTTTGATGAATTCAACAAGACTGACTGGCTGAAGAAGAGAAGGAAATTCTCTCTTCTCACAGAAATCATTACTTCTCCTTTTAATGCCTTTAACTGATTGAATGAGACTTCTCTCATTTTTTAAGGCAATCTCCACAGTTCATTGTAGATGCAATCAGCCATAGATGCAATAAACTTACTGATGACTTAAACTCACAAAATATCCTCACAATAACAATCAGGCCAGTGCTTGTTTGACCAAACAACTTGACACCATAATCTTGCAAAGTTGACACAAAAACTTAACCATTATACCCTGTCTAACCATTTATTAAATATTTAACTTATTTATTTATTTGACTCATTTTTCTTTGACTCATTAATAAATATTTATTTTGGGGTTACCATGTGCCAGTAAGACAGTGTCACATACTGGAGTTACAACCATGGAAGATGACAGTGTAGAAGCCTGCCCTCCTGGAGTTCAAGTGTGGGTGAGGGGAAGGGGGATTAGAGATCAATATTCAATCAGTAGTAAGAAAATAAGTAATTGCAATAATGATAACTTCTGAAAGGAGCATATACTTTTCTAGCAGGGAGCCTGCAACAAAGGGATTTTCCCTAACCTAGGAAAGCATTAATCACTCCCATGAAAATATGACCTCTAAACTGTGGACTGTTGGGTGAATATAAGCTGGTCAGTATGAAGAGAATAAAGAGGAAAGACTTGGAGAAAGAGGGAACAGCAGGTGTAAAAGGTTTCAGGAGTGAAAGAGCTTTGATTCAGTTGAGGCAAAAAATAAGGCCAATCTAGTTGGAACATTGACAACAAGGAAGAATAAAGAGAAGCATGTGAGATGTGACTAGAGAAGAAGACAGGAATGAGATTTCCTAGTGCTTTGCAGGCTAATACTAGATGATGAATGTTTTTGTATACTTAGTTTTCCTGCCTTTGGGTGGACTAAATTTATCCCTATATTCTGCCATGGAATCCAGACAGACTGGTTGGCCCAGATTTAGGAGACCTGTGGTTACTTCACAATGTACACTTAAACTGTGCCAATACAATCTTATTTCTCCTCAGGGGCGGGTTGCTAGAGCAATGTATCAAGAAACATACTGCTTCTTCCTCTGGAAACTCGACCTATAATGGGCATCTAAGGCTGAAGCTGCCAATGAATCCAAATGAAGAAGTCTGCCTGAGAATAAAGTCAGTGGAAAGAAAAGCACAATGGAGAGAGAGAAGAATGGGTTATATCCCTGAGAATATAAGCAAATTACCTATACAACCATGTCTAAAGAATACATCATTGACTATTTGTCAGCTTTGTGAACCAATAATTTAGTTGTTTATTGAATCTTTTGAGTATGTTTTTTTTTCACTGATGGCTAAAATAGCCCTTAAACATTCTGGACTTTATAAATACAGGGTGGTGGTAATTTTACCACATGCTCCATAAAGTTCTCTTTATAATTTTCTCATATTGAGTCAAATGCAGCAAAGTGGAAAAAAAAAAAAAAAGTAGAAGGATATGCAAAAGAATTTTCTTCGGATTGCTCCTATTCATCTCCTAGGAATGAAGGAGGAAAAAGTAGTTGGGTGTCTCTGGAGGAAATAGAGGAAAAATTACTTAGGTATATATGTGCAGTCAATATACATTTATTAAACACCTATTGTATGCCTCATATTTTCTAGGTGTTGAGGACAGAGAAACAACCTTTAATAATTTCCTGACATCATGGAGATCCTGTTTTAGGGAACTTGAGTTTATGTGTTGAGATCATGTTAATTTAAAATGTAAAAGCAGGGCTAACAAAATTGACCCTGCATGAATTGGATAGAAAATATTGTGATTTACTAAATTCATTTGGGTAATTAGATTCCATTTTCTTTTGATTGGGTCTTGGAAGGAAATGAGCCAACATAAGTATGCTCTGGTTTCTGATATATAAATATCTTTTAAAAATATAAACAATGAGGTGTTGTTCTGCTCTGAATTTAAAAAATGTAGGGACCTGCAATTTGTATAACATTACAAGACAAAAATGTATTTCTCTGACTCTCTTTGGACTAAAAAGAAAAAAAAAAAAAAAAAAGGAATGGTACAGGTACTGATTCCAGAGGAGCCAGTAGCCATCTACCATTAGCAATTTCCTTTCTCGGGAACAATTCCTGCCTTGGTGGAATAATTCAGTAGTAAATAGTTGACAGCACCTCTTTCTTTGTTGATAGAATTGTTTATAGTGGAGATTTAGGAGTTAATATGGAGACACAGTTCCCGTTAGTATACTGGTATACCAGTTTGGAATAGATGATTTTGTCTTGAACTACCATTAAGGTCCTGGAGAAAAGGAAAACTAAATTAAAGGGATATATAGGAATTTGGTTTGTCTCTTTTTTGTGATTTGATTATCTATGGAAGACAAGGGATAAAAGGCCATTCCAAAATTTCTAACCCATTTAATAGGGTAACACTTAAAGTAGAATTCCTGAGAATGATTATATGAAAAGATGATTTTTAACTAGGTGACATATGGATTACTAGATGTTGGAGATTGAGTCATGTCCCTCATAAAGGACATGTTCACTCCCTAATCCCTGGTCCTGTGGGTGTGAACCCATTTGTAAATAAGACCTTTGAAGATGTTATTATTAGTGAAGGTGTGTGAATGAGTATGGGGACTTAATCCAGTTGGCCGAAGTCTTTATAAGCAAAAGAAGTTGGACACAAGAGAAAACTATGGGGAGAAACTAGAAGCCAGAATCAATGGTAGTCAAAATAGAAAGGAGAGAATATCACCATGAGATAGAAAAGCTTAGAAACGTAAGGATTGCCAGCCAGCCAGAGCACTACAAACCCCAGAAGGAAGTGAGCCTTCTAGCTTCTGAAAGAGTGAGCCAATAAATTCCTAGTTTTAGGCCAATCCATTGTATGGTATTTGTTATAGCAACCTAGAAAACTCAGCCACTAGATGTGAATTCTTCTAGCACCCTGAAATTGCTACACTGTATTGAAATTTCCTTTTGATTTCCAATACCATGTGTTATCCTCTACTCCCACACCCACACCCTATTGATTAAAATTCCTGGAGAGAAGGAACTGAGAGTTGTCTCCTAAATTATTTCTAGTGTTTAAAACCACAATTAACACATTGTAAGCAATAGCTGCACATTTTTAATTAAGTGAATAAATGAATAAGAAATCAATTAAATCAGATTTGAAGGAAACGGCATTTGTTTGTTCTTTCTAATAAACATTCAGCTATATGTCTGGAATCTTTTTTCCAGGAATATTGTGTGCATAATTTCAATATTTTAGTTGGAAAATAACTGGAACCAATACTATTTTGGTATGATAGATTGTGCATCTGTAAGATACAACATGATATGGCTTTGGGTGAGAAGAGGAGAAAGATGTGCAATAAGATCTCACACCCAGAAACACCTCCTACCACAGATACTTGATCTGATATCTCTGCCATTAAAATTATGACAATGTATTAGACAGCAAAGGCAGAGGCCTTATAAGGTCACTCTAAAAATGCACATTTATTATCTGTAGTAAAGGAGATTAACAAAGACAAATGTTTTCTAATGACTGACAAATCAGTAGTGCCTGACATATCACCACAGATTCATTTATTATAAAAGCTCAAGAGAATTGTGAGAAGATGCCATCAGATTAGGCAGGCAGGGCTGAACTCTCTCACAAAACCAACAAAGAAAGAGCCAAAAGCTGTCTGAAGGACCTCTTTTGGGGGTCAGCAGATGAGGACTGTGATTCACATCTCCCAGGAAGATGAGGGACAGAGAGATGAAGAACTCAAAACAACAAACATGAGTTAACATACCCCCCCACACACACTACCCTCGTGCAGTGGCCTGGAAGTGCTCCTCTCCCCTACCCCAAAGGTATTAAGATGGAGTAAAACCCCTCGCTCACTGCAGCTGACTGAGAGGGGAACAGACATCTTCCCTGTCAGTGTTACAAGGGGAAAAGGAGGAAGAGTCAGGGGGCTTTTCTTTAGTGATTTTGGCCAACAGAGTCTGTTTTGAATATTGGCTCTGGCCAGACCAAACACAGGAAAAGGGAGGTTGAAACACCTCTGTGGAAAGGGGCCCTGGCAAATGCCATCTGCTGGCCTGTTTGGAAATTACATTGTACAAAACTGCTTTTGATTCTCTCTGTACTCTAACTCCTGGGAGAAAATCTGTGCTCCATTAGTAAGTCCCTGTCACAATTTTGATAACTTAAGCTGGACAATTTTAAATGATAATCACACAACTCAAATAATTGAAAGAAAATATGACTAAATAGATAAAGGATATTAAGAAGACACTGGGTGAGCATAAAGAGCAATTTGAAAGCCTGTAAAGAAAAGTAACAGAGCTTATGGAAATGAAATACATGATGGATGAGATTGAGAATACATTAGAAGCACGTCAGAGCAGATTTGATTTGCTCAAAGACAGAACAACTGAAATGGAAAAGACAGGAGAACAGAAAGAGAAAAGAAAGGAAAAAATGGAACAGGTCTCAGGGAATTGAATGACAATGCAAAATGCAAAAACATATCCATTATCAGTGTCCCAGAAGGAGAAGAAAATGGAAAAGGGGCAGAAAGAATATTTGAGGAAATAACCACCGAAAACTTCACAACCCTTATGAAAGTCATAAATATCAATACCCAAGAAGGACAACACACCCCAAACAGAATAAATCTGAATAGATCTACCCTGAGACATCTACTATTCAGAATGACAAATACCAAAGAGATAAAAAGAGAAAAGCAAAACATCACTTACAAGGGAACCTCAACAAGATTAAGTGCCAAACTCACACCAGAATCCATGGAGGCAAGGAGAAAGTAGTAAGATGTATTTAAGATACCGAAAGGGGAAAACTGCCAGCCAAAAATTCTGTTTCTGGCAAAACTGTCCCTCAAAAATGAGGGTGAGTTCAAAGTCTTCACAGAAAAAGAAACACTGATAAAATATGTTACCCAAAGACCAGAATTACAAGAGATACTAAAGGGAGTGCTGAAGCCTAAAAGGAAAAAAACAAAACAAAACAAAAAAAAACCAAGGGTGAGAGACTTGAAGAAGAGTGCAGAATATGAAGATGATTAGGAAAGGTAAATTAAAGGGAAAAAGATAGACAACAGTATGATAAGGCAACCAAAAGCCAAAGGACAAAATGAATGAAATAAATAATGCCTTTAGAGTAATAAATTGAATGTCAATGGCTTGAACTGCCCAACCAAAAGACATAGACTGCTAGAATTTATAAAATAATATGAGCCATCTACATTTTGTCTATGAGACTCACCTTAGAATAAGGACACAACCAGGTTCAAAGTGAAAGATTGGAAAAAGATATTCCATGAAATAATAACCAAAAAAAAAAAAAAGCTGGAGTAGCAATGCTAATATCAGGCAAAATAGATTTTAAGTGCAAAAATTTATAAGGGATGAAGAAGGTCATTATATATTAATGAAAGAGGCAATTCACCAAGAGGAAATAACTATAATAAATATGTAGGCAACTAACTTGATTGTCCCAAGATACATGAGACACACATACTGGCAAAGCTGAAGGTAGAAATCAATGTCTCTATAATAATAGTTGTAGACTTCAATACACCTCTCTCAGTATTGGATAGAACATCTGGACAGAGGATAAATGAAGAAAGAGAGAGATTGAATAATATGATAAATGAACTAGATCTAACACATCTATATAGCATTGCACTCCAAAACCGCAAGCTATACATTCTTTCAAGTGCTATTGTGTCATTCTCCAAGATAGACCATTGTTATGTCACAAGAAAAATCTCAATAAATTAAAAAAATTTGAAATTATACAAAACACTTTCTCTGATCATAATGGAATGAAGCTGGGCATCAATAATGGATGGAAAAAGGGAAAAGTCATAAATATATGGAGATTAAGCAACTCATGCTTAAATAAGCAGTGAGTCAAAGAACAAATTGCAAGAAAATTCAGCAAATATTTTGAGACAAATGAAAACGAGAATACATATCAAAACTTGTGGGACACCGCAAAGGCAGTGCTGAGATTGAAATTTATAGTCCTCAATGCTTACATTTAAAAAAAAAAAAAAAGAATGAACTAAAATAGAAGTTTAACCACATACCTGGAGGAACTACACAAAGAACAACAAACTAATCCCAAACAAAGCCAAAGGAATGAAACAGTAAAGATCAGAGCAGAAAGAAATGAAATCAAGAACAGAGAAACAGTAGAGAGAATGAACAAAACCAAAAGTTGTTTCTTTGAGAAGATTACCAAAATTGACAATCCCTTAGCTAGAATGACAAAGAAGAAAAGAGAGAAGACACAAAGTTTTTAAAAAATCAGAAATGAGAGGAGGGGAAATTACTACTGATCTCACAGATATAAGAGAGATCATAAGAAGATTCTGTGAACAACTGTATGCCAAAATGTAGACAATGTAGATAAGATGGATGCATTAGTCAGCCAAAGGGGTGCTGATGCAAAGTACCAGAAATCTGTTGGCTTTTATAAAGGACATTTATTTAGGGTAGAAACTTACAGTTACAAGGCACAAAAGAGTCCAGCTCAAGGTTACTTAAGAGGTACATTCTCATCCAAAGTCTGTTGCCACATATTGACGCAAAATAGTGGGTTATTTCTGCAAGAGTTCAGACTTCCTCTTTCCTCTTAAGGCTCCATGGTCCTACCTTCTTCTAATCTCAGCTATAGGCTGGCATAAAGCTCATCCCTTTTTCTAGGCTCATTTCTTTCCAGACTCTTCTGCCCTGGTCTCTTCACAAGGTCAGCTGTAGACTATCAGGCTCATCTCTCTTCCTGGGGCTGCAGGATCCCATCTAATTGAGTCTTTTCTTTTTTTCTCATGTGTCTGTTTCTCTGTCTGTCTACTTCCATGTAAGAGTCTGTTTTATTAGCCCAAGGTGGCTGGAAATCCATACAGAGTCACACTCTAATGACTTGCTTGAATCAAAGCCCTAATCTTAACATAGTTTAATAAGATGTCTCAGCTGAATCTAATACAGTTAAAGGGCATCACACCCAGAGAAACAGACCAGTTTACAAACATAATCAATATCTCTTTTTGGAATACATAAATAATATCAAACTGCCATAATGGACAAATTCCTAGAAACACATGTACTACCTATACTAACCCTAGAAGAATAAGAAGACTTCAACCAACAAATCACAATTGAAGAGATTGAAACAGTTATCAAAAACTTCCCAAAGATGAAAAGTCCAGGACCAGAAGGCATCACAGGTGAATTCTACCAGTCATTCAAAGATGATATAATAGCAATATTCCTCAAGCTCTTCCAAAAAAATTGAGCAGGAAAGAATGCTACCAAACTTATTCTATGAAGTCAATATCACTGTAATACAAAAACCAAAGATACTAAGAAAAAAGAAAACTATAGACCAATATCTCTAATGAATATAGATGCAAAAATCCTCAACAAAATACTTGCAAACTGAATCTAAAAGCACATTTAAAGAATTATACACCATGAGCAAATGGGTTTTATCCCAGGTACGTAAGGATGTTTCAACACAAAAAAATCAATTAGTGTAATAAACCTACATTGAAAAATTGAAGAAGAAAACTCACATGATCCTCTCAATTGATGCAGAAAAGCATTTGACAAATACAGCACCCTTTCTTGATAAAAAACAGTCCAAAAAACAGGAGTAGAAGGAAGCTTTCTCAATATGGTAAAGTGCATATATGAAAAACCTACAGCTAGCATTGTACTCAATAGTGAAGGATTGAATGAAAGCTTTCTCACTGAGATCAGGAACAAGACAAGATTGCCCACTGCCACTATCATGATTCAATATTGTGCTAGAAGTTCTAACTAGAGAAATTAGGCTAGATAAAGAAATAAACATCACCCAAATAGGACAGGAAGAAGTAAAATTGTCACTATTTGCTGATATGATCTATATATAGAAAATCATGAAAAACCTTCAACAAAGCTACTAGAATTAAGAGACGAGTTCAGCAAAGTGGTGAGATACAAGATTAATATGTAAAAATCAGTAGTGTTTCTATACATTACTGATGTACATTCTGAGAAGGTAATCAGAAAAAAATTCCATTATAATAGCCACTAAAACAATCAAATATTTAGGAATAAATTTAATAAAAAATATAAAGGACCTATATTCAGAAAACTACAACACATTCCTAAAAGAAACTGAAGTCTTAAATAAATGGAAGGATATTCTGTGTTCATGATTTGGAAGACTAAATATCTTTAAGATGTCAATTGTACTCAAATTTATTTACAGCTTGAATGCAATCCTCATAAAAATTCCAACAGCATTTTTTGCAGAAATGGAAAAGCCGGTAATGAAATTTATTTGGAAGGGTAAGTGGTCCTGAATAGACAAAAATGCCTTAAAATAGAAGACTGATGTTGGAGGATTCTCACTTCCTGATTTTAAAGTACATTGCTTAGCTTTACTGATTAAAACAGCATGGTACTGTCATAGAGACAGACAGATGGTCCAATGAAACTGAATCTAGAACTCAAAAATAGACTCTCACATCTACAACAAGTGATTTTTGACAAGGCTGTCAAGCCCACCCAGCTGGGCCAGAACAGTCTGTTCAACAAATGGTGCTGGGAGAACTGGATAGCCATATCCAAAATAAAGAAAGAGGACCTGTATCTCACACCTTTTACAAAAATTAACTCAAAATGGATCAAGGACTTAATATAAAAGTGACAACCATAAAATTCCTAGAAGGAAATGAAGGAGAACATCTTCAAGATCTTTTGGTAGGCAGTAATTTCTTAAACCTTACATGCGAAGCACGAACAACAAAAGAAAAAATAGATAAATGGGACCTCCTCAAAATTTTTTGCACATCAAAAGACTATGTTGAAACGTGAAAAGTCAGCAGAATCACAAGGAGAAAATATTTGGCAATCACATATTCGATAAGAGTTTAATATGCATGATATATAAAGAGATCATACAACTCAACAATAAAAAGACAAACTACTCAATTAAAAACTGAGCAAAAGGCTTGAAAAGAAATTGTCCAAGGAAGAAATACAAATGGTCAAAAAACATAATGAAAAGTTGTTCAATATCAATAGCTCTTAGGGAAATGCAGCTCCAAGCTACAAGGAGATATCCTTTCACACCTATTAGACTAGGCACTATTAAATAGTCAGAAAATTGTAAATGTTGGAAAGGATGTGGAGAGATGGGAACACTTATTCATTCTTGGTGGGAATGTAGAATGGTATAGCCACTGTTGAGGACCGTTTGGCACTTCCTAAGCAAGTTTAATATAGACTTGCCATGTGACCTGGTAATACTATTACTATGTATATACCCAGAAGAACTGAGAGCAGAGATAGGAGCAGATATCTGCACACTAATATTCATAGAGGTGTTATTCATGATTGCCAAAAGCTGGAAATAACCCAGGTGTCCATCAGCTGATGAATGGATAAACTAATTGTGGTGTATACACACCATATTCTGGAGCAGTAAGAAGAAATGAATTTGTGAAGCATATGACAACTTGGATGAACCTGGAGGACATTATGTTGAGTGAAGCAAGCCAGACACAAAAGGACAAATACTATATTATGTAAACTCATGGAATTAGTAATTAGAATATAGGTCACCAGAAAATAGAATGAGAGTAGAGAATGGAAAGTTGATGGTTAATCTGCAGAATTGGTTAAAAGGTTGTTTGTAAATCTTTGGATAGAAATGAAAATGGTGAGAGTACATCATGGTGTTTGTGACTATCAGAGCTATTATATGGGTATGACAGTGGTGGAAAGGGAAAGCCTAAGGACATTTATATTACTAGAAGGAAAGCTAAAATCTGTAACATGGGACTGTATAACATAGTGAAACCTCATGTTAAATATAAATATGGGTGATATTGCATATATAAGACAGGTTTACAAAATATAAATACAAATAACTAGAGAGAAGGAAACAGAACAGTGGCTATGCATGGCAGGTGAAGCATAGAAAGATTAAGAGGTGATATGTTTTATTTGTTTGGTTAGGTTTTGTTCTTTAGTTGTATTATTTATTATTACTGAAACAATGAAAATGTTCTAAAAATGATTGAAGTGAATGCACAACTATGTGATTATAATGAATACCATTGATTGTCCACTTTGGTTGGATTTATGCTTTATTAATATGTATCAATAAAATTGATTTGTTTAAAAGAATCTCATTGTTGGGGATTGGGTATAGTTCAGTGGTTGAGTGCCTGCTTCGCATGTAGGAGGTACCGTTTTCAATCCCCAGTATCTCCTTAAAAAAAAAAAAAAAAAAGGCTCATTACTAGTTTAAAATTAGTGGAGTTTGAGCTGGAAAGTGTTGAAAGGCAAAAATAACAACAACAGAACAAATGAGTAAACATAATCCAAAGTCAGGAAATTTGAGCAAACATAAACGTTTCAGTCAAAGGCCAAATCCAAAGCTTAAGGACCTCAAATGAGTTCATTAAACATTTCCCACACAACTGGTGTTCAAAGTGCTGAATTTAATAATGCAATTAACCCAGAAATGAAGCATTGCTCTGCGGATATCATCTGGGATACTCCTAGATTTGCCAGTCGAACCCGTATGGTTCCATGCAGGATAGTAACAACAGCAGAAGTCTCAGTAGAGACTTGTCCTAGATCCTCTGCTGTTGATCCAGTAAATGATCCACAGCAGCAGCAAGCACATGCTTGAAAGGAATGACTTGGCTCTGAGAGTCTGTTCTATCTTGGAGCCCTGTGTGTCAAGCTCAGAGGAGGCCAGTCATCCATCAGGAGCCACTGCCAGTGGCTTAATGCTCTTTCCATTTACTTCACGTGAACTGGAGTTGGGCTTTGCTCAGTGATGGAGTGTAAATGCAGAGTGTAGATCCCAGGAGATGATAATGGTCTGCTTCAGGGAAAGCTGGAGCATGTGCACCCACTAGTATAAAACCATTCTGTTTTCTTGCCTGTCTTTGAAAGGAGTATAAATAATCAGATGCTGAGCATTATACAAAACATAAAAAGAGATTTGGGCCAGGGAGAGTTTCTGTAAAGAACAAGTAAGTATGGTCTTGATAAGTCAAGCAAAACATCACTTGCTGGCACCACTGTTGAGGGCCTTTTCTTAGGAAATTATATTCTGCCCCATACTAAGAATTATCACAGTAATCTTTTTACTCTGTTTCTCAGCTCTCACCCTGCCTCCTTCTGCTCCTTATCCTGTTTCTTTTCATTTGTGAATTTGATCAGCTTAAAGGGAAGAATGTAGAGTCAGTAACCTCCATAGTTTGAATAAAAAGGCTGAAATATTATAGGCTTAAGAATAAAACACATTAATTATGTAGATAACTTCCATTTATGGAAAAAATCCCTAGATATTTGGCAGAAATAATATCATATCGGGGAAAAGGTCACTTTTTTTGCATTCTATTACACTGCTAGTGAGGAGAGACCAATTAAAAATAAGGACCAGTACATATTTTATTTTTATAATTTAGGTTAAATACATGTGTGTGTACAGATTCATTGCTGAAATAGCTTGGCTGAACTTTAACCACGCATCCCCACCACTACCCCAACACCTTATTGGTACCTTTTGCTGTTTATCACTAAAATTTCTGTTCCTTTGCTTTTTGCCAGTTATACTAAGTAATGCTCCCAGATATAGTTTTGGTCCTGTCAGCAGTTTAAGCATCAGAAGGAACATAGTGTGGATTTTTCAAAAATTCTCCCCCACCCCACAGAGTTCTCCTTCCTACACTTGAACATGATTGATTGCAAGTCTAACGTGTGGTATTATGATTTATACTTTAAATTGTTTTCTTAAATGTAATTTCAGTATCCAACACATATATTCACAAAGAAGATATATCCATTTAGGAAGGGGAAGGGATACAATACCCCCAAAATATTTGAGAAAAATTTCTTTAAGAAAGTGGTTTGATAATTTTATTTGTTGTTTTATTGTTTTTTTACCCATCTCTCCAAAAGAAAATAATCTTAACCAGTTATAATATGATAAACATAGTAGTATTAAGTTTTGTTTTTTTCTGTTCTTACCAGAATGGAAAGGGAAATCAGAAATTCCTAAAAACCTTAAATACAGCCTGCTAGGAAATTCTTTCCTTTGGAAGTTATATGAATTCCTTAAAACCACATGGGCATTATTTACTCTTTAGTTTGTTACTGCTATCTTTATAAATAGCCCTCCAGTGGCCCTAAATAGTGATCAGAGCTTTCAAATTTGCCTAAGTTGTTAAAGCATTAAAAAAGTGTAATTTAGGTACATGAAGTGTGTGGCTTGACAAATTACAATGAACACTTCTTTTCTTTCAGATTGAACTTTCTTTTTTTCAACTACATTTTCCTCTTCCTTGAACAGGATAAATTTTCACTGGCAGGGCCACTAATAGCCTCAGTTTCACTATCTAATGATAACTCTATTCAGATGTAATGGTCTTTGACAAATTGAATTCTAATGTTTAATGTATGCAGAATCTCTTTGTTTTGAATGTGGGAAGATAGAATCCCTTGCTTTAGGAAGTTAGCAGGTTAGGTTGCAACATAGTACTACTTATGTTTTAAAATATATAGTATAACATATGATCTGCTACACTACAGAAAATGTTTTCAAGCTTAGAACATAAGTCTGGTTCTCACTATGTTGATATTTCTGCAATAATAATTGTGAACTATTTGCAATTCGTTCACCTTAAGTTCATAGACACACCACATGCATACATATACAAACATAGTCATTTTATTGCTACTGTATATATTCAGTACTTCTATTTCTATGAAAATCATTCAGTACTTATGAAACCCTTGTATGTATCTAAACCTAAGTTAAGTGATTAAAGAAGCAGTGATGATGAACACTTTCAAAGACCCTGAGTGAGTAAGGTTGGTGCCAAATTAGAGAGCAGTGGAAGAGTGGAGAGGCTTAAATTAGAGATTTTTTTTCTTTTTTAGCTGGAGCAACATGAAGTATTAATGAGGCCCCAAATGTTACCTGAATCTTGCATGGCTAGAGTGATTAGAAATAGAAGTGAGTAGCAACAGGGCAAGGAATTTAGAAGTTGAAGATGTTTCCTCTAAATTTGTTCAAACATATTAAATAACCAATATCTATCTTTGATGCTTGAAAGAACATTCAAAAAGTTATTGAATTTATATACCTACTCATCTTGATGAAGAAGATGTCAGCTTATTAGGTATTTCTGCATCCTATAAAAAGAGCATACAGGATAGATATTGCAACTAACTACAAATAAAGATGAAGCTACACAAAGAAGGTACTAAAGAAATGATATTACTGCCAAAACCAATGATGTTGGGAAGCCCCCATATCTTACTGGAGACCCAGAGGTGTAATGTCTGTCAGATAGAGCCTATTATAATTTTTGAGAAGAATTTTAAGTACACAACAAATAGTTTCTGCCAAACTCAGAGGCGTTCTTAATCCCTAAATTATCTCTTTTAGAATATGCTAAGGACCAGACCACTAAACTAAGATGTTGCAATTGCTAAACAGAATTTAGAATAACTGAGCTGATATTTACTTATCAGCTCATGATTGTATTCAAGTCTAATTACACATAATGCACATACAGCATCTTAAAACAAATCACCAGGATTTTGTGGCAATATTAGAACAATCTGGTTTGATCCACATATGGAAGGTGCAAAATGCACAGATTATCTCATGAAATCCAGGTTCCACAAGATCATTTGAGTGTGCAGATGAAGGGAAGCAAATTATTTTTTTTTTAGACCTCAATTATAGGCACTATTAGAAAGTAAAATAAATTAAAATGATTTTGATTTCTCAGTAAGAATTCTTAACTTTTGTGAACACCATATTAGTTTGGCAGTTAAACTGTATTTTATATGTGCATATGTGGGTTTTTTCTTAATGTGCTTTATCTATCAAGCTTGAGCTAGAGGTAGGCTAATTTATTTCATCATAATCATACATTTGTCATTTCTTCCTTTGTAAATCTGATGCTCTTATATTTTATTTTATTTTTTTGATGCAAAGCTGTTAGGTGCATAATAATCAAAGAGATCTATAACTGCTTGAATAAATATTTTGTTCTTCCATATGACCTTTAATTCATTTCTTTAAGTTCTGTATTTGTCTGGTTATATCATTCAATTCCAACTTATTTTTGTTAGTATAGCTTTTCTAGGTTTTACTGTCGATTTTTCTATGCATTTTGATAATTTTTGCTATGCCTCATATACTAGTATGTAGTTTTTATTTGTTCTTCTTTTAACCTGATATTATCTGAATTTAATGGGAAAATTTAATCTGTTTACACTTGGCAAACTACTTGTAGCCATTGGGCAATTTTATGTAATTATGAATTCCAAAAATATATATTGGATTATGCTTGTAAAGTGATCAGTTCATTTGGGCATGATTAAGTTATGATTAGGGTGTTGACTGGGCCACATCTGTAGAGTGTCGAGCCCCACCCCTTGGTGGGTGGGAAATAAAAAAGGCATCACAAAGAACAAAGTTGCAGCAGTTCTGAAGTTGGAGTTTTGATGCTGGAGCCCAGGGAGGCAAGCAGATGGAGGAGCTTGGACGTGAGGAAAGAAAGAAGGCCCTGGGATAGAGATGAACCTGATAGTCTACAGCTGGCCTCATGGAGGGAAGCAAAGCCTAGAGAGCCTCATAGGCTACAGCTGACCTTGTGGAGGAAACAGAGACACTGAGACCGGAGAGAAACACAGCCCCAGGAAGAGAGGAACCCAAGAATCCTGAACCCTGGCAAAAGTCGGCAGCTGTCTTGCTCCACCATGTGGCAATGAACTTTGGTAAGAGAAGAAACTTAAGCTTTATGGCCTGGTAACTGTGGACTTCTACCCCCAAATAAATACCCTTTATAAAGACCAACCATTTTCTGGTATTTTGCATTAGCACCCCTTTGGCTAATTAATACACTACTTATATATTTGGAATTTTTTCTTTCATCTTATTTTGCTTTTATCTGCTTACGGAATTTTCTTAAAAAGGAATGAAGTATTGGTACATGGAACGACATGGATGAATCTTGGAGACCTTATGTTGAATCAAGTAAGCCAGTCACTGAAGGACAAATATTACATGGCCTCACTGATATGACTTAAGCAAATCAAGCAGACTCACAGAGCTAGAGCCTGGAAGATAGGTTATCAAGAGACAGAAAGAGACCAGAGAGTGGTAAGCTGATGCTCAATATGGACAAAATCTTTGATAAGGTGGAAGGGGGTGGTTGGGCAGTGGATGGGAGTGATAGTGGTGCAGTGATCTGACTGGGTTGGATGGTGCTGGAATGTGAGGGGGAGTAGGTTGGAGGGTTGGGTTGAACAATCCATACTGGAGGGAGGGCTAGAGGAAGGAACAGGTGAACTCTGGGGATTTGTAGGTCTGTAATTAAAACTACAATGGTGGGAATGTTCTTTTGGCAAATATGGCAGGGGAGGGTTACTGGTGCAGGGCATTGGGTGTGGGGGATATACAGGACAGGGCTCACCCAGGGCATGCTTCTATGAAATATGAAAGTGTTCATCTTGTCATAATGTGTTTTCTCAGTGGATGGAGATTCACACAATAAACAAGAAAATTAAACTCCCATCCTAGGGAGTCCTGCTATGTTCTCAATTACAAGGACAAGAATCTCTTGAGACTTAAGCAGTGCCTAATAACAGAAAACAGACCAATATGTCAAGCTTTCAATATTATTGCATGTAACTATGAACTACATTCTTCAAAAATTTAAACTTAATGGTTACCATAGGTTCTGAGGGGAGGGAGAGGGAAGAATAGAATAGATGGAATATGGGGCTTTTTTGGGGCATTGGAATTGTTCTGCATGATCTTGCAATGATGGATACAGGCCATTTTAAATTTTGTCAATACCCACAAAAGTGTACAGTGCAAATGTAAACTGTAATGAAAACTGTTGACCATTGTTAGTAGCAAGGCTTCAATATTTGTATATCAATTGTAACAAATATACCACACATGTGTAAAATGTTGTTAATAGGGGAGAGTGGGAGAGGAGGATAGAGTTAGGTATACGGGAACCCCCTATATTTTCTATGTGACTTTTCTGTAACCTAAGGCTTCTTTGAAGATAAAGCAAATCTTCATATGCTTTATGACATATATGACACTGGAAAAACATACTGAAGACATTGTCACTGCACATGAAAGATAACAAATCTCATGATGAAAGACAGTGAATTTTTAAAAAAAATTTTAATTTCCTCTATGGCATATGAATATGTTCGAGTGGTCATGGGGAATTGTTTTGGGGGATGGAGACCCACACAATAACCAAAAGAATACTGGATTCTCATCTTGGGAAATCCTGCTACATTCTCTAATAGAGTGATAAAAATCCCCAGAGTACATGGGCAGTGCCAAGCAAAGGAGAACAGAATATTATGCCAGTCTCTTGATATTGATGGTTGTACTTATGAACCTTTTATTGTGAAATTGAAACTTACCTTAGTATTATGTGTTGCCTAAGAGTTACCTCCTGAAAGCCTACCTGTTGCTCAAATGTGGCTTTTCTCTAAACCACACTTAACATATAAACTTATCCCCTTCCCTCTGGCATGGGACATGACTCTCAGGGATGAGCCTCCCTGGCACCAAGGGATTATTAACAAGCACCAACCAGTGGTGCATCTGGAAAAAGACCTTGACTGAAAGGGGGAAATATTAAATACAAATGAGTTTTTGTGGATGAGTTTTCCAAGTGAGTTGGAAGGCCATTCCAGAGGTTACACTTATGCAAGTCTCAGCATGAGCTCATTGACTGCCACAGTAAGCAGTGTCTCAAACAGAAGGGCTCTTGAGGGCTCTAGACATATCTAGACACTATAGGCAGGGCTGGCAAGATCAGGAATTTGGCATCTTGTCAGTGACCTTACTTTGGAATATATGCTTCCCAATGTAACAGAGTTAGACTCATTTGTAATTTCCCTACACCGTGGCTCTTCTGCCCCTTTTATTTGCTCTTATAATTAACACTATGCTCATTAAATATATGTCCCAGTGACTTAAATATGTTCATATGCCAGTTGAGCCCCGAGTCTCAGTAGAATTGCAACACTCACACTCCAGTTCTTCGGACTAATCCAGTACAACTAACAAAAGGATGATGATGGACAACACTTATCCCAAAAAACAGAGATTATCTATAACTGCAAGGAATACAGTTCCATCCATCTGCCCCATGGGATCTACGTCCTCTCTCAATCAAACACAGAGTGGGCATCACCAGCCCAAAATTCTCGAGATTGAGGAATGAATAAACATAAAAGGGGAATGTAACTATGGACTAAAGTAGACTTATTATTATTCTGGCAATTGAAGAACTTGTATCATTGATGTAAAGGCATTGGCCACCAGAGGTTCTGAGGGGAGGGAGAGGGAAGAATAGGTGTAACATGGAGCATTTTGGGGATATTGGAATTTCCTGTATGACATTGCAATGATGAATACAAGATATTATACATTTTGTTAAAATCTATAAAATGTAAACTATAATGCAAACTATAGACCATGATTAGTAACAATGCTTCAATATGTTTACTTCAATTGTAACAAATGTACCACACTTACGAAAGATATTGTTAATGAGGGAAAGCATGGGGCATATAAGGGACTCCCTTATATTTTTGATGTGACATTTATGTAATCTAAAGCTTATTTCAAAATTTAAAAAAAAGAAAGGTTTGTACTCAGAAAGGGGAGATGGGTTATTAGCATGACACCATTAACATAATTCAGAATCTAAACAAATCAAAAGAATAAACCACGATATTCTCTTGATAGGTCTATGAAAATTAATAAAGCAAAAATTCTTTTTTTTTTTTTTTTTTAGAAATTTTTTTTTTTTTTTTTTATTTATCCCCCCCCTTGCTGCTTGTGCTCGCTGGGTCAGCTAACCACGCTGTGCGGGCGGGCTTGCCTTCACCAGGAGGCCCCGGGAACCGAACCCGGGGCCTCCCATATGGTAAACGGGAGCCCTACTGATTGAGCCACAGCCGCTTCCCAAAATTCTTTTTCTTGATTACATCTTTAATAAAGTAGAACTAAAAGGGGATAAAAACAATATTCAATTTTTTATTATTCTCCTGAATAAATGTTTTTAAAATATTAACTTTATTACCAATTTATCTGCTCATGGGATCAATGAAATTTCTCCATTCTCCAAATTATACCCACAATTTGTATTATTATCTAGAGTTGCAGGCTCTTATTTTCTTAAAAGCAACTGTTAGGGTTATTCTTTCTTTTCTCCCTTTTTTTTTTTCTTTCTTCCTAATATTTTATCAAATTCTTTGATCTGTATTTTCTCTTGGAACCAAGCGTTTGATTTGATTTAACTATTCTTCCTGTTGAAAGTACTTATGCAGTTGTTTTACTGAAGATCTGTGAATAAAAGTTGCAAAGTCTTTTATGTTTAATTTTTCACATTCTGAGCCCAAAATTCTCAGTACACAAGTATTTTTTTTTCAGCTTAGTTAAAATACTGCATTGTTTTCTGTCATACTCTTATGTGATAAAAATAATCTGGAGAAGCAATGGAAAGGAAGAGATAGACTAATTTATTGTAAGAATTATCATCAATAATTCAGGGAGTGATAGCTATTTAAAAGCGGCACTTTTCAAATTTACTAGTGGGCCATAAAAGCCAAAATCTTAAGTACATCAAATACATAGATAAATAAACAAACAAATATTTAATAAGGTTAAATGTAACCAATGAGACTACAAAATGTATGGACCTCTCTCAAGAATTAGCAAGCTCCTCTTTCTAAACCTAACATCAACAAACTCCTACTTGCCTGCCAAAAGAGAAAACAAAACAAAAGAAGATTAAGGGATAATTGTTGGATTTGACAACCTGCAAAGTAAATACAACTAAAAACAAATCAACAAAGTTGACATATACAAACAAGGGACAAATGTGCAATAAGATATCAGGCACAGAGAGTTAAAATCCATAGTATACACTCACTTACTTATCACTTAGAGAAAGAAGCTTTGAACATTGAACAGTCAATACCCAGAATAAAAGTTAAAGATGTTCAACAAAGCAGTTATCAAAGTAGAACAAATAAAAATAAAATGACATTTTCAGAATTAAGGCATATGTAAAAAAAGTATTTTATATTTTTAAAACAAAATATACCCAGACCCATACATTACATACTGGATATTTTTCTAGGGTGTTAGCTATATTATATTAATCCTTACAACATTCTTATAAAGCAGGCACTATTATTATTCCCTCTTTACCAAAGAGTAAATCGAGGCACAGAGAGATTCAATAACTTGTTTAATGTCTCATAATGGGTGGATTGGAGGAATCAGTATTCATCACCAAGCTGTCTGACTCCAATAGACTTCAGTTTCATCACTATGGGGCACGTGTAACTTGTCCACAACATTTCCTGTTATGGAGCACAACATTTTTCCAGGCATTATGCTAATCACTTTGTACACTGTTTCAAGTGATCTCTAAAGCAGAGTTCATTTTCTGCTTGAAATAGATGAGGAAACTCAGGCTCAGTTAGTTTAAGATAATTTCCAAAGTTGACAGGGCTACTAAATCAAGGGACCTGGATTCCAAAATGCAAATTCATATAGTCTCATGATCTCTGCAATGTGGTATATTGATTTTCAATATTTCTCTAAAGCAAAATGAGAGTATACCTTACTTTAAAAAATTCAATTCTTTAGACTATGTTTACTTCGTTTGTCAGGATCCCTACTAAGGAAAATAATTAGAAATGGAGACAACATTTTATGTTCGTTAATGTTCTTGGCAACCACGATAGACAAAAGATAGCAAAAGAAAGAAACGATTCAAACATGTAAGCACAGAGATACCTGAAATGGAAATGCTAACTGGAATGGTGTTATTTAAAATCAGTTATTCAAAGAAAATTTAATGATGTAAATTTATTTATTTTCAGTGTTTATTTATGCACAGAGAGACAATAGCCTACAAAACTATAGTAGTAGTTAACATAAAATTTCATAACAAATGATTTTATTTTTTTTGCTATAATTTCTCTATTTTCTAAAGTTTCCTGTTCTCAACTTTTTTATTTTGGAAATGTGACACAGGAAACAAGAGAAATGGGAAATGTTATAGTAGTATGCTCCAAAAGAATGTTTAATATTTAAGTTTTAATAAAAGCTTTATTTGCTCATATGTAATGGACATCTCAAGGCAATTAGGTACTCCATCGAATCTCTAAATTAGAAGAGATCCGGATGTTTCTGACAGTATTCAGATTTTGTTTTCATCCTCTGAGATACTGAGATTCACTGGGGAAACCTAGCATTCCAAATGTGTTAGAAAATACATAATGTGTCAACACATTGTGACATAGTAGTGATACTAGTGAAAGCTGTTTGGGTCTATTAATACATAAAACCAGTTCATTTTAATAGCAAGAAAAATATGATAAAGTTCAAGTTCTTTTTTCTTTTTTTCTTATTTGTTTCTGTAGCATTGTTTTATACATTAGGAAAAATTATATAATTATTTATTTTAAGATAAGTGATGCTTAGGCTGGAAATTCTTCTTTGGTTTGGAGCTGGTTATTTACAAATTACATCCAGAACTATTTTAGCCAAACATTGTGTTTTCTCGTTTATGTTATGTCCTTTTTAAAAATCTCTTCACCCCATCCCTGAAGCTATCAACCAAATGCCAAATGAGAGAACATTTTGCACTTTTACAGGAACTGCCACACATTGATTCATAAAATTTATTTGTTGACTGATTCACTGTTTCTGACTCTACCTTTCCAGAAAGACATAAAAGACAGAACAATAGCAGTAGATAAGTGAATTCAGCCTTACTAAAATATGCCAATGGTAGGAAAATGCCCACAGGAGTAAAGACTCAGGAGGCGTCTTTTTTGGTTACAGGTGAAATGACTTGACCTGCCTCTTCTGGCTTCACCTCCATTTTCTATGTGAATAAGTTGCACAGAAAATGTGTTTAATGTTTTTTTTTTTTTTTTAACTATATTAGTTAGTCACTTTTATTGCTGATTCTTAAATCTAAAGCACTTTTAGTAATAGTCAAATAAATCTTTAGAAGCATGAAGAATGCCTTATATTTGTTTTCATAATGATTCAACTCTGAAGATTCTAATCTTGGTTAATATATTGAATTGTTTCCATTTTGTCAATAGACATTTTGCAGAGATGACATTGAAACCTCTCTAGATGTATACTGATTATTGCATTTCCTACAGAAATGTTTGTAACTAATGTAAAGTTTGACAAGGTGACCTGGTGATAGTGATGGTATGATAACACGTTAACTAGAAATCCCACTACAGTTATCACTTAGGTTTAGGAAGGCAAAGGAAAGGTCTGCAGGATTTTTTTCCCCCTGAGGCAGCTTGTTTTTCATTTAGTTTGCTCTTTCATTATTATTAAAAATTGAAATTAAAAACCTATTTCCTTAGGCTCATCTTTAATATGTTAAGATATGTCAGATGTGTCCAACTGCATTGAACACTTTGAATGCACTCTATTTTAATCTTATTGATTACATTGATCCCAGTACACTCCTCAAACAGTACAGCCAAAAATATGCCATCCATTTCAGCGAATGAAACCCCTGGGTCAAGGTTAATTACAAGGCTTCTAAATGAAACAACTGAAAAGAGACAATGGTCAATTGAATATATACCCAAATAGAGTATGTGCATTTTCACTTACAACATAAGGGATGGAATTATAAGCTACAGATGCCAGTTCCCAGTTCCCCATGCCAGCTGGGGGTGGATTTGCTCCCACTCTTTCCCATTGGATTTGAAAACTGCTTAATTATCCTTGTATTCTAAATCCAAAGGCTGTGTTTGCAATGGGGCTCTGAGATCTAAATCCTTTCTTGATGCTGAGAGAGGTTAAATTCAGCTGTCTAAAGAGGATTTTTTTTTTTCTCATGTAGATACAAATTATACTTTCATATAGTAAGAAAAGGAAACATTTACATCTCTCCAATTAAACAAAATGAAATAAGTCTCTGTGTGGGAGAAAGGCGGTCGGAGATAGAAAAGCAAACTGGCACTTTTTTCAGGGACAGTCTAGCTATTTGCTATTCCACAGTTGCTTCAGGAGTCTGTAGTGGCAGCTGGTAGCGCTTCTCTGATGGCCGTGCTTCCAGGAAACAGCAGAGTGCTTAAACTTAACCTAAAACAATAAACTCAATCTTATTAATAAATTACTGCACTTTCCCTGCTTTTTTATACTGAACCCTTTCCAGAAAACATCTGTCTTCCTGGTTTCCCTTTTGCATGTGTAAAGTCACTCCTAAAATTCACAGCTTCCCAAGTATTTTTCTCTTCTCTATTTAAAAATGTGTTTTTCCCACTACCATCTGACAACCTTTCAATAGCATTGTGCCTACTATTTAGTTTTATTGTCTCTGTTGAGAACACTCTGCTCACTTACCAGACAATGAAGAACTTCATGACTAATGGGGAGAAAACATTATTAGGGCAAGGCTGTGAAATAAGATAATAACTTTATAGAAATTTAGCTTCAAATATCCCATCTATCTCTTAGACTCCATCCTCCAATTTCTTGGGTTATGATGAGATAGTTTATTTTATTTTGTTTCTAGCTATTAACAGTTCTTTCTTTTCTTTCCTTTTCTTTCCTTTCATTTTCCTTTTCCCCTCCCTTCCCCTCCTCTCCCTTCCTTTTCTTTTCTTTTCTTTGTTCTTCTTTTCTCTTCTTTTCTTTTCTGTTCCTTCTGTTATAAGAACCTTCCCTTCCACTTATAGTGTATATTCATGCATTTGCAGCTAACTAAATGCATTTCAAGACCCACTGATAATCATTGCTTCCCCTCTCCTTTATCCCTCCCTATTAAAATCTAATAGGGATTCAAAGGTTTTCATTAAGAGCATTTTCTTTAAGGTTTTTCTTTAGATAATTACCTAAAAGATCTATTCTTTTGTTGGTGTTGCTATTCAACAGTGTCTTTCTTTGGTCTGATACAAATGGAAATGAGTATTGAATCACATTCTTTTCTTATCAATAATCTATAGATGTTCTTCCATTGTCACCCAAATTTTATTATTGCAGTTGAAAAGTTCAATGCTATTTTAATATTCTGTTATTTTTGCCTGGAGGATAGATTTTTAAAAATTTGGCATAATTTGGTTTTCCTAGTCTCTGTCCATTTCTCAGTAACTACTTGATACATTGTAGACTATCAATTTTCAGAACAAATGAACCAATATTTGTTGAGTGCCTACTAATGCTAGGTCCTCTGGTAGATAACAAAATAGGTCCACCTCTGCTCATGAAGTTTGGAGTATGGTAGAGAAAGTGCACAGTTAAGTGTTTAAGTATAATAAGGCATACTAAGTTGGAGACATTTAGGAATTCAGTAAAGGTCTCTCTGAGAACATGAACAAATGGTTTGTTTTAGTGGATGGTATAGAAGTCATACAAGCTCTTCAACAAAACTGATTTTTCTCTCTGTTTACTTGAATTGCAGTATTACAAAATACTTGAAGGTCCTTGTGAAGTATAAAAGAATCCAGGTGTTGGATTCCAAGTCTCCTGCTTTGTTTCCCTTTTTCCTTCATCAATTAGACATTAGTTATGCTTAAAACACAGAGAAAGCAATTCCAGCTGAGGCTGAGCCAACAATCTTGTCAATCTCCAACCCAGACCAGATTTGAAGGTTTGGCCATGCTCAAACAAGAAGCAAGACAGTTATCAGGTTTAGCAGTGAGGAGGAGCCAGATATCCTTCTAGACAGAAGAAAGAGCATATGTGAAAGGCTGGAAGAGAAAGAAAACTTAGAAAATAGGAAAGAGATTATGAAGTAAACCTGGGGAGTCATTGAATGGGAAAAGATGTGTGGTGTGAACTGACTTGAAAAATCACTCTAGGAGGCTCTCTGACAGCAGTGAGTCTGGCCTGATCTGGTAGCTATAGTAAGCAAAGCTTAGGAAATTCTATTTCATGAAATGCTTCCCATTTAAATCAAAACAATAACAACCATGAAGATGCTAAATAACAACAACTTTTTGGAATAAATGGACTACATCCCTATATTTTTGTACTTGTTTCATATCTTGCATATCCTAAAACACATTTGCTTTGTTTAAAGTTTAGCTGCCTTTTCACTTCTGTACTAAATCTTTTTTGTTTGTTTGTTTGTTTGCTACACAAGAACTGTTTATTTAGCTAGTGAATACGTAGAGTAATAAATTTTTACTTCATGATAGCAATCAGGCCCGCTAACTCCCAGAAATAGGAATTAAATGTTTTGAATGTAGTTATAAAGGTCATAAAAAGTCTGATTAAACTGAGGTAGATTTATTGAAAATTTTGAGATTCGTTAAGTAGTTGTAAACAAAATAATTCCTCAGACAAATGCCTACTTTTCAGTATACATTTCATTATGGGAAGGAGGGAGAAGAATGTGCATTAACTGCTGAAATCCACCAAGCTGTGTATCAGTATTCTGTTACACCAAACAGTTTGAAGACAAGAGAAATGTTCTATTATAATTTCAGATTATGTTTCATATTAAAAGTTTGCTACAATAATTTTTCACACAAACATTTAGACTTCAACTCCAAGACTAAATATGGCATGATTTTTTGCTTTTAATCTTTCAAATAGCTAAAAATTTACAATTTAAAACCTACAACAAAGAAAAAGTTGAAGCAGTGTGTCTCTTAACATCATTGAATGACATCTAATGGTTAACTGTTAGTATTTTAAAAATTCAAAGAGTTAATGAATCCTTGCATTCATTCAGTCTTCTGTGCCTTAGCTAGGATGCATAACTGCAAAAGACAGCAGATACTGGTGAAAGCTTCAGGACAGAAAGTGCCTAGTAAAGTTACAGTTCTCAAATGTGTTTGGTGAGAGTATAAGAGTAGATGTGCTGATGAAATCATTACAAGAAGAGTCAATTCTGTGTTAAAGTGTTCAAAGATGCCACCTTAAACAGAAAAAAAAAAAAAAAAAAAAGCTTTAATAACATTTTCCTTGACTTATTAGGCATTTGCAGAGTCTACATCATTAGTGTTGCAATTCTAGGAGGACATCTCCATATCGTTATTGCTTGTTTCTATTTCTCTCCCTACACATGGCTTCCTCCTCTTCTTGAGGATTTAATAATGTAAAAACTCATTAAAGATTGAAGTGGTATGCTTGAAAGTAGCAATTATTTTAAACACTTGCTTAGTTTTTTCTAAGGGTGTCCCTTGAATTGGTAACTGGTTTGTTGTTACTATTTTCTAAACAAATATGCCATAATCGGTTGTTGGGAACATCTTTGACAAATATCCATTTAACTTCAGGTTTTCTCTTCCCCTTATCCTGAGACCAGACACTAGCATATGCATTGTAGTCCACAACAGACTTCATCTCAACTACACCACGAAAATGTCCACTACCATTCACACTAAAGAGTAAATAGAGTGGGCTTTTCCAATCAGGGAATGGTAAGCTGCATCGAGAAGCTTAATTACCGTGCTCAGTACTACACCAGAGAAAGTACTTAATGGAACAATGCACGTCATCTTCAGAATAGCTTTTGCTTATAAACACAGGCCCATTCTTCAGGTTGCAATCAAAGGCTTTGGGATTATAGTTGTTTATGGCCCTTAGCTTTTCCAGTACTGGATGCAATTCTGCACATTAGAAGTTGAAGGGCTGGCAGTAAAAACAACTAAACCGAGTTTTCATAGCCCACTGCATTGTTCTGGCTGAAGCTGCTCCCCAGTTTCGAGGTGCTACCCAGCCATTCTGCAACTGTTGTTGGGGCTGCACTTGGTGAGGCTGGGCCTGTGGCTGAGGTCCTTCTGTGGTTGTGTGGCTAAGGCTGCTGTTGAGGCAGCTGGTTTTCCACCAATGGTGGTGGGTGAATTAATGGCTGAGGCTGTGGGACCATAGTTTGAGGAGGCAGAAAGGGTGGGTTGGTGAAGCCTTTATCACTGACCCCTTTTTATCCCAAGCTCCAATATTCATGTTGTGTTTATAGGCGGTGGTGGCACAGCAGAACCCCCAATTCCAACATGCCCTTGGGTTTAAGTTTTGGTTGAGGTTTGGCAGACTTTCTGGCAATGGCAGCCCAGGAGGTTGGTTTAGGTGCTTCACTGATAGATCTAGATATCTACCTACCTACCCATCTCTCTGACTCTCTAATTCTTCCATCCATCTATTTATTTATCATCTATGAATTATTACAGATAATCAAGAAAAAGAAAGCCTGCTGAATTACCGATCCTTATTTTCAAAAAATCACATTGATTTGAAAAATGAATCTAAAGATTGTTGGAGACCTTTTTCTTCTTTCATAAATTCCACCATTGACAGCCAATTTCTGTCGACTTTTTGTAGAAAGAAATGATATATTTTAGAAGATATTTAAAGTATAATTGAAAACATTTAGAAAGTTATGGAAAATGACAGTTTATATTTTTATCAAGATAACTTGCAAAATACTAAAATTCCAATTAGAATATCTATGAATTCAGTCCTTGCCTATATAATTGATATAGAACTTTTGCAATTATTTCATTTTCGTGAACTGTGAGTTTGCAAGACTACTGTGCAACTTAGTGTAAGTTAGAGAGTAACTTATTGAGTGATTTACTGAGTGAGCAAATCTTATTATAGAAGTTAGCCAAATCTTCCAACTGAGCTTTGTCCCCCTAGTATTCTCACTATTGGTAACATAATCTGATGGCTAGGGTAATGTGTCAACTAGGTCAAGTAATAGTGCCCAGTTGTTTGGTTAAGCAAGCACTGGGCTCATTGTAATACAAGGGCGTTTCGTGGACTTTAATCATCACTGAGTTGATTGTACAGCTGGCTGGTTACATTTAAAATCAATTGAGGAGATTGCCATCAGCAATGAATGACTTCTCATCCAGATGAAGGCTTAAAAGAGGAAGTGATTTCATCCTTCAGAGAGAATTTCCATCTCTACTTCAGAAAGCCAGTGTTACCTGGGTAACTCATCAAGGACCTTCATTGGAACCCCTGGTTTGCAGCCTGCCCTATGAAATTTGGACTTAGGCATCCCCATGGTCATGTGAGACAATTTTATAAAATTTCATACTATTTATAGATATCTCTTTTCAATTCTGCTACCCTAAAGAACCCTGACTAATACAGCTTGACACCAGAAGTGAGGTGGCTCTTGAGAAACAGAATCTTAAAAATAGGATTTCTGAATTGATTCTGGGATTTTTGCAATTGGTTTTCTGCTCTTTAGATTCAAGGGCACTATTGACTGTTTCCAATAATCAAGAGGCCACTGACAGTCCATGACATGAGTTGTCAATGGAGATACACAAAATATCACCACTGGATATGACTACTTTCATGCTTATAAGAGGCAAGGATTGGGGTTAGAGTGTTTTTAACAAGTTAGTAGAGTTTTGTGGAGTTAAAAGGTACAGTGATGTTGGCTGGTTGTTCATAAGTACATTGAATACAGTTATAAAATAAAGGGTTTAGCTGAAGGCTTCAAATTGGCAACTTAAGCACTGCATGAATGATCTGAAAATTTCTTTGTGTACTGTGGAAGAAAATCTTGTTTTGTGCAGCTGCAGACTTGAGATCTCTGAAAACCAGACTCAGACTCTCATTGTAAAAATATAACTACAATGGAAATATCAACCTTGCAGGGTGTCTGCTGTTAAAGTGAGGGCATTGATTGGAAAGGAGTGGAACCCTGAGGACTGGGATGGATACATATGGAGTGATGATGATATTGGTGGGGAAATTGAAACCCTAAATTCTCCTAAGACTTTTCCAGATACAAATGTAATGGTTTGCCCTGAAGAGACCACTCAATGTCAAGAATGCATCACACAACCTCCAGCCTGCCCTAAGTAGTCCAGACATCCTCCCTGCACTGAGGAGGGTATCACTCAACCTCAAGCCTGCACTACCCAATCTCCAGCCTTCCCAAGAGTCCCAACCTCTTTCCTGCCCTGAGAAACCCTCATACAACCTCTACCCTGCCCTGAGGAGTCTACCAATCAACTCTGCCTGAGGAGATTAAGCCTTTCTCACCAGATGAAAATGCAAAGGAAAGCCCTGAGGTAATTAGCTTGCAATACACTTCAAATTCTTCACCTTACCCACCCCCCCACCACTCTTCTCTTCCAGACCTATAATTAGAATAAAATCATAACAAGTCCCCTAAAGTGAAGTACAAAATATGACCCATGAGGAATTACAGTACACTCTAAAAGAACTCCATGAATTTTCCAATTTATATAGACAGAAATCAGAAGAATATGTTTGGGAATGACTAGAGATATGGGATAATGGTAGAAGGAATATAAAGTTGGATCAGGCTCAATTTATTGATATGGGCCCACAAAGTAGAGATTCCAGATTCAATGTAGCTCAAGGAATTAAGAAAGGGTCCTAATAGTTTGTTCATGTGGTTAGCTGAAACATGAACCAAAACATGGCCTACAATGCCTGAGGTCGAGATTCCCAGTTTACCCTGGTATACTGTAGATGAGGTGATCCAAAGGCTTAGAAAGATTGGAATGCTAGGTTGGATTCACCATTTAAGACCTGCTTACCCACCTCAGGAATGCACAGAGGACACATATTTTATTAGCACTGTAAGGAATGAATTTGTGAGACTAACTCCATCTTCCCTGAAGAGCTCTGTGGTTGCTCTTCTCTATATGCCAGATATTACTGTGGCAACTGCTGTTATAGAAGTAGAATCCTTAAACACTATGGTGATGATTTAATCCCAGGCTGATAGAAGTCAATTAGCAGCAGTTAATCACCAAAGACAAAGTGAGCATGGCTACCACAATGATAAGCAGACTCAAAGAAGCAATCATAAGAATCTGAGTTGCATAGACCTATGGAGTAAATTAGATAAATTAGATGGGTTGTCTACTAAATTCCTACTTGATAAGTAAAAGCAGAAGAGTTCTAGGTCGAGTGAACAAAACCCTAATTTGAATTACAGAAACAGAAAGTCAGGGCCCCTTAATCAATTCCCAGACTTGAGACAGTTTACAGACCCTGAGTCCCTTAAATAAGGGGAAGACCATGTCCCCTTGGGGAAGGATCCTATTACACTCCCCAAAATTTATACTGTTAATCTTCCTGCCAGCTTCCCCAAAGAGACCTATGGCCTTTTACCAGGGTTACCATGAACTGGGGAAAAAGAAATGATCAGATATTTCAGGGATTATTAGATGCTGGCTCAGAAGTGACATTAATTCCAGGAGAACCAAAATGTCACAGTGGTCCACCAGTCAAAGTAAGGGCTATGAAGGTCAGGTGATCAATGGACTTTTAGATCATGTCCATCTCAAAGTGAATCCAGTGTTTCCCCTGGCCCATTTTGTCATTATTTCCCCAGTTCCAGAATGTATAATTGGAATAGACATACTCAGTAACTGGCAGAAACCCCACATGATATTCCTGAATTGTGGAGTGAGGGCTATTGTGATTGGAAAGGCCAAGTGGAAGCCAATAGAACAGCCCCTACTTAGCAAAAGAATAAACCAAAAGCAATTCTGGATTCCTAGTGGGGTTGCAGAGAACAGTGCCACCATCAAGGATTTCAAGAATACAGGGGTAGTGATTCCCAACACATCCCCACTCAACCCTCCTATTTGGCCTGTGCAGAAAACAGATGGACCTTGGAGGATGACAGTAGAGTATTGTAAACTTAGCCAGGTGGTAGCTCCAATTGCAGCTGCTGTCTCAGATATGGTATCATGGCTTGAGAAAATCAGTACATCACCTGGTGCCTGGTAAGCAGCTATTGATCTGGCAAATGCCTTTTTTCTCAATTGCTGTTAGTAAGGACCACCAAAAAGAGTTTGCTTTCAGTTGTCATAGCTAGCAATATACCCTCAATGTCCTTCCTCAGGGGTGTATCAACTATCCAGCCCTATGTCAAAATATTTTCCACAGGGACCTTGATCACCTCTCCCACAAAAAAACACAATTGTCCATTATATTGATGATAGTATGTTGAGTGGACCTAGTGAACAAGAAGACGCTATGACTCTAGACTTATTGGCAAGGCATTTGCATGAGAGAGGTTGGGAGATAAATTCCACAAAAATACAGAGACTTTCCACCTTGCTGAAATTTCTAGGTGTCCAATGGTGTGGGACATGTTTAGATATCCCTTCTAAAATGAAGGATAAGTTGTTGCATCTGACTCCTCTTAAAACCAAAAAAAGAGGCACAATTCTAAGTTGTTTTATGTGGATTTTGGAGACAACATATTTCTCACTTGGGTTTGCTGCTCTGAACCATTTACTGTATCACCAGAAAAGCTGCTAGTTTTGATTGGGGACCAGAACAAGAGGAAGTTCTGAGACAGATCCAGGTTGCTGTGCAAACTGCACTGCCACTTAGGCCATATGACCAAGCAGATCCAATGGAAGGGTCAGGGGCAAATAGAGATGCCGCCTGGAGCATTTGGCAGGCTCCTTTAGAAGAATCACAATACAGACCCTTAAGATTTTGGATCAAAGCCCTGCCATCCATTGCAGATAGCTACTCTCCTTTTAAGAAACAGCTTTTGGCCTGCTACTGGGACTTAGAAGAGACTGAATGCTTTACAATGGGCCACCAAGTTACCATGAGACTTGGGTTGCCTAAAATCATCTGGGTATTGTTGGACATGCACAGGAGCACTCCATCATAAAGTGGAAGTGGTATATATGAGATAGGGCTCAAGTGGGTCCTAAAGACAAAAGTAATTATCATGAGGAAATATTTATGATCACCACTCCTGCCACATTACCTTCTCTTTCCCAGCTCACATCTATGGTCTCTTGGGGAGTTCCTTACAATCATTTGGCTTAGGCAGAGAAAATGTGGGCCAGCAATAAGCAGGCACCACCCAAAAGTGGACAGCTGTAGCACTGCAGCACCTCTCTGGGATGTCCCTGAAGGACAGTGGTGAGGGTACTACATTCTCCCAGTGAGAAGAACTTTGAGCAGTGTACCTGGATGATTATTTTGTTTGAAAGGAGAAATGGCCGAAAGTGAGTTTGTACATTGATTCTGGTCTGTTGCTAATGGTTTCGTTGTGTGGTCAGGAGCTTGGAATGGACATGGTTGGAAACTTGGTGACGATAAGGTCTGTGAAGAAGTATGTGGATAGACCATTCTAAAAAACATGAAAATGTTTGCATCCCACATGAATGCTCACCAGACGGTGACTTCAGCAGAGAAAGATTTTAATAGTCAAGTGGATAAGATGACCAGCTTTGTGGCTAGCACTCAGCCTCTTTACCCAGCCACTCCTGTCATTGTCCAATGAGTTCATGAAGAAAGTGGGCATGGTGGTTGGGATGGAGGATATGCTTGGCTCAGAAACATGGACTTTCCCTCACCAAAGTTGAAATTGCTACAGCCATTGCTGAGTATTCATTCTGGCAGCAGCAGAGACACACACTCAGACTCCAATATGGTACCATTCCCCAAGAAATGCTACCTGGTGCTCTCCTTGGGGAATGTTTCTCCAGCCTGCTACCTGGTGGCAGGTTTATTACATTGGATCACTCCATCATGAATGTGTCAATGATTTGTTCTAACTGGAATAGACACATATTTTTGATATGGGTTTGCCTTCCCTTCATGCAATGCTTCTTCCAGAACTACCATCCGTGGACTTACCGAATATCTTATCCACTGCCATGGTATTCCACACAGCACTGTTTCTGATCAAAGAACACACTTCACAGCAAATGATGTGTGGGAATGGGCATATGTTCATGGAATTCACTGGTCTTATGTTTCCCAAGATCCTGAAGCAGCTGAATTGATAGAATGGTGGAATGGAGACTCAATTATGGTGCCAACTAGATGGCAATACCTTGCAATGCAGGGCAATATTCTCCAGGAAGCTGTGGTCTAAAGCAGTGTCCACTCTAAGGTGCTGTTTCTCCCATGGCCAGGATTCATGGGTCCAGAGAATAGGGGTGGCACCATTTACTGTTACCCATATTGATCCTCTAGGGAAATTTTTGCTTCCTGTCCCTCCAACCTTAAGATCTGCTGGTTTACAGGTCTTAGTTCCAAAAGGAGTAGTGTTTCCACTGGGGAACACAACAATGACTCCATTGAACTGGAAGTAATGACTATCAACTGGCCACTTTAAGTTACTCATGCCTCTGAATCAATAGGCAAAAATAGCATTACTGTACTGGGTGGGTGATTGTTCCTGACTTTAAAGAGAAATAAGACATCACCTACACTGTGGAGGTAAAAAGAGTTTTCCTGGAATACAGGAGATTCCCTAAGGTGTTTCCTAGTACTACCATGCCCTGTGATTAAAGTCAGTATAAAATTGCAACACCCCAATCCAGGCAGGACTAACAATGGCCCAGAAATCTTCAGGAATGAAAGTTTGGGTCAACCCATAAGGCAGAAAACCATGGCCAGCTGAGGTACGTTCTGTGGGTAAAGGGAACATGGAATGGGTAGTAGAAGAAGGTAGTGATAAATATGAACTTTGACCATGTGACCAGTTACAGAAATGAGGACTGCAATGGTCATGAATATCACTTCCCTGTTTTGCTATGAGTATATTTGTATAGGTACATAAAAAGAATATCTTTGATTTTTTCCCTAACCTCTCCTCTTGTTATATGACATAAGTTGTATTAGTTTCATGTCATAGTATTTAAGGATGTCAAGTTTAAGAATGAATATTCCCCAAGGACTTATACCCTATTCTGGAGGGATTTAGTGCATTTCCAGTTCTACACCGGACAGTTGAATATTGTTAGTCAGAAATATATATGTATGTGTATATATATGTATGTGTGTACATATGTATATATCTGTTATTGCTTTTATTTAGAGACTGAATATGGTTTAAGGTGATGTACATGGCTGCTAAGTTGACAAAGGGTGGACTGTGATGGTTAGAGTAATGTGTCAACTTTGTCAGGTAATGGTGCCCATTTGTTTGGTCAAGCAATCACTGGGCTAATTGTAATACAAGAGCATTTCATGGACTTTAATCCTCAGTGAGTTGATTGCATAGATGACTTGTTACATCTACAATCAGCTGAGGAGATTGCCATCAGCAATGAGTGATATCTCATCCACTCAGTTGAAGGCCTTAAAAGGGGAATTGACTTCAGCAATCAGAATGAGAATTCTCATCACTACTTCAGACATCCGGCATCTCCTAGGGAACTCACCAAGGACCTTCATCAAAGCCCTCGTTTATAGCCTGAGTTATGGAATTTGGACTTGGTATCCCCATGTTTGCATGAGACAATTTTATAAAATCTCATACTATTTACAGATATCTCCTATCAGTTGTGTTTCTCTAGAGAACAGTGATTAATACACACAGTAATTCACCTAACGTGGTCAAAAATAACTATCCAAAATCCCACTTTTCTTTCTTGTGAAAAATCATGATCATGTGAAAGACAAGTCTTGAAAGAAATTGGAAAAGAAAGTGACCATGTACTCAAAGAACAAGAAAGGTGACAGTGACAGAATACTTTTGGGGAGAATACTATTTGAACAAACATTTCTGAATTTAATGTTGGATTATCACATTGAGTGTGGAAAACTAGAAGAAGAAAATATGCAGATCAGACAATTAACCTTAAGAAGATATATTTTTGTCTTTTTAAAGGCAAAGTTATGAAGCTGATGCAGCTGGTTTGGAGTAGTTGAAGAGAAGAGTGGTAGAAGATAAGATAAGAGAGAGAGCTAGGCACTAGACTCTGGAATGCTATGTAGCCCAGTGCTATTCAAGGATTCTACAAACTTTACAATTCTAAAATGTTTAAAGTATTACCTTGACTAATGTGAAAATAGAGTATAGAGGGATAGGCAAGTATATAAAAGTAAAACTCATTAGGAGATCAGAATTCCAATAATTCAAGTGAAATACTTGGGTAGCTTTGCTCAGACTGCAATTGGAAGAAAATAGTCAGATTCTGGATCTATTCTAATACTAAGGCCAAGAGGACTTACTGAGGAATTGGATTATTAAAGTTAAAAAAAAAAACATGGTTGTGTCCAAGATACTACTGGAAAAATGTAGTTGAACTGGATACTTATTGACATGGGCACTGATGCAGGTAGCTGTACATGTAGTAATGGGAATATGTGGAATCTCTTTTCTGATTTCTTCTTTTTTCCTCAATGAATTTGGAAACAAGGGGATCAGATAAAAATGAGGGTTGTGGGAAAATGTGTAAGATTTGAGGAAAGAGTAGAATTTACAAAATGGTAATTTGTCAAATAGCAGAAAAGGGAAAGTGGCACTAAATGCCCATCTATTATTAGAGGCAATGGATTTAAACATTCAGCTTTGCAAGTATTGATGTGGAGAAGAAAAGATACTAAATATCAACATGTTTGGAGCTGTTTCCCCTTCCCCTGAGTACAATAAAGGTACTAAGTTGAAAAGTATATTAAGGAATGATAATGAGAAGCAATGGAAAATAAATTATGCAATGAGGGAATTGAGAAGTGGTAAAGGTGAGAGGCAGTAAAAAGTGGTAAGATCAATGGTTTCCCAATTTCTTTGTAGTCAAATAATTTCTGAACTCAAATCCTAGTAAAAATGAAAGGACAGTAGCTGTGAGAATGGAAAGCTGAGCTTGAGTTTGTAGACGATTTCTAGTTATTGATAAGAACAAGGTCTTAGATAAGACCACTGTGCAGGTGGCATAAGTTTAGATGACAATTAATTGGAGTAGAGAAGGTCAAGTCCAGGCCATTAGTAAGCTCATCTATGGGGATTTCAAAACCACCACAATTTATTGCCAGAATAATATTGGGATGAATGGCAGAAAACTAAGTGTCCAAGGTAAGATGAATTTGCAGAAAGGATCAGAAAGTCCCCTACACTTTAGCCTTGAGGTATTCTCTAAATTCATTACATGATAAAGCTCTGAGGAGAGCACTCACACAAGTTAATAGGCAAATGCTTGAGAAAAATGATATACATTTTCCTCTTTTTTTGTTAGCTCCTAGCATTCAAAAAAAGCTCTGTCATAACACTTGCTGGATACAAGCTTAAGGAAAAGATGCCTAAGAATCTAAATTCCAACAGTAACATATTAAAATATCAAAATATCCAGGCTAAGAAAAAGATTACAAATATATTAAGAAACAGGAAGTGATGGCCCAGGAAAAGGATAAGACTAAAGCATGTGAAATAATCAGTGAGGAGGGATTCATAAGATAAAGACATTTAAAATACAGTTCTAAATATGCTTAAAGAGCTAAAGAAAAACATGAACCAAAAACTAAAAGAAATCAGGAAAATAGATGAACACAAGGAAAATTTCAATGGAAAGATGAAGATTATAAAAAGAATCCAAATAGAACTAAAAAATACAATATCAGAAAAAAAAAAAATCCATAGAGGGGCTCAGCAGTAGATTGCAGCTGGCAGAAGAATCAGTGAAGTTAAAGATAAGATAAATGAAATCATTCAGTCTGAAGACCCAAAAGGAAAAGTAATGAAGAAAAGTGAACAGAGTTCGAGGAACCTGTGGGATACCACCAAGCATACCAATGTATACATTATGGGAGTCTCTGGAAAAGAAAGAGAATGGGGCAGAAAGAATATTCCAAGAATTAATGGCTGAAAACTTCCCAAATTTAATGAAAAGCATGAATATATACATCCAAGTTTGTATACAAACTCCTAACAGGAAAAACCCTAACAAACCCACAGCATGACATATTATAATGAAACTGCCAAATGCCGTAGATAAAGGGAAAATTCTAAAAGCTGCAAGAGACAAGCAATGTTTCCCATAAAAAGGGATCCTCAATAAGATTAGTGCTGATTTTTCTTTGGAAACCATGGAGGTGAGAAGGCAGTAGGGTGCCATATTTAGAGTGCTGAAAGCAAGAAATAGCCAATCAAGAATTCTATATCTGGCAAAAAGATAAAGAAGAGATTAAGATGTTCCCAGATAAAGAAAAAACTGATTACGTTCATCTCCACTAAACCAGCACTACAAGAGCTGCTAAAGAGAATTTTGCATGCTGAAAGAAAGGACTGCAGGCATTTGATCAAAGCCTCATGAAGAAATAAAGATCTCCATTGAGGGTAATAACATGAGTAAACATAAATGTCAGTACTTTTGTATTTTTGGTTTGCAACTTTACTTTTTACTTCCTAAGGGATCAAAAAGGCAAATGTATAAAATGTAATGATAATTCAGTGGTTTGGTATTCATAATATATAAATATGTGATTTCTGACAAGGTCTACCTGAGGGTGTGAGGACAGAAGGGTATAGAGACATAGTTTGTATTCATTGTTGAATTTAGGTTGATATCAAAGCAAACAAGATTTTTATAGTTCCAGGATTTTAAATTAAGCTCCATATTAACTATAAAGAAAATATTAGAGAAATATGTGTCCTCATGGCGACAGAAAACATAGTGTACAGTTTGTCAGTGGTGGGGGCAGCGGGAATGGGGAGTTAATGCATAATAAGTATAGGGTTTCTTATTGGGGAGATGGAAAATTTTTAGTAATGGATGATGGTACAGTATTATAAATGTGATGAATCCCACTGAATGTTATAATGTGGAGTGGGTTGAGATGGGAGGGTTTATGTTGTATATATCTTCCCTCAATTAAAGCAAAATGAAGGCTAATGACAAATACTGTCTTAGTTTTACAAGGGGCTGCCAATATAAACAGAAATGTGTTGGCTTTTATAAAGGGAATGAATTTGTGGTAAAAGCTTACAGTTCCAAGGCCATGAAATGTCCAAATCAAGACACCATCAGAGATGCTTTCTCACTAAAGTCAGCTACTGTTGATCCTAGCATCCTGCCACATGGCAATCAGATAAGACAGCAGGTCTGCCGATCTCGTGCTAGTTTCTCCTTTAACTCAGCTGTGGCCAATAGTCATAATTCCCTGGGCCTTGGCTCCTTGAGTCTCTTAGGGTTTCTCTCCTTGAGTTCAGCTGTGGGCCAGCTTGGACTCCTTTCTCTTACATGGCCAGATCCAAATGGGTGAGCTCCCTTTTCCTGTGTTTCTTTCTATGTGTCTCCATTTATATAGGACCCAGCAAGACAGCAGAGACTAGACCTGAGTCACTCCTCACTGACATAGTCCAATCAAAAGGGTTTCACACCCACAGGAATGGATTAGTTAAAAAACATAATCTTTTCCTTTTAAGATTCAAAAAGAACTTCAAACTGCCACAGATACAATATATGATCCTGGATAGGATCTAATAATGGGGAGTAAGAATCAAAAGAACATTATTGGGGCATATGAAAATATTAGAATATAGAACTGTATGCTTTATATCAATATTAAATTTCTTAAACTTGATAACTGCGTTTGATTACGGAATATCTTTGTTCTTGGGAAATGTGCACGGCAATATTATGGATCACAGCATATAGAACATGCACTCAAATGAACAGAAAGTAGATTGATAAATAGGTGGATAGATTGATGGATGGATGGATGGATTGATAGATTTGATAGATTGATGGAGTAATACATGGATAGACTGATAGGGCAAATGTGGCAAAATATTAAAATTGGTGGATCTGTGCATCTTAAGGAATTGAGATATGTAGCAGTAGTCTGTATGGGGTTTTATTACTTTTACAACTGACCTGTATGTTTGAAATTATTTCAAAATAAAAAGTTAAAAATATATTCAGCGGTTTCAGGCACTATAATTCCAGTGTAGGGATAGAAAAAAAGTGAGTATGTATATCTTCAAATAGATATGTGCATATGGTTTAAGAAAACACAGGCATGAGGCAAGGTCAAGGACAGCTTCACAGAGGAGAAAATGTTTGAGCTGGCTACATAGGATGAGGAGGCTTTTGATAGTTTGATAAAAGAGGAAAACGGTTGTAGAAACTGGGAAAAAACATTTTCATATATCTGGAGGTACAAACCAGCAGACACTAGGAAGATGCTCTGTTACCTTTGTTGGGGATTATTTAGGTAGGGGCCTGAGGAGTAGGGACACTTGGGTGAATGGAAGGAAAGAGTTTTTGTTTTGTTGATTTGTTTGTTTGCTTGCTTGTCACTTCCTCTTAAAATCAATTGTTGTCATATTACCTCTTCAATGTGACAGTGACATCCACCAATATATGACCACAATATTCATCCTAAATTCTGTTAGTACACTCCCTCATCCTTTTCAGTGAAGGTAAAATCTCATCCCATCCCCCACTGGGCATACCATCAGGTTTATAGAAAGTTCTACGCTCTCCTTTGTCCCAAAGCCTTGTTCTTCCTGTTCCCTCTATTTGGGGCAATCATCTCACCTAACATCCTTCCAGGATACCCCTTCCCCTACTAACCCCATTCTCCTCACTTTCAAATGAATGATTCATATGTGACGCTCCAGTTACAGCTGACCCCTAAATCTTCGGCCCTGAAGCATTGTTAGCTTATTTGTTTATTGTTTTCCATAGTAACTTTGCTTCTACTTTTATGGCACATATTTCTTTCCTGTGTAATTGTTAGCCAAACTTATGTCATTCTTTTTTACTGGTAAGCTCCATGAGACCAGAGGCCCTATATTCTTTTCACTGCGGGACTGAACTGAATGCTTGTATGCATGAATAGATGGGTGATCAAATAGAAATATGAATCAACGCTATGTAGTGTGGACTCTACTATGCAGGTGATTGGAATCTAATTGATCAAAGAGGAAAGTGATTAGATCCAACGTGTATTTTAGAAACATCTGTATGGTGAACATATGAAGAAGATTTGGAAAAAGATAAGATTACAGGACAGTGGTCAGGACATGAGTTAAGAGAATATTTTAATAGTAGTAAAGAGGACATTATAGAATAGAGGCAGACTAATGAATTGAAATAAATAGATCACAGGGATATTTAGAAAGTGTGGTAGTTTGGAGCTATTTACCACAGAAAAGCATGTTCTTAAACTTAATCCATTCCTGTGAGTGTGAGCCCAGCTCATTGTTGGTGGGACTTTTTGTTGAGGTTACTTCAGTTACAGTGTGGTCCAACTCAATCAGGCTGGATCTTAATCCTATTACTGCAGTCCTTTATAAGCAGAATGAAATTCAAACAGAGAGAGAGAGAGAGAGAGAGAGAGAGAGAGAGAGAGAGAGAGAGA
>JAKSZT010010858.1:8159782-8216517 GCA_026826555.1 Tolypeutes matacus | reverse complement strand
AGAGAGAGAGAGAGAGAGAGAGAGAGAGAGAGAGAGAGAGAGAGAGAAAGCCACAGTGGGAGCAATCAAAAGTTGAAAGCTAGTGGAAGCAGGAAGATAAGGGAGAGAACAGGGGAGGTTTCTATATGCATTACCATGTGGCAGAGGAGCCCAGGACCAAGGGTCACCAACAGCCAGTTACAGAATGCCAGACTTTGGAAAGAAAGCATCACCTTGATAATGGCTTGATTTGGACTTCTAGTATCAAAACCATGAGCCAATAATTCCCATTGTTTAACGTAACCCATTGCATGGTATTTACTTCAGCAACAAGGAAACTAAAACAGGTGGTATGAAATGTCTTAGGTGTCAGTTGGATATATAGGATGAAAGAAGGGAGTTGTGGTCATAGTGAATAAAATGTTAAATTTGGCTGTGTAAATAAGTGTACATAGTATATGGTAAATATTGTATCAAAGTCAACAAGATTCCCTCTTTAATGAGAACAAGTATTGAAATAAGAATAGCAGGTCTTGAGATGAGGAAATAGATTCATTTTTCAACAGTTTTAAACTATTCATATATAGAGAAAAAATGGTTTTACAGTAGGCCTATTACTATATACATAGGTTTGGAAAAGGAGTCTAAATTAGTGATTCAGTATACAGAAAATATTTTTTAAGTAAGAGAAATGAATACGCTTTCAGTAGGCAAAATTGTGAAATGAGAAGAGAATAGAGTAGGATATTACCTACTCTGTTTAGATTTAGATCCTCAATCTAAATGAATGGAAAAACAAAACAAAACAAATCAAAATGCTAAAACAGTAAAGTTATAGGAGGAATAGGAGTACAAAGAGGAGACTTTTTATATGGAAGCCAAGGTGTAATAAAATTTCATGGAGCGAGTGATCAAAAATATCAAATGTGGCAAGGAGGTCAAGTAAAATAGAGACTGGAAAGTGTTTATTAAATTTCATCACACACAGGTTATTGCTGCCTATTGTTGGAAAGGTTTCAGTAAAGTGTTAGGGCCAGGGACCAGATCACAAAAGCTGAATAGTGATTGGGAGGAAAGAAGTTAATAAAGAGATCCACTCCTTTGTAGAGAAAGGCACCTATGTTAGAAAGGAGAGAGGAAGTGCATTGAAGTGCATTAAGACATTGAAACTAGAGGGAGGGTATTTGTTAAATGGTATTATCCTCAATTGCAGTAATATTTCAGAGTAAGAAACCTTGTTTTGCATAAATGGAACAATATCTCTTAAATAATTTTCTTACTTACACAAAGCAAAGTGCTCCCTCTAAAAATATCAATGCGTGTCCTACTAAAATATGTAGCATCCTGATTTATGTTTCAGTGAGAATGTACTGGAGTTTGTTTCCTAATACTTTTGAAGGTTAAGGTGATAAAAATGCTTTGGTTTGTACTGAAAAATATTGTGTCACTCTGAATGGATGTTTAAATCTAAAACATCTCTACTACTTCAGTAACAACTGGTTTGCAGTGCTGAATAGATACGTACAACTATGGGAGACTAGCCTGATTTTAAAGTGCTACCTAGCATCAGGAGAAAGTATTTCTGTTCTAGTCCTCCTGTAGACAATTTATCTATGACAGTTACAGTTAAGGCTGTGATCTAATTTTTAAACACTCCTTTCCTCACCTTAAACTAGTTACACTGTCATTCCATGTATTGTCATAAATATTTCATGTAGGAAATTTGTCAAGAGAAGAAAAACAGCAATAGGCACATGGCTATTTCCTGAGGTGTTTTGTCCAATAGCTAATGGGTCTTACAAAAGAAAATTAATTACATTATAGTGCATTACCTTGGTAAAATACTATGCTGCCTTTAAAACAATAATGAAAAAAATTGTGATATATATAGACTGATTTGATCATTTTTATTTCAACCATAAAATATATACATCCCTATTGAAAATATTTGGAAGATAATTTGTAAATATGAAAATAGTTTATGTATTTTATGATCTATAGGTTCCTTTATTTTCTTTATAATTCACTTAAAAATTTTCAATAAGAAGAGGCTGTGTTATATGCACTGCTCTTGCTGTTTTCCCAATTTAGCTAAGTGCATATAAAAAAGCGAGTAAAAATTATCAGTGATGGAATCTATGATATCTGCAATCAAGAAATTTTTTGGCTTTGTGTAAATGATGTTAAAGTCATTTCTTAATTATTATTTCTTTATAGTACATACATCAAAGAGACAAATCTCTCTTCATGTAAAAGGACCATCCAAGCTTCTCTCTCCAGGATTCTGCAAATGATCTCTGTGATTCCTGATATACTAAAGAAAAGCCAAAGACATTTTGGTATTCCTGAAGACTACTTTCTGCTTTTGGGTGAAACAATTCTTCAGAATATTGTTCCAAATTCACAGATGGTTATTAGATTTGAGTTGCTCTAATACAACATCCTTGTGTTGCTCTGTGTTATTATTTGCAACTAATTGTATTTTCACTCCAATAAAAGGTTCAAAGCAAAATTGCTTCCTTGGTGTAAATAGCACTAAAATCATGGAAACATTTTTATTTGCTTTTAGGTATTGCTTATTTATTTAACAGGCCTCTGATTGGAGATTATGCTAACTCATAAAGTGAAGTGAAACAGGAAAGGTCTGAAAACTGGTCCTTGGTGGCTTGACCTGGAAGACCTTACTGCGATGGTGATACTTGTATGGCCTTCCTACCTGAGTACCTTTCTCCACAGCCCTCCACTCACATGCACAGTATTGAGAAACACATCTCGGGAATCCTAGGTAGTTTTCAATTTAGTATTTTCTATTAGTGTTTTCAATTTATAAGTATAACAAGCATACATCTATTCTACTCTACTTACAGAGAGAGACTGGGCTAATTTTTGGATGGCTGAGTTAATTTTTTTTTCTTTTTTCTTTCCAAACCCTCAACCTAAATCTTTGTTCTCTGGCCTGGGCATAACATTCCCTCTTCTAATGAGTAATGAAGGAAGACTGTCCCTTCTACCCAGGATCTCATTTAACAGAGGCTGCCAAGAAACAAGAGCATTTCACTCAGATAGTTCAGTAACTGAAATCTTAACTGTCAGCTTCAGATCAATATGGGATATTCAGTTCCCATATTCACCTCAGGGGCAATTCACGGGAAGCTATGGTTGTAGCTCTAAAAAGTCAGTGCTGACCCTATATGTCCCCTAGTTTCATTGAAGAATCCACTACAGAGCTGGTAATCATGAATTTATCTAAAGTGTGTAAACCTTTTAAATTTCAAACTTCATTACTTTGAACATCATAAAAACAATCATTGGCTCCCTATTGCCTAAGATTTAAAGTTCAGACCTCTTAACTAGGCATGCAAGACACTTCATAATTATTTTGTATTTATTCATTTATGTTTTGTTAATTTGTTTTGAGAAGTTGGAGTTGTGAGTTTACGAAACGATTATGCATACCATAAAGGATTCCTATGCATTACCCCACCACCAACACCTTACATTGTTGTAAGACATTTGTTACAATTGCTGAAAGAACATCATCATGATATTATAATATTACTGCTATATATAGTCCATAGCTTATAGTTTGAGGTTCTTTTTTTAGTTCTTCTAGGTGTGCAGTTAGGTCTTTGATTTTGGCTCTTTCTCCTCCATGTAAGCATTGAGGACTATAAATTTCCCTCTGGCACTGCCTTTGCTGTATCCCATAAGTTTTAATATGTTGTGTTCTCATTTTCATTCATCTTAAGTATTTACTGATTTCTCTTGCAGGTTCTTCTTTGATCCACTGATTATTTCAGAGAGTACTTTTTGCTCTCTATATAATTGTGAATGTTCCCCTTTTCCACCCATTATTGATTTCCAGCTTCATTTCATTATGATTAAAGAAAGTACTCCACCTAATTTCAATCTTTTAAAATTTATTGAGACCTGTCTTGTGACCCAACATGTGGTCTATCCTGGAGAAGTATCCATGAACACTGAGAAGAAGGTGTAGCCTGCTGTTTTGGGGTGTAAAGCTCTATAAATGTCTGTTAGGTCTAGCTCACTTATCATATTATTCAAGCTGTTTCTTTCTTTCTTTCTTTATCCTCTCATCAGATATTTTATCCAACGAAGAGAAGATGTATTGAAATCTCAACTATTATTGTAGAGACATCTATTTCTCCCTTCAGCTTTGCCAGTGTGTGCCTCATGTGTCTTAAGAAACCCAGGTTAGGTGCATAAATATTTATTATAGTCATTTCCTCTTGGTGAATCACCCCTTTTATTAATATATAATGACTTTCTTCATCTCTTATAACAGTTTTGCATTTAAAATCTATTTTTTTCCAATATAAGTATTGCTACTCCAGATCATTTTTGGTTACTATTTGCATAGAATATCTTTTTTCTAACCTTTCAGTTTCAGCTTAATTGTATCTTTTTTTAATATACTTTAAATTTTTTTAAAAAAAGATACTTAGATTACCTAAATGTTAAATAAAAAATATATGGGACTCCCATATGCCCTGCTCCCTAGCCCTCCCACAGCTTCCCACATTAACAACATCCTTCATTAGTGTGGTACATTTGTTTCAGTTGATGAACACATTTTGGAGCTTTACATCTAAGGTGAGTCTCTTGTAACAGAATATACATGACTCATATTTTTTATCCATTCCATCACTCTATGTCTTCCGATTGGGGAGTTCAATCCATTAACATTCAATGTTATTACTGTAAATGCATTAATTACTTTGCCCATCTGCTTTTTTACCCATCTGCTTTCCATTGTCATATCTTACTATTGCCTGTCTTTTCACCCTTTAAGTTACCTTTAGAACAACTTGCAAAAGAAATCAGTAATATTATAATATTACTGCTATCGAAAGTCCATAGCTTATAGTTTGATGGACAATTTTGCTGGATAAAGATTTCTTGACTGGCAGTTTTTCTCTTTCAGTACCTTAAAAAGACCACACCACTGCACTGCCTTCTTGCCTCCATGGTTTTGGATGAGAGATCAGCACTTAGTCTTATTGACCTTCCCTTTTATGTGATGCATTGCTTTTCTCTTGCTGCTTTCAGAATCTTCTCTTTATCTCTAGTATTTGTGATTCTGAATAGTATATGTATTGAAGTAGATCTATTCAGATGTATTCTGTTTGGAGTGTGTTGTTCTTGAATATTGATATTTATGTTTTTCTTAAGGATTGGGAAGTTTTCAGTCATTTTTTACTCACTGTTCTTTAGGTCTCTTTTTCCTTCTCTTCTCCTTTTGGCCACCTATAATGTGTATGTTTGAGCATTTCATGTTGCCATTCAACTCCCTGATACCCTGTTCACTTTTTCCATTCTTTTTTCTGTCTAGTCTCCTGTCTTTTCAAGTTCAGAACTGCTTTTGATTTCACTTACTAGTTCCACTGCCACTTCAAATCTGCTATTATATGCCTCTAATGTATTTTTAATCTCATCCATTGTGTCTTTTGTTCCCACAAGCTCTGTTGATTTACTTTGCAAGCTTTCAAATTGTTTTTTATGTTGACCCGGTGTCTTCTTAATATCCTTTACCTCTTTTGGGAACCATATTTTCCTTAAATTCTTTGAATTAAATTAGGAGATTTGTGTGTTTATCATTTATCATTTATTAGTTCTCTTAAATCCTTTGTCTCATCAGGATTTTTGGTTTGTGCTTTTGGCTGGGCCATTTCTTCCTGTTTCTTAGTATGGCTTGTAGATTTTTGCTGATGTCCAGGCATCTGATTATGTTGGTGAATTTATTCTGACTGTTAATTTCTTTCTCTTGCTTAGTGGTTTTGTTTCAAGGCTTTCTTTGGATTTTGGTTCAACTAATTCTGAGTCCTTAAAACTGCCCAGCTTAAGTTAACAAAATAGGGGCAAGAACTCACTAATGGGGCACAGAATGGATCCAAGGGGTCTGGGTCATGAAACACTCCCAAAAGTTTTTTCTTCCTGCAGTTTCCCAGCCTGCCAGCAGATGGTGCTCTTCAACAAATCCTTCCACATAGGTGACTCTTTCAAACCTCCACTTGCCTGTGACACTGTTCTATCCAGAGCCTAGATTCAAAGTGGGCTTTGCTGGTCAAACTCATTGTAGAGAAACCACTCTCCATCCTCCACTGCACACCTCCCTCTTCCCTGGGCGAAAGACATCTGTTTCCCTCTCGGATGACTGCAGTGAGTCATAGGTTTTACCCAGCCTTTCACCTTGAAGGTGGGGAGTATGTGCCATTCCCTGCCATGGGAGCTAGTAAATCACAGTTTTTATTTCAACCTCTTTGTCTCTCCACCACTCATCTTCCTGGATGATGTGCACCACTCTCCTGGACTGCAGATCCCAAAAGAAAATCCCTTGGACAGCTTTTTGCCCTTCCTCCATTGTTTTAGTAAGAGAGTTGAGCCCTGTCTGTCTACTCCAGCACCATCTTCCTGCAAGTCTCAAGTTAATATTTTTTGATGAAAGATAAAATACTAAGAACATTATCAGTGAGACAGATTGCTCACAACCAAAGGAAGCCCAGTGGCTTGCTCATATCCTTTTTTTAAGCTTATCATCCATATCTTATTAAGCTTCTCCAATATAAGTTACTTAACATCATATTATTATGATGGACTTATGATTTGCCCCTAGAATATACATTTAAATTAATTCTTAGAATCATACTATTCTTTAAGTTAGAAGAAAAGTAAGATGTCACTTACCTCAATTCTCACATTTCACAAATGAAGAATCCATGGTGATAGTGATAAAAATATATTCCCTAGGGTGTGGTAGATTAAAAAATATGAAGCTTGATTTTTTTGTCTATCAATTTATTTCTCTGAACTTTCTTTCTCACATAGTTTTCAATTTTATTAATGCCTACCCTCCCCATCATTGTGCAGTTGACAATATTTAAAAAAAAGCTTTTATGCCTCCATTTAAAATACAGCCCATATTCATATGTATGTACATTATGCTGTAGTGTCTAAAGCTTTCTATAGAATATTTTTAAAATTCCTTCTTATTCCATAATTAGCTCATATGGTAGTATAAGATTGATAGTTTATTTCTAAATGGGCATAAAACTTTAAACATATACAGTGGTTCTAAGGAAATGCAGGCTTTTGTTTTCTTTAGAGTTGTTTTTCATAGTGATATGTGATCAAGAAGGCAAAAATCTCAATTCTCCAAACAGTGTACATGCACAAGAGGTCACACTTAAGGTTACCTTGGGACTTCTAATTCTGAATTTCCTGACTTTTGTGGGTTTAAATCACAACTTTAATGTTCCATTAATGCAGGGTGTTTTTTTTTTTTTTTTTTTAAACTGAATTTTTTTTATGTCTTTTATTCTGCACTAATGGACATTGTGTTGATGTCTGTGAATATCAAGCGAGCTCAGTATTCTGGTAAAACTCTTTTCAGTTCATATTTTGTTTTTTGATCCCTTTGAGTTCAACTAAAACAATTTAAAAGCTATTCTATCAATAACTTTTTTTTTTTTTAGTTTACAGAAAAAGGCCTTACATTGTTTTGTAAAAGAATTATAACTAAGATTTGACCTCTGAAAACCTTGAAATTTTTATGATTTGCTTTATTGTTTTAATAGCTTAAAATAGCATTGAATAACTATACCAATAACTTTGTCATTCAATCTTAAAAAATATCAAGACTGTCCAATATTTAGGGGGAAAAATCCCATCAAAACTGAAGTTAGGCATAAAAGATAATCACACATATAATCAGAGTACAGCTTCTTAATTCTGGAATAAAATTTGTAAGTTCTTGACGGGAGTGATCCTGTTTTAATAAATTTTGTATAATCCATCAGAATCTTGGGTTAAGTGCTCAATAAATATTTATTGAATTAAATAGAGTTCTCAGCTTCCTCAACTTATGTTTATTTCTATTCTCTTTTCCAAATATTATTTTTTATTTTAAGCTGGGGTACGGCACACATCCATCCCAATAATTTTAGTGATATCAGGTCTAGAACTGAGAATTATTCTGGAGCAAATTATAAGGGAAAGAGGAAGTGACTTGGCTTTATCAATAAACCTAATTATGAAAACAGACTTAAGCTTAGTGAAAATAAGGATTGTATTTTCTTTACCACTGTGAGCCAGAATTGGTACCCTATATTTTAAATGTGTTTTTAAAAAATTATTTTAGCATTGTGTTAACTTCATAACATGACAAAACGAAAATATTTCCTCATTTGTATTTGCATATAAATTAGTTGATAGAATGTAAATGCTGTCTGGGCATATTTAGTATATGAGTTTTTGAGGTGGGAGGTGTTAGAATTAATAACAGCAGATGGAAATTTTGAAGTAATTGATGGTATTGTGTGAAAAAAATCAAAGGAAAAAAATCAAAGTGGGAAAGCTACAAATATTGATTGAATACTTCCAATGTGCCAAAATATGATCAACTCAATATATCACACTATGTAATCTTCAGACCAACCATCAAAGGGTTATTCTTATTTTTGGATGTAAGAATTAATTTACAGATAGTTCAAATTTCATGTCATAAGAAAAAGTGAGGAATCCAGACAGATCAAAATCTTAAAACAACAAACAACACTTTGGGGACTTTTTTTTTTTTTTTTTTTTTTTGGTGCTATCTACTAAAGTTGACCATCTATATAGTGCTTTGATCCACAATTCTATTCCTAGGTATATATTGAACAGAAATGTATACTAATAGTCACCAAGATTCATTTGAAAAATGTTCATAACCTTATTACACAAATTAGGGGTAGATTCATATTGTGGAATATTATACAGCAAAGAATGAATAAACTACAATTATATGCAACAAATGGATTGGATCTCACAAACATAATGCTATATTAAGGAAGGCAGAAATAAACAATTTTATGCCATATGATTTAATCATATAAATTTCAAAAACAGCAAAAAATAGAATATGGTTTTGAAGCCAGGAGAGCTATTATTATTTTGGGTAGGTAGTTTCTGGAAGTGAAACTTTTGGGATTGATGAACTGTTTCTTGATCTGAGTTTTGGTTACACACGTGTTGAGTTTGTCAAAATTTATTGGACTGTACATTAATGGCTTGTGCATTTTTCAATGCTATGTTAATTGTCAGTAAAATTTCACTTAACCCCCAATCATCCCCCCCCACCCCCCAAAAAAAAACCCAAAAATGACAAAACACCACAACTTTAAAACAAAAGTAAAATGTATTTTGGAGTCAAATACATTTGGGTATTAATACTTCTCCAGTATTTATTTTAAGTTGCTTTCACTTTGGAAAATCAGGCTGGACCACCTACATTAGAAAATTGTTTTCAAAGATGAAGGCTGTTGAATGTGAACCTCATGGCATAAAGTAGAATTAAGTATAAGTTAGTAGTGTTTTTGTTTTTATTTAAGTTCAAATGCATAGTAAGCACAGAGCTGAAAATCAATCTATCTTCGATTCTAAAGTCCACAGTTTTTCTCAGGTTTTATTGCCTCCATCCTATTGTAATTTTTCTCTTGAGGAAGAATAACATATTATAGCAATTAAGGTAATTTTTTTACAGAATGGTATACTGAAATGCATGACTGAAAAAAGATATTCAATAATTATCAATCATTTTTCATCTAGACGTTTTTTAAAATCCAAGATGAAGTGTAAACACATTTTTAACTTTTAATTCATTTGAACTCTTTATAGCCTCAAAACAACTAGTCATGCTGGTACTGGATGTTCTCAACAGTGACTTTGATTTACCAGTTAATATTTTTGTTCATGAAAGTTCTAGGTCTGATGACTTGCAGTTTAACTAGGAGAGAAAAAAAAGAGAGAGAAAGCTCTTCAGAGATTCCTTCATTACCTTGTCATTCTGACTCAGCATTCCAGGTAATACTGAGTTCTCTTGCATAAGAGCTTTTCTATTTCTTTGCCTTCTCAGGAAGCAGAAAGATATCGACAGTTTTTGTTTCAGGGTACTCTTTCTCATCTGTACAAAATGCAATAGTTTCTTGCTTGACTCATGAGGTCTTTCACTGGTGGTTTTTTAATCACTCCAATTTCTCCTCTACCAACGAATTTATTGAAATTGAATTATATTGGTGCCCATTTTAGCTAGGATACAGATTATTAGCCTGTCTTCATTTTAAGTAGTTGTAAATAAATTTCTTTGGCATATCTTGGATCAAACTTCAAAGACACAAATTTGATTTCATGACAATGTGAGAACAGGGACAAGAGACAAGCTTGGGACCTGGAATAAGGCCGTCCCTCTAAGTCTTAGCTGGTTCTGAAGGAAGAATTCAGTTGTTGAAGCTGGCCAGGAAGATAGTATCTGGGGGCAAAGATTTCTCATACATAATTTATCACAATGCCTTACACCAGGGTGGATAAGATGGGGTATCAGAATTATAACCTGTGTGTATAGCATAGCTGCTACCTGGGCAATAAGTGACTGTCCAGCTATGCATGTGAGCATCTGACATTTAGGACATGTGTCCACAAGAAACAGAGTCCTATTCCCTTCCACTGTGATTCCACTCAAACTTTTCTTATAATAAAGTCTTGGAATTGTTGGAAAGATCCAAAATAATGAGGAGGAATAAAGTACAACTAGTTAAGTGAATAATCATAAATTGCAGGAAAAATAGGTGCCTAGAGGAAGTTTTTGGTGGCACTGGAGGAGGATGTGCTAAACAGCAAAGGAGACTTGGAAAAATGAAAAAAAAAATCAGCTCTTTGTAGCACAATTTTGGGATTAAGATTATTTTAAGCAACAGTGAAGGAGGCCACATACTTGCAACCATAAGCTAGGCTTGTGTTTTTTTTAACAAATCAATTTTATTGATATATATTAATAAAGTGTACAATCCATCCAAAGTGTACAATCAATGGTTTTTGATATAATCATGTAGTTGTGCATTCATCAATTTAACTATTATTAGAACATATTCGTTGTTCCAATAATAATAATAATAATGAAGCAAAAAAAACAAAACAGGCAAACAAAAACTCATCATAGACATGTTTAAGAATTTGTTTTCATTCTGACAACTTAGGCAGGGCTGTTTCGCATAACAGTTCAGGTTTCTGGAATTGGGAGCGATAGAGTAAGGGATATGACATCCAGCTGATACTTGTCTAAAATATTTATTAAAATATGAGTGTATTCATTTTGGGAACAAGTTTTTGTCCCGAAAGGCAAATCTATAGAGAAAGAATGTAGATTACTAGTTGCTTGATGTTGGCTGTGGAAATGGGAAATGACTGAAAATGGGCATGAGGGAATTTTACAGAATGATGGGAATATTCAAAACTTGGACTTGGTTGATGGTTGTGTGACTGCAGACTTACTAAAATTCATTGACTTGTACAATTAAAGAGATATATTATGGTATTTAAATCATAACAATAAACTAGTTTTAAAAATTCTTTAGTATTTGGACTGCTTTTTGAGTCCAACCAAAGAAAGGTGAAATTTAATCAGGGGACACTTAAACACTTAAATACTTCCATTTAAAATGGAATATTTAATCAGAATCTTTGAAAAAGTAATTTGGAAATAATAATTTCTTCACAGATCATTCTATAATCTCATGTAAAATGACTCAACAAATTCTGTTAGCAGTAGCCAATGTTCTATTTCTTTTACAGGTATATTTTAAGGAGGTTTTTCCTTATCTAAAACTGTACACATTAGGCCCTATTCGATTTTTATATTCTTAAAAAGATTGAAATTTATATAACTCAACCCACTGCAGATCCAGATCTAGACCAGTATATAAATTTAAGTTTTGGAGGAAATGTCATGGTTTGTATCTCCATATGGCAAACATGTTTCCAGATTCATTGTCTTTCTGATGCTGCCTACATTCTCTCTGGCATAACTCATTTTCTCTTAAAAAAAAAACCCTTGCAAGTTACTCTTCAGTCCCTGAAAGTTACTCATTATTTCATCATTTCTAAAATAAACATAGCATGATCCTTTACCAGTTTCCTTAAAATGGTTCTCTAAGGCTTCATGATTGATTACACCTATGTGAACTCCCCTAGTAATGTTATAAGATCTCTACTGATCTTGTCCTCTAGTCAGTCACTTCCTCAGTGCTATCAAAGTCCTGGTTTCCCAGAAAGGATTCATTTGTTCAATTGGTTTAGGCTTGTCTTCATTTGCCTACAGGCACTTTTCCCCCTAGTCTATGTAATAACTTTAATATTGAGATTTCAAAGTAATTTAATTTCTCCAAATTTCCTAATTCCTTTACATTCTTTATCTAAAAGCACATGAAAATAGTTGAGGACTAACCAAAAAGAAATATAACTTTTTTGAAATTTTTGTCTGTCTTATTAAATAGAAATGCTTCCCAAATCAATAAAGAAGATCATATTTAAATATATAGCTTTTATTGCACTAAAAAGTTTCACAATCATTCTGATGGCTCTGTGCTATTTAATGACATATAGAAGGTGACAAGAATAGAAAATGAGCGAACTATGACTTCAATGGGCTTATTATTTAATTAAAACAGAAGATAAACTCATAAAAAAGAGTTAAATGTATAACAAAATGTGAGTAGTGGAAATGGCTACAATAAAAGGTGGTAATCTGTATTAGCTTTGTAGGAAAAACAAAAGTGTCTACAATTAAATGATTTCAGATGAAATTGATGGCCCTGTATCCATTAATCAACAATAATGAATTGTGATTGAAAATTTAATTGTTAAGTCTCTATAAATTATAGTAGTTCTTTAGCCTAAAGTAAAGTTCTCCTCTTGAAGCAAAATTTCTCAAAACATATGCCTTCATTCTCATAATTTACTGTTTTATTTAATTTTAAGATTTATCTGTATTATATTTTAGTACAAAGTTAATATTTATAATTCAATGATAGAGTGTAAAGAATTACAATAAGGTTACCAGGTTAGTGAAATTAAACACATATTTTGATCTAATAGTTTCAGAGTAAGGCTTGGAAATCTGCATTTTAGTAAGCATATCAGGAAATTCTCACGTAGGTAGTCAAAAATCCTCACTTTGCAAAATACACGGCAATTCATGGAAAGGAAATGATAACAAAAAAAGTGGAGATTTTAGACCCTCTGCCTGATTATCAATCAGAATTTCCAAATTACTGCTAATTTGGGCATTTTCATAGCATGTTGAACAGAGTAATAACTCCAAATGGAGTCTTAACTCTCCTGCATATTTTCCTATTCTTTATGTCTTCTAGCAACACCTTTTTACTTATCATCCTCTTTCCTTTTTCTCCAACCTTATAGCCCACGCTCCATTTCCACTGTCATTAAACTCATTGCCTCCTCCCTGCACTATTGCATTAGACCTCGATAGACTCCTCACTTCCTGTTCCAATTCACATGACACAATGGTGCTAGATTAATTCTGCTAAAGCCACCACAATTATATTACATTTTGCATAAAGTCTTATAAACAGTGTTCATTACATACCAAATGAAATCTACCTTAATTTGGTATGTGAAATGCACAATTATCTGTCCTTAAGCAGACTTTTCCAATCTTATCTAATTTTATTTCTTGCTACTCAATCTCTCTCTTTTGTGTTGCTTCTAACTACAAGCCAATTAAACTGCTTGCTGTACACTACTTTAGTTACTCTACTTGTCCATTTTATGTTTCTGAAAGCTCTAGGTTAAAACATTTCCTTATTTACCCAGCTGGAAGTAGATCTTCTACAACAATATAATAATTTCTGTTATTTTTCTCATTAAATCTTAAATTTACTATAATGAATAATGACTTACATATAAGTCTAATTTTCTTTTCTAGGCCATATGTTCTAAGAGTGTGAAGTCAATTTCAACTCCATATTCCCTCAGAATTATTCAAAGCTCTCTACTAAATAGCCTTTAAAATTTATCAGAAACATTAGACTATCTAGGTTTCCTCTATGAGTTTTTATTTCTTTTGAATCAGACACCGTAAAGCTAGTACATATTATATTTATATCCAAAGAGCATCTAGACAAGCATTCATAGAACCAAACACTCTTTGAGCATTTGAAGTCATTACACGTGTTTCATGCGAATTTTAATGCTATTTTCATGAATGCAAAGGGTGCAAAGAAGACAATTCACAGTAAATTATATTATCAGTTTCCATTGCCTATTTGAAGCTTCTTTATGTCCAAAGAAAATGTCATCTTTTGTATAAATTAGTATAAACTTTTACATATCTCCATTAATTTTTCACTGATTTTATCAAAATTTCTTAGAGGAGTTTTGAAATTTGAATGGTGTAAGTAAAATTGGCAAATATAAATATACCTTGCAAAAATATTTTCTTGTGGCATATTCTTCATTAACTAAGGAATATCCTAACAATAATTAAGATTATGTACATAAACAGAGTTATCTGTGTGGTCATGTGATCTTCCTGGAGCAATTTGTTGATCGACTTCATGAATCTGAAAAGCACTACTTATCTATGCCTTATTTTTAAACTATCATAAAATATTTTACATGTGAGATGCCCACATAAGTGATAATGTATTTTATTCAAAGCAATATTGTTGCTTTATGTTGATGTAATAAAGACAAGTCACAGAATAGTGATTTTTATATATAATTTAGAAGTGTATTTTTATCTTTTAAATAATGAGATAAAGCAGGGAAATTTAAAATTAATGTAAAAACTGACATTTAACCTTATATTTTGCAATAAAATGAATGTATTATAGGTGCTTTTTAGAAATGCTTTCAATTTATGAAATATTGGGATTTACATACATCCTTTATGTAGAAACATTAGCTTTTTTGGCCATTAAGAATTGTGTAATATTGTATGTACCGCTGACTAATTTACAATTACCCTGTAGTAAGGCTTTCCTCGCTAGAAAATTCCCTCAGTTTACAAATAAATATGTTATGAGAATATTTATAATTTCTTGAACACTTGTAAATATAATTTGCAAATAGATTCTCATTTTGAACTAAAATTAAGCTTATAGTATATACAGAATTTCATCAATATGGATTATTAATCAATTTGTGCTAAGAATATTTCTCCATTCTTTTTATCTTTTTGATGCATGCAAAAAATTGGCACAGATCTAATTTTGAAAAAAACTGTTTACAATTACAAATTTCAAACCAAATATTCAAAGAATGAGGTATTAAAGAACATAGATAGTTGAAATTCACATGGAGGAAGGGGTACAAGAGATGTGTAAAATATTGAATTAATTTTTCCTCTGTAATTACTTTGTGTAATCAAATTTATGTTAAACATACATGGCTTTTATAGTTTGGAGTCAGTTTGGCTAGTTTAAATTTTAACAGTTTTTTAAAAATTATGCAATTAAATATAGATGACATAAAGATAATTACCAGTTTGGAGGCTTTTTTTTTTTTTTTTAAGAATTCCTGGTGAGATAGATGGTATACAGACTTGGGAATGGCAGGTATCCTCAAGAGAAGGAGTATAGCTGGTGTAGAGCTGAGGCACTGGTGTTTGGTCTTGGGACTCTGCAAATTTTAGAATTAAGCAATCAATTATTTCCTTTTTGGAACTGTATTTGCTTCTGATAGATGAGACTTGGTGTCTTAATCATGCCTTTAGTTAAGACGTTCCATAGAATTGCTATTTTACTTAATAGAGAATGTTGAACATTGAAAAAGATACAGATACATAAAATAAGTTTCAATGAATATAGAAAGATTGAAATTATACAAAGCACTTTCTCTTACCACAGTGGAATTAAGCTGAAAATCAATTATGGGCAGAAAACTGGGAAATTCACAAATATATGAAACTTAAACAGTACATTCTTAAACAATCAGTGGGTCAAAGAAAAAGCTGCAAGAGAAATCAGTAAATATCTCAAGATGAATGAAAATGACAACACAGCATATCAAAACTTATGAGATGTAGTGAAGGCAGTGCTGAAAGGGAAATTTATAGCCCTAAATGCCTACATTAAAAAAGAAGAAAGAGCTAAAATCAAAGACCTAACTGTACACTGGAAGATTTAGAAAAATAACAGCAAACAAATCACAAAGGAAGCAAAAGGAAAGAAATAACAAAGATTAGAGCAGAAATAAATAAAATTGGGAATAAAAATAGAGAAAATTAATAAAACCAAAGCTATTATTTTGTGATTAATAAAATTGGCCAACCCTTAGCTAGACTAACAACAACAACAAAAGGGAATGAAGATGCAAATAAATAAAATCAGAAAAGAGAGAAGGGACATCACCACTGAACCCACAGAAAAAAAAAAGGGTCGTATAAGATGATACCGTGAACAACTGTAGGCCAACAAATTAGAAAACTTAGATGAAATGGATTAATTCCTAAAAACACACAAACAACTTATACTAGGGAAAGAAGAAATAGAATACCTCAGCTGACCAATCACAAATAATGAGATCAAATCAGTCATTAAAATCTAATAACAAAGAAAAATCTAGGACCAAATGGCTTCACAGTGCAGTCTACCAATCATTCCAAAAAGAATGAATACAAATACTGCTTAAAGTCTTTCAAATATTGAAGAGAAGGGAACATTACCTAAATCATTCTATGAGGCCAACATCACCCTAATACCAAAGCCAGATAAAGATACTACAAGAAAAGAAAATTACAGACCAATCTTTCTAATGAATCTAGAGGCAAAAATTCTCAACAAAATACATGTAAATAGAATCCACAACACATTAAATGAATTACACACCATTATCTAGTGGGTTTTATCCCAGGTATGCAAGATGATTCAACACAAGAAAATCAATTAATGTAATGTACCACAGTAACAATTCAAAGGGGAAAAATCACGTGAATATCTCTATTGATGCAGAAAATTGATTCAACAAAATCCAGCACCTTTTCTTGATAAAAACACTTTGAAAGCTAGGAATAGAAGGAAACTTCCTCAACATGATAAAGGGCAAATATGAAAAAATCCACAGCTAACAAATATGCAATGGTGAAAGACTGAAAACTTTCCTTCTAAGATCTGGAAAAAAGATAAGGATGTCCACTGTCACCACTCTTACTCAACATTGTGTTATTTTTTGCTAGAGCAGTTAGGCAAGAAAATGAAATAAAAAGCATCCAAATTGTAAAGGAAGATATAAAACTTTCCCTATTTGAAGTGACATGATCCTATATACATAAAATCCTGAAAAATCCAAAACAAAAAATACTAGAGCTAATAAACTATTTCAGCAAAGTGGCGGAATATAAAGAAATTCCATTTACAATAACAATAAAAGAATCAAATATCTAGGGATCAATTTAACTAAGGATGTAAAAAACTTGTACACAGAAAACTACAAAAAATTGCTAAAAAGAAAGCAAAGAAGACCTAAATAAATAGAAGGACACTCTGTGTTCATCGATTGGAGGACTAAATATTGTTAAGATGTCAATTATACCCAAATTGACTTAGAGATTCAAGACAATTCCAGTAAAAAATTCCAACTGCCTCTTATGCAGAAATGGAAAAGCCAATTATCAAATTTGTTTGGAAGGGCCCTGAATAGCCAAAAGTATCTTGAGAAAGAAGAACAAAGTTGGAGGACTCACACTACCTGATTTTAAAACATATTACAAAGCTACAGTGGTCAAAACTTCATGGCATTGGCACAAAGATAGACATATTGACCAATAGAACCAAATTGAGAGCTCATAAATAGACCTGCACATCTATGACCAACTGAAATCCTATAATACAACAATAAAAAGACAACCCAATTAAAAAATGGACAAAGTCTTAAACAGATATTTTTCCAAAGAGGAAATACAAATGGCTAAAAAGCACATGAAAAAATGTTCAACATCATGAGCTATTAGGGAATTGCAAATCAAAATTACAATGAGATATAATTTCACACCTATTAGACTGGCTGCTATTAAAAGAACAGAAAACCACAAGTGTTGGAGAGTATATGAAGACATAGGAACACTCATTATCTGCTGGTAGGAATGTGGAATGCAGCAGCTGCTGTGAAGGACAGTTTGGAAGTGCCACAGGAATTTAAGTATAGAATTGCTATATACATGCAGCCTGCTGCAGGACAAAGCTTCATTTACAGAAAAAAGGAAAAAAAAAAAAAAAAAGAAGAAGAAGAACTTTGCATGAGAATAAAAGCAAGTATATAAATTATATTCTACCTTTCAATTAACATAACCCAGGTAAGAAGGTAAAGGTGGGAAATAGGCAGGTGTACTGACAGACAGAGCCATTTGAACATCTTGAACTTGCATAGCTACATACTTCTATGGGATATAAATATATTCTTGTTGTCATAGATGTGTTTTCTGGACAGATAAAGGGAAACAGTAGCTAGCAAAATATTAAACTTCCTTCCTGAGGAAGAACTACTACTTTCTCAAATAAGTTGGAAAAAAGCTCTGTAATATATAATCCTTGTCTAATAAAAGAAAAGTGGCCAATAAACTGAACCCTTTACCTTAATGCTTGGACTTATGAAGCTTATTCCTGTAATAATGAAACTAAACCTAACTATATTTAATAACTAAGCCGTACCTCCTGAAAACCTCCTTTTTATTCGAATTTAGCCTCTCTCTGAGCTAAACTCTGCACAGAAACTCACTACCTTCTCACCAGTGTGGGGCATGACTCTCTGGGATAAGCTTCCTTGGCACTGAAGGATTATTACAAGTATTAATTTGGGATGCATTTGGAGAAAGCCCTTAACCAAAAGGGGAAAATATTAAATAAAATATAGCTTTTATGGCTAAGAGATTTCAAACTGAATCGGGAGGTCATTCTGAAAGTTATACTTATACAGGCCTCAGCTAGACTTCACAAACTGCCACAGTAAACAAGACCTCAAACAAAAGTGCTCCCGAGTGACCTAAGGATGTCCAAACACCGTAGTTAAGTCACACGCCTCATGAAATCAACACCTTTCACCGGGGCCCATGGGGGTATATATGAAAATCCATTTCCTGAATATCACATAGTTATACTCATTTTTAATTCTACTAAACATGATTCTTCTACTCATTTTCTTGTAACCTATAATTTTCAATTTACTTGTTAAGTATATTTCTCAGACTTAAATCTTTGGGTTTAGGTCAGAAATACAGCAGATATGTGACCATCTCCTATTCTACAGTTCTTCCCTGAACAACTAACAAAATGATGAGGATGGAACAGCCTCATCCCAAAAGCAAAGAATATTTTCAGCAGCAAGCAAAACAATGCCATTCCTCTCACTCCTAATGTCTACAGCCTTCTCAGCCTGAAGCAGTCAGAGTGGACATTGTCCCAAATCCTTCAAGATTTGAGGAATGAACAAAAATAAGGGGGAAGTGTAACCACATGTATTAACTGTGTAACTTGTAACATTGATATAATGTATATATATTTAAATTTTAAAAAATAAAGAAAAGGAGAAATCAGAGAAGTAGGATAATATCCGGTATAGTATGTGGTTATGGAGATTAAAAAAGAAGCCCCCTTTCACCACCACTTGTCATTGGAAACATGATGCTACTACCTCAGAGTTGCCTGCAATAGTTAAAAAAAAAAAAAAAAGCACCTATATTGATTACTATGTGTTAGACACTTTTCATGTTCATATCCTTTAATTTCATCAAAAAGCCAAGAGGGGAGAATTAATATTGTTTTTACATTTCAGATTAGAAAATAGCAGTATAGTGAGTTTGAGTAATTGTGCAAGACTATAAATAGCGAAATTGAGGGACCATTCCAATTAGTGAAAGACCAAAGCTGGAAGTGAGGGGCCAAGCCCAGTAGTCTGGCTCCAGCATCTTTGACCTTTTTATTCCATTTCTAAACACTGTCTTTTTGATGAATTTTGCTTTATTTGACATTCAGTCCTTATTGTGAATTATGAATTTTCTTAACATTTGAGTTCATTCAATAAAAATAACTTTGTATCTACTACATACAAGGGAGTCTATTGAAAAAGGTAAGAAATGGCTTAAGATTATAAAAGATAAGCATATTTGTAGGAAATAGCAAATAGTTCAGCAGGGAGTGATAAGACACACACAGTCCTGGTCTCTGAAGCAGGTTGGTACTGAGTGACTACACAGGAAATCTGCAGTTTGTTTTGCTTTGCAGTGCCACTGGAAGTTCCTGGCCAGAAGCAGAATGTGACAAGAAGTGTGCTTCAGGAAGATCAATCTAACTGCAAAGAGTCAGATCTTAGGCAGTAAGAAGAACCGGAGGCGGCATGAATAGTCAGGAGACCCTATGTCTCTGAGACAGTAGTCTAGTTAAGATATATGAAGACTTTCACTAGTATAGGAGTGGAACCTTTGAAAAGTATTGTGGGGAAGTGAAATTAAGAATATATCATTAATGATTGCATCTTAAGTAAACAGAGAAGTCAAGGATAATTCTGTATTTAAAGCCTGGGTAAATAGGACTCTACTTGTGACATTACAGAGAGAATTTGTGAAGGCAGATAGGTTTTCTTTCTTTTTCCCTCTTTTTTGCCTTTTGGGCTTGTCAAGTGTATATTACTAGATGAAGATATATTAAAGTAGCTGGAAATGCATAACTTAATTTTGAGAAGAAACAGAAATAATAGCAGCTAACATCCTTTGGCTTTGCAGTCTGAGCCAGGCAATTCTAACAGCTTTCAGACATTCTCTTATTAATCCTTAAAATAAGTCTGTGAACTGGAACTGCTGTTATACACATTTAGCAGATGAGGAAAAATGAGGCATTGAAACCTAAAATAATTTACCAAAGCTGCACTATTAATGAATGGGGGAGCCCTTATTGGAACCCAGGTTTTCATACTTCAGATTTCATAGTCATCCGCATAAAAAATGATAACTGAATGCCAGAAATTAGATGAGATTCCCCAGAAGTAAAATTAGAGCGTAAAGAAAGTCAAAATCATAATGTTGGAATAAGTGAAGTAATACTCTTCAAAGGGAGGATTTTCCAGTTATTTAAAAGAAAGTGAAATCTTACCCAGCCTAGCTGTGGGTGTTTTTCCTTTTGAACCAGAAAGTGTTTTAGTTGAAATGACCCTCAAATGGTTCTAACAGTCATTCTAAAACCACAAGCTTTATATATCTATACTCATGAAATATCATTCCTATTAAGACATAGCATAAAATGTATATATATATATATAATATTCAAGAATTTTAAAAAGAAAAGACACAAATGTCTGATACTACTATGCTATGCTTGTCAGGAGAGCTTGACACCATCTGTATCTATATCCTAAACTTAATAAATACATACATTCAGCTCAAGTCATTTAAAAGTGTGTTATTCTTTTCTATGTCATTTAAAAAAACAATTTTAGTAAAAAGTAAATGAAGTAATAATAGCAGTGTTCCATAAGGATGTAGTTATTCTATGCATGATATGTTTCCCCAGAGATTTTGACTGGATTACTTTTTCTATTTCCTCCCTTAACCAGCTTTGACATGAGTGTTCTAGACTGTTAAATGTCTATATTTAGCCTAAAGCTGAGAGAATTTCATTGAAGTGTAAAGTAACTTTAAATATGTTTTGTATAAAAATTTTGCCAAATTTTAAAGTGCTTTGATATCAGGGTGAACAAAAACTTTCTCAAACCACAAATCAATGTAGTTAAATATAATGACCATATATGCTTTATTGAAATATAGACTTATCCTATTATTTTGGGAAGCAACAGGCTTTCTTATAATCACTGCCAAACAATTTGTATAGAAAAGTAATATCGGCATTGTAATAGATAATTAAATGGCTTTTAGGTTGAAGGTCAACAAATATTACTGAGTAGTATGAAAATGAAGTGGGCAGTGCTTTAACTTGTCAACCGATACTTCAAATCTGCCTGTTATATATGAAAGAAGTTCACTGGATATGCTAACTAAAATATGCTTCAAAATTGGAAATAGAATTTCCTTTCCCATCCTTTTATTTTTCTTTAAAAGGGATTTAAAAAAAAAGAAGATTGAAGAACAATGTTTGCATTTTTGAGATAGAATCGACAGCAAAAGGGAGGAGCTTATTAATAGAGTACCATGAACCTAGGGTAATTTTAAAATATTGGAGAGCTACTCTCTATTTATCTGTGATCACTGTAGCTTCATATTGTATTTGAGCTAAAAAAATGTTCTTCAGTAAAGTGAAACTGATTTTGTTATTTACAAAACTAATTCTCTTTGTATTTGTTTTGAAAAAATAAAAATATGGGCAATGCCAATTTTTGGCTGAACATATTTGGGATAGAGAAAATGATGCAAATAATCCTAAATCTAACCTTTTGGAGATGCAAAAGTTTTGAGTATTATGTGTTAGACAATTGAAGGGAAAACAATTGGTTCAAGACATGGACTGATATTAATATACATAAGGTTATTCTGTGTGTGTCCAATATAATAATCAAAGAAACTATGATTACAACTATGTTGCACATGGATCCCTCAGGTTGCACTTGTTTTTCTGCAGTTCTCTTTCCACTCAAGGTGTTCATTTTGTTTTTTACAAGAGAAACATGTTACATATTTTGAAAATCTGCAATCAGAAAATTTGAGTTGGTAGGAATCTTTAGACTCATTTAATCCAAATAACATTTGATAGGTGAGTAAAATAAGAACTAGAGGAAATGAGGGAATTTTCCTAGAGCATTTAAGTAGTTTGGAATAGAGCTCAAGTTTCATAATTTCTTAAAAAAAATATACTCACTATTTTTTATCCTTATGATGGTTTTTTATATTAGAAAAAATATATCTTCTATTTTGTCAGGTATAATGAATTTATTTATAATAACAAGCAACTAATTTTACAGAATAGGAATGATAACCCATCTTTAAAATGTCATTCCAACTCACTTTTGTAAATAAAAGTAATTCAAGAAATTTTAACTATGCAAAACAAATAAATAGCCAACACAACTACTCAATATTTGAATCAGATATAAAATAATTTATGGATTATATTTTTGAGCTCTAGATCACAGGTGAAATATTATTTTAAAAAATTGCAATCTCATTTTTAAAATTAATTCTTTAGGTGCGTTTTATAGCTTTATTTATTTATTTATTTATTACCATTCATATATAGAGATAATTTGTAAGCAATCTTGAATTAAAGACATCAGGCATTCTTTAGAGGTATTTAAGTAGTATTAGAATAACAGAACAGCATTTAGATAAACATAAGATTAATATTTCTATTTTATTCATTTAACCTAGCATTTTATAGGCAGCCAGAATATGTAATTTTGAAAAATCAACAATTATCTCTTGTTCAATTTAAATTATTATCCATTTAGGGATTTATCACTAAAGCAATCAATATACAATACCAACAGTGTCACTCAATAAAATCGCTAATTTCATAGTGTAAATAAAAAGTAAATTGGAATTTAAGTAAGGAGAGATTTTTTTTGAAAAACTTATTGCAAGAGGAGAAAAAGAGACTATTATAATAGGGACAGAATAACTATTGATTTAAGGAGAACAACCTGACTGTAAGATGTAGGAGCATCACAAAGCTTAGGAAGAAAAGGGCTCTCTTTCTGATAAGAAGGAGTAACTCCTTCAGAAAGAACTGGGTGTGGGAAAGTGGGATAAGGCAGGATGATATGACCGGATGGGAGATCAGATAATCTTTTACTTTGAGTCAGCTGCATGCTGACTGTAGCTGAGGGTAAGTAAAAGTCCAAGGTCTTAGGAGTGGGCCTGGGGAGAGGACAAGCTTAAGCATAGTTTGGTCAAGTCAAAGTAGCATATATTTTTGTCAAGATTGGTCAGTGGGAGAGGAAGTTGGCATTGAAATAGATCAGGCAGGGCAGAGCTCTCTTGTAAAATAAGGGAAAAGGTGTAAAAGCCATACAAGGGACCACTTTGGGGAACTGTAGACCAGGAGAGTGCCACATGCATAACCAGGAGGGACTGGGGATGGAGAGACAACGGCCAAAGGGAAAACCATGAGCTGATGTCCCCACACACTGGAATACCTCACTTCCCTGCACCTAAGGTGAACTACCTTGGTAAAACCTGTGGCTGAGCAGCCAATGGAGAGGGGAAATGACGTATTCCTCCCTGGGAGGAGGGAGGGTGTGACCGAGGTGTGATTTCTTTTCTGCAAGTATAACCACCTTAACTCAAATCACTGGTTAGTGGAAGTTGGAGAACTCATGTCAGCGAAGGGGTTTGCCAAACACTGCCATCTGTTGGCCAAACAGGAAAGTGAAGGAAGACAAGGCTGTCTCCCCATTCTTTCCCAGACAATCTATGCTCCAGTCACTGATCCCTGCACCTGTCGATAATTAAACAGGGTGTTCTTAAAGTTTTAGAAAAAAACTGAACCAAAAATCAAAGAAGAGTTGAGGAATAAAACCACTAGGCAAACGAGAAAAATTGACATAATCAGATGCCTAGAAAACAACAAAAGATAATAAGCCATACTTAGAAACAGGAAGATATGGCCCAGCTAAAGGAACAAACCAAGAATCCATATTTTCCTTTTCTTAAGCATTTTTTCAGTTTTATTGGTACATATTAATAAAGCATAAATCCATCCAAAGAGTACAATCAATTGTGTAATCACATGTTTGTGCATTCATCACCCCAATCACTCCCAAAGCACTTTCATTATTACAATAATAATAATAAACAAAAAACAAACAAAACTCATCACCTCTCAATCTCTCTATGCCTCGTCTGCCATACATAGCTGTTATTCTTTTTCCTTCTCTCTAGTATATTTGGATTTATATTTTGTAAAAACAGTTTTATACATGCAATATCACCCATATTTGTGTTTTACGTGAGGTTTTACTATCTTATACAGTCCCATGTTACAGTTTTTAGCTTTCCTTCGGGTAATATACATGACCTCAGACTTTCCTTTTAAACCATTGTCATACTTATACAATAACACTGCTAGTTACAAACACCATGATATGCTTTAACCATTTCTATTCAGAATATAAATTATTTTCAAGTGCTCATGGATCCTTCTCTAGGATAGATCATATGTTGGGATATAAGTCAGATCTCAAAATATTTATAAACTTTGAAATTATACAAAGCACTTTCTCTGATTATAATGGAATAGAGCTAGAAATTAATAATAAGGAGAAAATTCACAAACACATGGAGATTAAACAATATGCTCTAAAATAATCAGTGGGTCAAAGAATAAATTGCAAGAGCAATCGTAAATACCTCAAAACAAATGAAAATGAGAATGCAACACATCAAAACTTATGGGACACTGCCAAGGCAAAGCTGAGAGGGAAATTTATAGCCTCAATGCCTATATTTAAAAAAAAGGAAATAGCTAATATCAAAGACCTAACTGTACACCTGGAGTAAATAGATAAAGTGGAGCAAACAAATCCCAAAGCTAACATAAGAAAAAAACAATAAAGATTAGAGCAGAAATAAATGAAATGGAGAATTTAAAAAAACCCAAAACAATAGAATCAATAGAATTAGAAGTTGTTTTATGGAGATCAAAAAATTTGATAAACCCTTAGCTAGAGTAACAAAAATAGAAAGAGTGAAGACATAAATAAAATCAGAAATGAGAAGGGGGACATTACAACTGACCCAGCAGAAATAAAAGAAATCATAAAAGGATACTATAAACAACTGTATGTCAAAAAACTAGACAGTGTGGATGAAATGGACAAATTTCTACAACCACATGAACAATGCATATAGACCCTAGAAGAAATAGGAGACCTCAACACAAAAAATAGAAAAGAATTGAAGTAAGTAAAGCAATTGAAACAGTCATCAAATACCTCCCCATTATGAAAAGTCCAGGACTAGATGACTTTGAATTCTACAAATCATTTAAAGAAGATTTGATACCAATCTTGCTCAAACTCTTCCAAAAAATTGAATGATAAGGAATGCTACCAAACTCATGCTACAAATCCTACAGTACCCTAATACCAAAGCCAAATGAAGATATTATGACAAAATATAATTACAGACTAATTTCTCTAATGAATATGTTTGCAAAAATCCTCAACAAAATACTTGCTAATCAAATGGAAAAACACTTTAAAAAATTATACATTGGGGAGAAGATGTAGCTCAAGTGGTTGACTGCCTGTTTCCCATATACAAGGTCCTGGCTTCAATCCCCAGTATCTCTTAAAAAAAAAAAATTATACATCATGATCAAGTGAGTTTATCCAAGTATTCATGGGTGGTTCAACATATGATATTTAATCAGTGTAATACACCACATTAATAAATTGAGGAAGTAAAATAACATGGTCATCTCAATAGATGCAGAAAAGACATTTGATAAAATACAACATACTTTCTTTATAAAAACACACTGAAAGATAAGATGAGAAGGAAACTTTCTCAATATGATAAAGTGCATATGTGAAAAACCCCCACCTAAGACTGGAAACTTTCTTGCTCAAATTGGGAACAGGACAAGGATGACTACTCTCTCTATTGTTATTCAATATTGAGCTAGAATTTCTAGCTAGAGCAATTAGACAAGAAAAATAAATAAAAGTTACCAAAGTAAGGAAGAAAAAAAGCAAAACTTTTACTATGCACTGATGCTATGATCCTATACTTAGACAATCCTGAAAAATCCACAATAAAACTACAAGAACTAATAGACAATTTCAGCAAAATGGTAGGATACAAGATTAGTACATATAAATCAGCAGTGTTTCTATACACTACTAATGAGCAACCTGAGGAAGAAGTCAGAAAAAAATTCCATTTACAGTAGCAAGTAAAAGAATCAAATATTTATGAATAAATTTAACAAGGTCATAAAGGACCATTATGTATTCAGAAACTTATAAAATATTAATAAAAGAAACCAAAGATTATCTAAATAAATGGAAGAACATTCCATATTTATGAGTTGGAAGACTAAATATCACTAAAATGTCAATTCTACCCAAACTGATCTACAGATTTAATGCAATCATTATGAAAATTCCAACAACTTTATTTGTAGAATTGGAAAAGACAATTATCAAATTTATCTGGAAGAGTAAGGGCCCCTGAATAGCCAAAAAATATCTTAAAAAAGAAGAATGTGAGAGGATTCTTACTTCCTGACTTAAAGCATATTATCTAGCACAGTTGTAAAAACAGCATGGTGCTGGCATGAAGATAGATTGACCAATGGAATCCATCCAAGAATTTGGAACTAGACCCTCACATCCATGATCAAGTGATTTTTGACGACTGTCAAGCCAACTCAGCTAGGTCAGAACTGCCTATCCAACAAATGATGCTGGGAAAACTGGATATCCATATCTAAAAGAAAGAAAGTGCACCCCTATCTCACAGCTTAAAAAATAATAACTCAGAGTGGATCAAAGACCTAAATATAAAAACAAGAACCATAAACTCCTAAAATAAAATGTAGGGAAACATCTTCAGGATCTTGTGGTTTATGGTGGTTTCTTGGACCTTGCCCAAATCATGAGCAATGAAAAAGAAACCAGATAATTGGGGCTTCCTAAAAATTAAATCATTTCAAACTATTTTGTTAAGAAGGTGAAAAGACATCCAACTCAATTGGAAATAATTTTCAGAAAACACTTATCTGACAAGGATTTGATTTCCATGTTATATAAAGAGATCACACAACTTAATGGCAAAACAACAAGCAAACCAAATTTAAAATGGGCAAAATAGTTGAATAGACACTTTTCCAAATTGGAAATATAAATAGCCAAAAGTCACATGAAAAGATGTTCAACATCACTAGCTATTAGGGGAATGCTGATCAAGAGTACAATTAGATATGTTTCTACACCATACAGAATAGCTACTATTTAAAAACAAAACAAAACAAAACAAACAAACAGAAAACTACAAGTGCTGGAGAAGATGTGGAGAAATAGGAACACTCTTACCCTGTTGGTGGGAGTGTAAAATGTGCTACTCCCTATGGGAATGGTGCAACCTCTGTGGAAGATGGTTTGATGGTTCCGCAGGAAGCTAAATATAGAACTGCTATATGATATGACAGTCCCACTACTAAAAATATATTCAGAAGAATTGAAAGCAAAGACGTGAACAGATATTTGCACACAGATGTTCACAGTCGCTTTATTCACAATTGCTAAAAGATGGAAACAACCTAAGCGTCCATCAACTGATGAATGGATAAACAAGATGTGGTATCTACATATGATGGAACATTATTCAGCTGTAAGAAGAAATTGATTGGGGAAGCACATGACAACATGAAGGAACAGTGAGGGCATTATGTTGAGTGCAATAAACTAGACACAAAAGGACGACTATTGTATGGTCGCACTGATATGAACTAAATATGTTGAGTAGACTTACCAAGGTGGACTTTGGAGTATAGAATGTGGGTTGAGATGGGGGAGCTGATGCTGGATGTATGTAGAATGTTTAACAAGGTCAGTTGTAAATATGTGGTAATGGAAAGAGTTGATGGTAGCACATTATAATGAGTGTAACACTTGATTTATGCATGTGGTTGTGGCTGGAAAGGATAGTCTAAGGAGGTCAATGTTAGTTGGAAGATTGCTGGAAGATAATATAGGGAAAGCAAAACAGTGATTTGGGTGGGAGATGAGGATTGTGGTTAATAATAAAATACAGGAATGTTCTACTAGAAGATGTTAAGAAGATGGTGCTTTATGGGAAAAATATAACTAATATAATTTATAAACTATAGCTATCAATAATATTGTAATATTTTTTGTAACAAAAGCAAAGAAGGTGCTGTATCAATCCTAAAGGTCAAAAAAAGAATATGGGGTTTAGGTTTATGATATGAATATTATTAAGCAATTTTTTTTCTCTTAAAAAAAGCAGCAGCAGCATCGAGATTGTTGAGGGTAGTGCTTCAGCTGCATTACGTTATTTATTATTCAACAGTGCTATGAGGTAAGTATGTTATTATGGCCCCTGATTATAGGTGAAGAAACTAAGATAGAAAAGCTGAATGGATTTGAAAACATTATACAGATGAAACGTGGCATGTCATGTATTGATGGATTGAAATCTTAGTCCCTACATTCTCTAAATGGTTAAAGGAAGGTCAGTACAGAGGAGCAGAGGGCCTGAGTCACCCCAAACCACATTGGCAGAAGGGGATACAGGAGGGACATATGCTAGGGGCCACCATTCTGGGGGCACTGGGCCTTTGTGGGAAGATGGGAAAATGTTATCCTCCTTTTCCTCCTGGCCCTGTCTACATTTTTGACACTCTCTTCTTGCAGCAGTGGTAAATAAGTGGTAAATAAGACAAAAATAATGTCGTTTGCCATTCAGAACTTAATGAGGGCTAACCTGGGCCAATGGGAGGTCTCAGGGGAAGGAAGAAAGGAGGGCTGCTTAACTGTCTTTGGGTCAAGTCTTAGGGTTCTTTGAACGCTCTCCTGTTCTGCCTGGGTGGATAGAGTTACAAATGAGCATTTAGGACAGGAACACTAGATGTGATAATGATCGCACACTTGGCTGGTGTGGCTCCTGTGTCATATCTCTTAGGAAGTGGATTGAGGCAGTGAGGATCTGGATTTGGAAGTAGAGTCCCACTTCCTTGACTTAGCCAAGGGAACCCCAACATCTGCCACAGCCAGCAATAGGGAACCTCAACAGCTAGTGTATGGCTAATAAGCATTGCCTGACACAAATTGCAATAACGACTACGTTTCCTCATAGTGAGTAATAAACATAAGGAATCAATGGACTGTATTAGTGCCCTAAGATTTTTATGAGAAGCATTTAAAAAGGTACATTCAAGCAATATTTCAATATTATAATAATTTAGTAAGGATGAATAACGTGTTCAGAATATATTAATAATCTGGTTAGAAAGTAGGGTCAATTAGTTTGCTGACTGTGGCAAATACTCAGTTCTCTAACTAAATATTATTATGTACGTAGTTTAGCACATGTGGCCAGGATGGCTCATTGATTTGATCCAGCATAGAACTTCATTTTCTCTATATATACACGTATTCTATATGTATATACATATGTATATGCATATGTATATAAAAGATGAACCAGATTCTAATATTTTGAATCTCAACCAGAAGATGAGTCTTTATAAACAAATATTTGATAATCTCAAATAACCTAGAGTTATACCGAGATTTTTTATTGTTTCCTTCTGGGTTTTTTGCTGATATTGTTATTCTTCTCAGATGAATAACATTCATTCATCTTCCATCCAAATCACTGTGGCCAGTGCATACCCACAATAAGCACTGAAAGTAAATTAGAACTCAGAAAGTGTCATTGAATTTTCAGAACTCCAGAGTAAGAATCACTGTGCCAGGCTAATCAATCACAAAGACACAACCATTTTGCCTTACATTCTCTTCTTAACACTTCAGGGTTCCCTAGAAATCTTTTCAGTCCTTTGTTGTTCTTGCTTGTTCTGTTTTTCTTGGAGAAAGCACTAGGTTTGTTTTTATGTTCAATTTTATTAAATAAACTCCTGAAATTACAATATGAAAAAAAAAAAAAAAAGATTGGTCGTTGGTACAAAGAGTTCACCTAATCATTTTTGAGTCAAAGAATGGGAATTTGGATTGTCTGATTCTGGTCTTTTCATAGGTCAACAAGGAAGACATTGATGAGCCTTACATAAGTCATATAGGAAAGGGTGTTTCTTTAAATAAACACCTGTGTCCTGGAACACAGGAAGGTGGAGACATTTCTTATTCATCTCTGTTTTCTAGGAGAACAAGGCTTAGGTAAACTTAAACATTATCAACAGAATTTCCTTTTAGAAATTTATATTACATGACACTCAATTCAATATATTGATTACTTAATATGTTCCAATAAACTATGTTCCAATAAACGTAGTATTTATTGAGAGAGATAAAGTAGCCTTACTCACATAACTTATAAGGTCAGCATGGAAGAAAGAGATTAAAACATTAAAAGTTATTTTCAAATTTGATAATTTTACAAAATTAGAACAAGAAACTGTGAAGAAAATGACAAGGGGATCTTGTGAGTAAGTAGCTCTAAAAATGAGTTAGATGTACAAAGTTATAGGGAAGAGTAGTTTATAGAAATATCAGGCAGATGAAACAGCACGTTTAAAGATTGAGACCCTATGGCCCATTCCAACAGTGGAAAATGCACTATTGAGGAAAAGAAAGAGAGAGATAGAGAAGGAGAGAAAGAAAAAGAGGAAAGAAAGAAAAGAGAAAAAAAGAAAAGAGGTAAGGAAGGAAGGGAGGAAGGGAGGAAGGAAGGAAGGAAAGAAGGAAGGGAGGAAGGAAGGAAAGAATGAAGGAAGGAAGGGAGGGAGGGAGAGAAGGAGGAAAGGAAGGAGGGAAGAAAGGAAGGAAGGAAAAGAATCATGTCTATTGAGGTCAGAGAGGTAGGGAGAAGTCAGAAAATCAAAAGCCTTAAATTTTCCAACACATATATATTGAACAACTACAAAAGGCTGTATTAAGAAACTGGCCACTTTAGGGCTTCAAAGTGGAGGATATTTTAGAAAGAAATAAGAAAGAAGGTAGAATAAAATAGTAAAAATTGCAAAAGTCCAGGGAAATGATACAATGACTTGGTCTAGGCTGTTACTGGAGTACTGCAATTGGTCAGAATTGAAAAGTGTTTTTGAAGTCATGGAAATGGATGAATGCACTTACAGAAAACAGAGAAAGAGGAGAGAAGTGTTCCCATGACAGAAACCTGAATGCTTTCAACTTTAAAATGACAGAAAGAGTTAAGAAATGCCACAATGAAGACTAACAAGGAGCTACAAAAGATATAAGAAAAACAAATGGAGTACCAGTTGCGGAAGCCATTCAAGTAAAATTATTTGAGGATAAACTAGTTAACTGTCATATATTTGTCTGGGAGAGCAAGATAAAGATGAAAATAGATTCTTTGGATTTGGCTATGTGGGATTATTGTTGACTTTATCAGGAAGAATAGGTAGAGTGATGGAGATAGGATACAAATTAGAGTATGTTGATCTGTGAGTAGAGTTGTTTACTTCATCAAAATGGGCCCTGAAAATTGACCCCTTTAAGGGACCAATACATATTATAAGTGTATTTAAGGGGAAATTTATGCAGTAGCAAAAGATAATGACAAAGGACTTCTGAGCTCTGAGGGAAACAAAAAAATGTTCTTCCTGACAAGTGATAACCACAGGCCTTCTTTGATGTCCATTTGGATTTGAATTAACATTATTTCATGGTCTTATAAACCCAGACAGATAAATCACCATTAAATAGTACTAGACTGTTAACAAAATTGGTGTGCCTGATGGAATAAAATTCAAAATTTCTCTCTCTTGAGGAAAATAAAGATACTCAACACATATTCATAGTGTTGTGACTGATAATATTCCACTGAACAGGAGCTTACATTTCAAAATAAAAAATATATTATAAAGAAAAACACATGTCAGCAGAAATAGCAAACAGCAGAATTACATGTTCAGGATGTCAGATGGTAAAACAGAAAATGAAAAATCTGTCTTTCAAGAACCTGGGGAAATTATAAGTTATTCTGCTAAAAACGCTGATGTTTAATAACAATTCATTGGAGATTCTAGAACTGAAAATTTTTATTAGAATAAAGAACTCAGTGAATGGGTAAAGTAAATGAGGGATAACAACTGAAAAGAGAATTCACACCTTGGTTGTTGGAATTAAATAAATTATCCCAAGTGAAAACAAATAAATAAAAGGATGGAAATATGAGACGGATTAATAGACATAAAGGACAGTATGAGAAGATCCAAAATATGTTTCATTGTACTTCTGTTAACAAAGTACATGACAGTATGTTAAACAAAGACAAAAAGAAGGTTTGAAAACAACTAGAGATTAAAGAGAGGTAATTTATAAGCATATTGAAACAATTTGACTGGCATAGATTCTCAACAGCGATAATAGAAGCCAATAGAAAGTTGAGTAGTTTTCTCAAAGTGCTGAGAGAAATTTTTTCAAATTCTAATTCAAAGATGAGCCAAAATATCACTTACAATGAAATATAATAAAGACATTTTTAGTTTGTTATAAATGAGAATATTTCCAATCTAAAGACCTATAGCAAATGAATTTTTAAATCTTGCATTTTAGGAAAAACAAAATTGAACCCTAAGGGAAAATATTTGTTCCAAGAAGGAATGGAAAGCAATGAAAGTAAGTAAACATGTGGGGAAATAAAAATTATCATTGTATGAAACAATAATCATGATGAGTCATTCAGGAAGCTAAAAATAAAGAAAATGATTCTAAAATACTAGGGAATAATTACCTGTGGATTGGGGAGGAATTATTTGAGAAAAAATTATTCCAAGCTGCTTATACTGTCTGCAGGGTGAATAGAGCTAGTTATGATTGATTATTGAAAATGTAGGGACAACCAATACAAGAATTGAAACAAATATTTAACTTCCAAACCGTAGACTTTAAAAAATGTGATTAAAAAAAAAAAGGACCAGGAAAATAAAAAGAAACTAGTGTGATATTGACAGGCAAATAGAAGACAAAATAAGCATAGCATTATTTGATAAATCACAGAGAATTATGTTGTATGACAGAGGACATTTCATTTTACAGATAAGGTCATGAGTTAGTTTTCTTTCATTGTTTACTTATTGTGTATTTGATTCGTAATATCAAAGAGGCTAGAGAAAAAATACTCAAATCCATGTGGTTTTTACTTCTAGGTCTTTTTCACTACAACTCAGTCTACTCTCAGTCAATCAAACGATTGTGAAAATATAGACCATAATGCAACCCACAATTTCAAAATTATTATATGATATACTGCCGGATTCCTTGCTGATCTTAATTTATATTGTTTCTTTTTTTTTTTTTTTTGCCATTCTTCTAATATAGGCCTTTAGAAAAGACTGTGAATTTAGATTTAGATTGTTGCTTCTATAAGTTATGCTTCTTACTGTAATTACCACCTCCTTATTTAAGTGACTGTGAAATTTATTTACTATTCTGCTCTAGAATTTGGCCTCAAGTTTACTCTCTTTTGTATATTCAGAATCTATTACCCAAGCATTTGAATATGAAAGCCATTGCTTTTCTCTCATGTTCTGAAATTCCTAATACTTTCTTAATTTCTTATTTCAATAATCACTAACAGTGTATATTGTATATATACAGTGTATATAGTGTATATGTAAGATATTCAGAAATTATTTTTCTCAAATTCACTGAAATATAGTGACTATTGATTTGGGGACATAAAAAGTTACATATGGTCATTAGGTGTTGCCAAGTTTTTTTTTTTTTTAAGTTTTTGTTTTCTTTTGTGTTTGTGTGTTGTCAGTTTTTATACTCTATTTTCCAATATGCAGCTGAGTCTCTTCTGAAGTTCAGAAGAAAGCAAACAGGAGAATCATTTCCTTTTTTCTCGTTCTTTCATTTTACATCATTGTGCTCTTGGTCTCAAGCATCAGTCTTATTCTTTCTGGTATTTTTTTCTTCGAATATAGATTTAAACAAACAAATAAGTCTAAATTTATTGATTATCCTTAGAAGTTTTTCAAATGTTCTTTTCAGTTTGGGCTCTTCATTCTTTTTATCATTTTCTTAACTTTGATTCAGTCATTCTTTAGAAATATGCTTTGCATACGTGTACAAGTCTGTCTTTTGTAAATTTTCCTTAAGAAAGAAATTTATTATGACGATACCTCTGTATATACTGATCAAAATGTTTTGTAGATTTGTCTGCATAATACCATTGCTATAATATAAGAAGAGGTCATCTTGTACATAATAACAAAGCAAAATGGTTTACTTTTCAAAAGGTCTCCAAGTTGTACAGATATCCAAAGAGGCAGTAAAGCAGTCCCTAGTGGACACTGCTTGGAGTTAACTCCTGTTTCTATCATTGCTAACTTTATGATCTGGAAACTTACCTACATATTTTGTGCATCTGTTTCTTTGTCAGTTAAATGGAAAAATTAACTTTTTCATAAGGTTGTGGTTAAGATTTGAATCAGTCAATGCCGTTTTAAATTGTGATAACCTTTTCCCTACATATGATTAAAATATCATTAAAGTATGCCTCTGTTAACATATTTTTTAAACTTTTAAAACCATCACAATAACTAACAATATATGAGGCACTTACCATGTCCTAAGCAATCAGGGCCCTGCGGACTACCAACATTAAATAATTTTATTCTCACAACAATCCTCTGAGATTGTATAATTTTTATTAGATGTTTTAGGTGAGAATATTAAGAAAAATACAGTAATATGATAGGCTAGGTTTTGTGGTGGTAATAGATAGCCCCTTGGTTTTAAGTTGTCTAATACACAGGAAATGTTATTTATCCCTCAAGCTACCTAATCTTCATGGCCTGCATGTGCAATGTGGCTCTACTCTCCACGGTCACAGTGGCGCCAGTTGCCGAGCTCCACAATCTTGTAGCTACAGCTTTAGAAACACATGGCCTCATCAGACTCACATCATTAAAGAAGCATGATGAGGATTTATATGATGGCTTTTTTGCTCACAATGTGGGCCTTAAGAAGCCATCCCTACTTTCAAAAAGTCTGTGAAATTTGGAAAGAGAGTCAGAATTTGGACTCTGGCCATCTGGTTCCTGAGTCCCATTGCTGATATGTTGTATTCATTCCTAGAGTAATTTTATCAATATGGAATGTGTGTGTGTGTGTGTGTGTTGAAGACAGCTAGCTGCTGCCAAAAAACGATTTCTTTTTCTTTCTGAGCTCACAAACTAGAGTCTAAGTTCTCTCCAGTGAAATGTGAGAAAAATGGCATGTGCTTTAGGCTCACTTCTGGGTCAAAGCTTATATGAAGCAGATATGCTCCTTCATGCTTTCCCCTTCTGGCTGGACATGCACATAGTAAAGCACTAGGGTAGGGCAGAGCCACAGAATAGAAGCAGGCCACGTTCCGGGATCCTAGGGCACCAGGAGGATAGTCACCTGGAAACCAGGGACACTATACCAATGTTGAACTATTTTTTTGAGCACTCCTATTTTTTATTTGAGCCATTTTATATCTGGATCCATTTGCCCCAGATGATTTTGTGCACCATAAATATTTTGTTGTATCACTTGACATTTCAGATATTTAATGCTTTTTGACATGCAAAATGAAAATTTCATATGATGTGACCTAATAATATAGCCTTCAAACATTTTAAATAAATGTGTCTTTTCTAATTAATATCTGATAAGATTTTATTTCCCATTCATTTGAAATACATTCCATTCAAATCAGGGTTATATTGACTATGTAAAAATGTTCCCTTCTTTTATTAGAATGAATTCCAGGAGTTCATTTCCCCTTTGCACGAGTTTTTATTTCTTTCTAAATCAATACCTGTTTCTTCCTTTTTCATTAGATTTTAGGTCAGAATAGCAGTTCCTTTCAATACTTCCATTATGTATGAATTCATTGTCAAGACAATATTATCACCACAATTTTTTTCTAGTTTGTGGAGTTACAATTGTTTTTACTACTTTGTTTAATTTTCTTTCCTAAATTATTTCCACCATCCATATATCTACTTTCACGTTCATTATTTTTTTCCATAAGGATGGAGGCTATCTTGATATATCATTATATGTTTTCTTTCTGGTCCTTATTTAATATGTTTCTTTTGACTATGATTCATTTTAATATTGTATGAAGTCATGATTAACACTCTACACAATTTTGGTATTATCCACGTGATATTTACTTTCCCAGTGTTAAAATTCCATGCTAATTTTGTTAATTATTTACAATATCTCTACCATTATTTACATCCCAAAATACATTGTGTCATACACTGTTAATATTTTTTCTTGTGAATTGCTAGGGAGAATTTACTTAATTATACTTTACTTTATTGAGTATTTTATTTTAATTTTATAAATTTGTTTACTGCCAATCATCTTTTACTGCCACATCTGTTGTCTTTCATACACAGTTTTAGAATTATTCTAGAGTATTTTCTTTCTCTCCTTCATGTTCACTTTAAAGGTCTCATGATTAAAATGGAGATTTCCATGCCAAAAAAGTAAGGCTGTCTTTATGCCATGGAACTTCTTGCTGTAAGTCCAAGTTTGCAAAACTGTTATTTGGCATAATATATATAGCCAGCTGTTCATGTTCTTTACTTCTCTCACTTTTTCCAAAGTCAGAACCTTTAACCGGAATCAAAGATGAAAACATAACTTGGGCCTTCTGGTCCTTCAGTTTCATATCTACATTAAACAACAAAAAATTTCACTCCAAGTTAAAAATATAGCCTCTATGATCAATTCGTCTTTGGATACTCTTAAAGAATACCTCTGAGTTTTTCTCAAAATATCTTTGTTCCAAAGCAAATTGGGTATGAACTCTAATTATTCTGAATGTGATATAGTACAGGCCACCGGCAGTACAAAGTATCTCTAGTTCAATTTGACACATGATTTTTTCCTTTGTTTAGTAAACTTCCATTAAATTAAATAAAATAATTCTCAGAAACTTGTTCCACAAACCCAGTTGGCCACGGAGGAGATCTTACCAAAGTGAGGCACCTAGCTGCTCTTACACAGATTGCATCAGTGGCTGTGATAACCCTTAATCAACCTTAGCAGTGGGAGAACATTCTCAACATGGCTGAACAATCAAGCTCCTGGAGTACTTTATTTGAAAAGAACTTGCCAAACTAAACCATTTTTCCCTCTATGAAGCCAATTTTCCTGTCCCTCCACACCATCTGTTCCTCATGAAAATGGAAAATTAGCTTTGTATTGACCTGGCAGCAGTTACTTCCATTATTTCCAACTTATTCATTTTTAAAATGCTAGTTTATTCTACCAGAATATACCACTGGTGATTTTTTCCCTAATCTAAAATAAATAAAATCATTCAATTCTCTTGTTGCTTCACCATGTTACTTCTCTCGCCAATGACTTATGAGATAAGCTTACTCAATTTCCTGATCTTATTTAATGTTTGTTATACTGGTGATATTACATACTCTTTTATCTTTTTCTGGGAAACTATGGGTTCAACATCCATCGAGCCACACTCAATGAAAGCTTAACTGTTGCTTTTTATTTTATTTTATTTTTTTTTAAAGATTTTTTATTTATTTATTCATTTATCCTCCCCTTGCTGCTTGTGCTCGCTGGGTCAGCTAACCACGGCGTGCGGGCGGGCTTGCCTTCACCAGGAGGCCCCGGGAACCGAACACGGGGCCTCCCATATGGTAAACGGGAGCCCCACTGATTGAGCCACAGCCGCTTCCCGCTTTTTATTTTAGAATTAAGTTATTGTCCAGGTAGGCAGGGTTATTTTTAAAGTCATTTATATGAAAAAAAGATTTCTAAATCTTTTTAGTGTAGTTAACTCAGAGAAAGCTGCCCAAGGACTATAAGATTATAAAAAAAAATTGATGTGTTTGAATCAATTAAATTAATTTAGCTCCACCTGAGTTTTTGAAAGACCAGGCGTAGTAGAATGGGGATATTTACAACTCAAAAGTGATAAAAACATATTTTTATGAAAATAAAAAGTTAAATATTGAGTAGAAAGAAGGCTTATTTATACTTTGATAAGAATTTGCACTGTTACATTAAGTAGTGAACTTCCAATAATGCATTTAAAATGATTTATTTCAGAAAAAATATTTACAATACTCATGAATTCTACATACATGTTTGTATTATCAGAATAATGACAAAAGATGATTTTTATTGAAATTGTCGTATCTGGAAATTTTTGTGGAAAATGGAGGGGGAGGGATGTTAATTCACAGTAGATCCATTTATTAGAATAGGGTTCATACTGACAAGAGATGTTTACTAAGCAAGGTAAGAAGACAGAGACCTAGGTAGGCACTCTCTAAGGATGTCTAACAAAAATGTTTTCACAGCTCTAGAATAAACAGTATGCCCCAAAATGGGTAGAGCTTGATAACAACAAGCCTAGGCCAGCTTCCTAGGATATCCAGGCTTATGGCCTCTCAGGTGCATTGTAAGATATACATGAAGGGAGTGGAGTGAATACAGGGGTTCTGTCTATCACGGATGAGGGGTAGGCAGACCATAATGAAGATCAGGTGTTTTCAGAACAATAGCACTAAGACTGTGACAGAGAGTGGGAGTGGAAAGTTATGATGCCATGTTTGCCACTTGGAGAACTGTGTACCAGATGAGAATGTCTTTATTCTGAGTCATTCCACCTGCAGCTACTGATTTCTGGATGTTTTCCAGTTCTTTTATGGTGCTATTTTTTTTCTTTCCTATCAAGCCCTAGCACAAATGCCTATAGCTCCACAATTTTAGTGATTTTATTTCCCAATCACAAAAGTAGTATATACTCTATTTAGAAAATATGAAACAATTCAGAAAAGCATAAATAGGCCCCATTATTTTCAAATATCATATTTTTTTTACCAAGGGAAAATAAGAGAGCAAAAAATCTCCTCTTAAGACACTTTTCTTTTTACCCTCTCTTTTGTTCTCTGCTTATGTCTCACTTACATAAGATTGTTGTTCTGCAGAGTTCTTTGTATTTATCTAGTTTGACACTTATTTAACTTTCTCTTCAAAAAGAACATGGCAGGAGAACACTCCTGTCTTCTCTCAAGTGGGCTTTCTTCTTTTGAGATGACTTACTTTATAAACCATTGAAGAAGTAGCAGAGTCTGTCTAAATATCAATGTATATTAAAAATACATTTTATTGAGCATCTTTTACATGCCGTAAAACATGTGTTACATTTTTATTATAAGAAATGTGCCACTAACCATAAAGCTACCACTGTTTATATTTCTCTATTGAGTTGATGTTTCTCTGATAATATACTGACACCATTAAATACATGAAGAATGAAACTTTGCCAACCCAGGAATAAAACCATGTTCATAAGAGGCATTTGAAGTGGGTTCATTTCTACTAATTTGTCAGCAGAACTGACTCCCTCTTTGTTGCCTGCAGTACTTAAACATGCTGGTGGGTCCGAGAATACATTCCAATTCAATTAAAATGTTTACTAAAATAGAAATCAATCCTAATACATCATGCCAAATTGAAGTTATTCTCTATAATTGGTAACAATGAGTGTATTATTTCCCATTGCTGCTTTAACACTACCATAAACTTACTGAGTTAAAACAACAGAAGTTTATTCTCTTACAGTTTTGGAGGTCAGAAGTCTACAATGAAGATAATGCTTAAGCCATGTTCCTTCTGGAAGCTTCATGAAAGAATCTGTTTCCTTGCTTTTCTCAGCTTCTAGAGACTGCCTGCATTCCTTGACTTATAACCTCTTCCTCAATCCTTAAAGCACATTGTTCCAATCTCTACTTTTGTAAACACATCTCCTTTTTTCTTCGACTGTAACTCTACCATCTCCCTTTTATAAGCACTGTTGAGATCACACTGGGTCTTCCGGCATAATTCAAGATAATTTCTTCATCTCAAGATCTTCAAGATCACATCTACAAAGTCCCTTTTGCCATATAAGATAACATTCAAAGTTCCAGTGTGGACATTTTTGGGGGCCTTTGTTCAGTCTATTTTTGTGGGCTATGACTCATCACATCTTTCTTAAAGATGAATTAAATATTTAAAATGGAATAAAACAGGACCTGAAAAATTCACAATCTAAATCTGATATAGTATAAAAACATTTTCATTTCTCATGTTCTGAATAAGTCTTTGCATTTGACACTGCTTTAAAATATATATTTATAGCACAGTATTTGGCACAATGTATATTAGAATATTATTAAGTTCTACATTTTATGAAGATGAAATAATCTTTACAGAATAAATTATCATTGAGAAATAAGAATATATAATATGTTGATCTACACTGAAATTCCACACTAAATATAAAAAAAAAAGAAAGTGAAGGAATTTAATTTATTTCAAGTCATTTTAATAAAAAATTTTTTTTCAAGGTTATAATTATGGACAAAAATCATAATCATAAATAAGCTGAAAACCTCCAAATCCTGAATTAAAGGACTGCCATATAGGGGCATGAAAAGTTACTTGGGAAATATTTAAATCTTATGATCAATGAAATGTATTTATAAGAATTAGTAGTAAGAAAATAAGAAAAAAGAGGAATAAGGAAAGACTATCTATTAGAAATGTATCTATTAACCAGGATGAAGGATTCAAGATGGGAAGCAGTGTTGAATGGGTAGAAACTTCTGTTTTCTGTTTTGATGTTGAATTCCTATGGAACATACAGACAGACGTCGTGTTCATGCAGTAGTCATGAATGATTACCACTCTGCATTGAGGTTTATCTTCTCGTAGGGCATAAATTTCCATCCACAGGCTAAAAACAAACAAACAAACAAACAAACAAAGAAACAAACAAACATAAAGCTCTTCTAAACTCTTTGTAGGATTTTGATACCATCTAGGCAGCACCAACTAGATGCACTCATAAAACATTTGGAATGCAGAAGCAGGGTGGCGGGGGGCATGTTTTAACTTATTAGTTGCTCCTTCTATCAAGCATATGTATGAGATTTTTGATATATTTTATAGCAGTGCGCAGTCCCTAACTTCCTTGTTTGACCAGTAGGGGAGGAAGTGTATTTCAGATAAGGCTGTGTGTTCTTAAAACTTAAATCCTTCCTGTGGATTCTCGGGTCCTTTCCTTGAGCTTCCCCTTCTAGTCCCTCCAAAATATTTTAAAGCACCTGATCTCTGTATTGATTCATTTTTTAAAAAAGCTTGAATGGTTTGTGTTTAATCTAACTGGTTCCTAACTGATAAGGTTTAGATGACAGTGTTCTACAAGTCTGAATTTTAAAACAAAGGATAGAATTTAAGACATAAATTTACAAATCATTAGAGTACAGGTGTTGGTTAAGGCCATGAAATTGAATGAGGTAATTCAGGTAGCATGTGAGGAGTGATAATAAAAATGTTGCATGCTTAGAAACATTGGAAAGAATCAAAACCATAAAGAGACAAAGGAAGAGAAGCCAGTCAAAGAAGCTGGAAGTGAAAGAGAAAGCAAGTCTTAAGGAAGATTTCAAATAATTTGAATCTTTTCCTTTCTATTACTTTACTAAATTTCATCTTCATTGTCCTTGTGTGTTATCCAAACTCCCATCTTATTTGTCACCCCACTTCTAGCTTCATTTGCTTATGGTGGGGCCAATATTAAACGATTTCAAATATGCATTCTCTTCAGTTGTGAAATTACTGCTTTATTCATTGCTTGCAATCCTTTCTTGATTTTAGGCAGTTAAGCAGTTGTGTGGAAATTTACAAAATCAAGCTCACCCAGGCATGTACAATTTAACTTTCTAATATTAAATGTTCACTCAGCAATGCTTGATAACCCTTGTGCTTCATACTAAGTCCAGGCTATTTCAAAATTACCCACACACATACAAATCCATTTACTTGTTTGTCTTGTCCTCCTAGAATAATGTGTTCCTCCTTTCCAAGGCCAATTATCCTATCTATTACTTATAATACTTTTTGGCATTTTATCCAGGATTCATTCATTCATTCTTTCATTCAAAAATATTTATTTGGAACTATAAGCCAAGCAATGATTATAGGCTAGTATATAGTAGTGAACTAAATGGTTTCCTGATAGCAGGCTTCCTAGAACTAGTAGAGAATAAACAAACAATAAAATGAAGGCCAATTTGGTTGGAGAGATTATGAGTATTCTCCTTCTGTGGGTTTGTCGCGGAAGATTCCCTGATAAGGAAAATTAGAAAATACTCACACAAAGACCTTAAGAAAAGTCCACTTTCTTTCTGCTGCTGGTCTTTTATATTAATTTGTATAAGCTTTAAATATATATTTAAGACATTATATTATCCCGGGTTCTCTCTAATATATAGATTAGAGAGAGATGGAGAGAGAGATTTACTATATCGATTGGCTCATGAATCCATGGGGATTGGCAAGTTCGAATTTCCTAGGACAGGTCACAAGCTGGAAACCTCAATAAAGATGATTCTGAAATCTGGCACATGTGAATTCCATATGCAGACTGAAAGCTGGAAAATCTAATGAAGATGAAGTTCAATTCCACAAGAATAGCTGGCTGGCTGAAATGAGATAGATATTCTTTCTAACTTCTGAAATCCTTATTTATGGCTTAAGACCTGCATGATTGAATGAGAAGACTACCCACATTGCTGAAAGCAATCTCCATTGTAGATTATAGATGCAGTAAACTGATTATAGAAGCAAAACCATCTCTGAATCTGTCATAGTAATAACCAGGCCAGTGCTTGCTTGACCAAACAGCTGGACACAAAAACCTAGCCAAGGTGGCCCACAAACTTAACCATCACAGGTATACATCTCTTTTTCAGGTGTGACACAGATATTCTGCTCAGATTCATATATTTGCCTTTAAACTTAGCTTATGTCATATTGGATATATATTAGTACTCCAACTGTATGGTCTAATTATCAAACTTTCTTTTCTAGCTTTTGGCTTCATGTTATGGTAAAATTTCCCAATGAATAAAGAAAAAAGAAATTCATTAATATTTTATTTAATACTTTTACTATTTAATTTTTTTTGCTAGAACTTTGATCCACTTGCAATTTATTTTGTAGTAAGGTATGAAATCTGATCCATATATAGAAAGATACAGAAAATGAAGTTATATATTTATAAGTAGATACATAAATACATAGATAGATGGATCTCCAGGTGTTTTACAGTACTCATTGAATTATTAATCCTTTCAAAGTGATTTGAGATGTCAACTTAATTGTAAGCCTAAATCTCTATATGTGTTTGAGTCCATTCTGGGCTTTCTAGTTTGTTCCATTGAATTCATCGGTTTATTATTACAGAATGTTAAGTCAAATAATATTTGAATACTATACACTATTTTGGTGAAAGATTATGGAACCAGTGAAAATATAAAGTAATGTAATATATGGATAGATTGGCTCTACAAACCTTAGAATAGATATAGGGAGATTGTTTTACTAAAAAACTACCTTGATCAATAAGTATCAAAAGGCCGTACTCATGACAGATTGTCATTTTTATAATTTCCAAGTTATTTTTTATCATGGCAGAATTCTCGTGAACTTTAGAGGTATAATAAGGCCCAATGAACACAGTGTGAACAATTTGCTGTTTTTTTTTTCGTAAGTAACATTTATGCATAAAACTTTTTGTTCTGTTTCAGTAAGGCACTTTAGCATATGCTGGTTAAATTCTGTCTTCTTGTTACAGCCTAAATCTGTTTTCATTCAGGTTGGTTGCTTTATGCCTTCTAGCTAAAAAAGGATATTTAAAATCTTGAGAGAAATGATTCACACTTTCTTTGGCAGCTAAAGCTACAGTCTTTGCCTTTTGCTCACTCCTTGGAATTAAATGAACTAAAAGATTAAGACAGCCATTCCACATGTATCAACCAAATGATTTTAGTCCTCATACTGACAACACAATTGCTTGTGTTGCTTGTGACTTCTCTGAAAAAAAGTCACTCAGCATTATTGATTCACAGGCCAAAGTCATGGGAAACTGTCCTAAGGATCTTTTTTTTTTTTTTTTTTTTTTTTTTTTTTTAAGTGGTAGAGAACTAGTTTCTTATTGATGAAAATGAAAAAAGGTCAATGCTCAGTGACAGATGTAAAACCTAAAACATGCACAACTTGCAACCTGGCTTGTCTGGGCATCTCCCTTCTCAGACCCATAAAGTAGGATAAAAGTTTTTAATGTCAAGGAAATTTAATCGTAATTCTAGGAGACACTTAGATCTAAAGATCTAAGATGAATCTTTCTAAAGGGAAAATGAAATTGTATTGTTTTCATTACATTCAAATTACTTTTAAAATTTACTGAACACTCACTGTGTAAAAAAAAAAAAAAATGTTTTTAACCTCTCTAGAGAACACAGACAAGGAATTGGGATGAAGCTAAAATTTAGTAGATGTGTTCCTAGTATAGCAGGGAGCTGTGTAAAATAACAGCTTCCCATCAAACTTAGAGGGATACATCAGACCAAGGAAAGACACAGACAAGTCTAGCTTTGAGCAAGAGTGTTTAATAGGAGGCTTACATGGGTCTTTACCATCAGTGTTTCAGAGGAGAGTCCTCTCTCTCAGAGATGCTGAGCCTGGTCGTGGCCTAAATCCTCATCAATGATAGCAGGCAGAGAGCATAGTGCTTCCAAGGCTCAAACCACACTTGCCACAAAGCAAGAGGGGTCTTTTATACTATGTGTATGGGTGGGGTGGGCATGTGAGGAGGGAGCTTGATTAAAAAGTTCAGTGCTCAGGACAGTTAATCAGAGATCGGACATTCACAGTGTTTCTCAGCAGAGTAGAAGTTACACTTTCACAGTAACTATGTAAAATGAGCATTTACAATGTTTGTCAGTAGGGCAGGAGTTACATCTTTACAGTAATTACATGAGGGATTTATTGATACAAAAGTGGCCAAGCAATTCATGGATCAGATTATTCTCAGAGTTTCTACCAGAGAAGTCTAAACATACAAGATTTATTTATCAGTCAGAAGCTCACAAACAATTATTTCTCAAAGCTTGCTGTGTACCTATTGAATGAAATGCTGCTGTGACTAGAAAGGGAAAGAACTAGAAGGGTTGTGGGAAATTGCAACCCTTATATGCTACAAGATGAATTCTACAGCCCTCAAACTTTAGATGTATTATCTTATTGAATATTATAACTACCTTATCAGGTAAGGGTTATCATGGTATAAGTATAAAAAGGGAATCCCGGAGAATTTACATCTGATTCCTGATGTTGCTACATAGAGTAAGAAACAAGTTAAGGATAGTAACCGAGTCTTTGCTAAACCCTGGATCTCTGCTTTGTCAAAATATTATTGTAAATTAATAAAATCGTAGTCTCTTGAATCAGGGATTGAAATCCTAGTAATGTAACTTTTGGTCTGAATCAGCTTGGGCTAGGCACTTAACACTTGAGCTGATAGAGCCTACTGGCATAGGCAGTACATCTAAAACTTCATAAGACATCTTGGGGTATAAATATACAATAGTATTTAGCTGTTTTAATTATTATCAAATATTCTTTTCCAAAGAATACATTTTTCAGAGAAGACACTCTCTATTCTTAAGGACCTCACAATTTAATATCTAAACTAATTTCCTAAAAAAACAGTACAAGGTAGAATACTATGCAACTATAAAACAAAAAGATGAATATCAAAAGTAGGGAAAGAAAATATTCTACAGAGACTAAGAAAGAGAAAAATCAATTCTAACATGATATAAAGGGTCAGAAAATTATTTAGGAAAGAAATAGCATTTTAGACGGGTACTCCAACATTGAAAAAAAAAAACCTTCAGGTGATGAGGGTGTGATGGAGGAAAATTCCGGGTATAGGAGAGAACCACAGTATAGAAATAAAATGTTAAGGAAATGTATTTTAAGTGGAATGTATAATAACTGCACTGGAATTTGCAAAGGAATTGGTGAAAGCAAGTTTGGAAATATTAATTGGAAGAGTGTCAGAGTAGCCTATATACCAGCCTGTGCTGTAGGAGGCTAGGGGCATTATCATTAGATTACACACTAGAGGAAGTACAGTTTGGCATTAAGAATCACTTCCAAAGTTGATTGCTTTGAGATTTATATATCATGGTTTTAGTGCTTGTTTGTTGCCAAATATATGACAGCAGCTATATTAACATGCTAAAACAGCACTCCTTAATTTAACAATATTGTCCCAGACATATGCCACGTATTATGGCTGCATTAACACAAGTTATTTCCTTTATGTGTTTATAGATGATTTTATAGCTGACAAGCGTTTTGTAAAAGACTGTTTTTTGCCAATTTATTCGTATTTGTGGTAAAATTTGTGGTCAAGAAAAACCTGAGTTAGGGAATACTTTTTAAAAATCAAAACTTAATTACCTTCAAGAATTTAGTGGTCCTTTAGTCTAGCCCAACTCTCCCGCTAACTAGCTACAAGACTTTGCATCTGTCATGCAAGCCCTGGAGACCTTTGTTTCAAGATCACTACAAAAATGCCTGAACTACTTAACATCCATGGTTACTTGTGGCCAAATCACTATAAGATTGCAGTTAAATTAAATGAATTTGTACCAAGGATAAGAGAATCAGAAATTAAGTTGTATCACCTAGGGAAACTGAGGGTGGGACAATATATTGGGGTATAAAATTAATTTTTAAAAGACTGATTAAGATTAGTCTCTTTAACTTTGTGGAATATGTACAAGCTATAGTTTCAATTTTCCTGTACAAAAAAAGTGACTGCAATTTAAAATAGTTCTTAAAAACAATTACTAAAACCATAAATGCTTTCAATATCTATTATGGGGATATTTTTTTCTGCAATTTTACTCTTTTGCCTAATGTTAGACTCCCTTCTTATTCTCTAATATAACATATTGTTAATGTAGTGCTTCTTGAAAATTAACTAGTGCATATAAGCTGAGGATCTTGCTAAAATAGAGATTCTGATTCATTAAGTTGGGGTCCAGGCCGGAGATTTTGTATCTTTAACAAACTTCTAGGTTATGCCAATGCTGCTATTTGGGGGGAAACTCCATGTAGTAAGGTGCTGAAAGACTTAATGATATTTCCTTTTTTGTAAGCTCTTCTCTTTCTTGATTTTGTTGCCCTCTTTGAATAGGTGCTGCTGTCTTTTGAAACTGTCTGGTCCAGTTTCTGGAACTCAGAAATTTGAAACCATCCTTTCTCTTTCATCCCACATGAAATTCCTTTGGAACCACCTTCAAACATATTCAGAATATGACTATTTCTATTTTCTAGCCATACTTCCAACAGTACCATTTGCTACAACTTGGTCGAAGTCCTATGAACTCCTTCCTGGATTATTACAATAGCTTCCAGTTGTCTTCTTTCACCTACACTTGTCCCCTTCCCCAAATCTTTTCTCAATATAGAATGCTGGGTGATACTCTAAAATATTTCAGGTCACATCACTTTTTTGGTCAAATCTATCTAGAGGTATATCGCCAAATCACCATTTAATGCAGAATGAAGGTCCTTTACCTTAGAGTGTCCTATGAGGTAGTATATAATCTTGTTTTCCTTTACCTCTGTTCACATGCCTTATAGGATGTTTTCCCTTGTTCTAGTCACACTGGATCTGAATTCCCTAGTATTCATTGAACTTGCCAGGTGCACTCCCCTTGCAATTCACATAACTCTTTTATTCATTTCCTTATATCTTTGGTCAGATATCACTTTTTCAATAAGGACTATCATGGCCACTCAATTTAAAATTATGACTCATTTTCCTGGCCAGCCCTGATTCCCCTTACCCTATATCCCTGTATATCAGTCAGGATTCTCCAGTCAACTAACAGTCCAACAGAATGTGTGTGTGTGCGTGTGTGTGTGTGTGTGTATAAAGAAATTTATTTTACTGAATTAGTTCAAGTGATTGTGGGAGCTAGTTAGTTTAAGATCCATAGGTAAGTTTGGCAGCCTGGAAATTCCAATAAGAGTGTTATTGTAGTATTGAGACTGAAATCTGTAGGGGAGGTTGGCTGACTGGAAACTCCCAGGGGAATTTCTTCTTCCCCTGAAATCCTCAGTTTAGATGGCCAACTGTTTCGATAAGGCCCATGCACATTTTGGAGAGAGTTCTTCTTTACTTCAAGTCAACTTATTGTAGATGTTAATCCCATCAACAAAACACTTTCACTGCAACATCTAGACCAGGGTTTGACCAAACAACTGGACAATATAACTTAGCCAAGTTGACACATACAATTAATCATCACAGTCCACCCCTTGTCATATTGGCACTCATATACATCTTTCTTTAAATCATGCTTAATCTTGAATAAAGATAATAAAAAGTCACACTTTTACTTAACATGATACAACTATCCTGTGTACAACAGAAAAATGTACTAACTCTTTCCCCAAAAGAGAATGCAAGTCTTTGAGTGATATTTACTCTTCTTGATATCCTGTGACTCAAATACTATGAGGTAAAGTTAATACAATTTATACATTGATGTTATATAATAAGGAGATAATAGAGGAAAGAAAATATAAATACTTGCATATATGCTTATAACCATTACAGTCCTTTCTGCAACTGTGCATGTGGTCATAGCTGGTATTTATAACTACTTTCTTCGACTACCAATTCCATAGACCCTTTATCCTCAGCAAGCAGCTTGTCTGGTCATGACTCTTTCCCTGGTGAGGTGACCCATACCTTCAAACCTGAAGGGTCTGGGCCATTACTATTTCTGCCTGGGCTAGGAAGGTTGTTGTAATTTTCCATGAATGTTAATAACAGGGCATAGCAGTACTGAGAGACACCTAACGGGATCTCTTAAATTCCAGACATACACTTTCTTTCTTCTATCATGGAGTAGCAGTCAAATTTTTCCTTTGTAAGCATGACCAACACCCCAGTCAGTATAGTAACTCCTTTCTTTGCCTATTGATTCAGAGGCATGAGTGTCCAAGAAAGGCTTGGTCGAAGTCTTAATTTCCAGGTCAATGGCATCATTGTTATGTCTCCTGGTAGAATTACTCCCTTTGTAACTAAAATCTCTAGACCATCAGAGCCCAAGCTTGTCCCATAGGAAGCAAAATTTTTGCTAGTGGATCACTATAGGTAATAGTAAGTGGTGTGACTCCCATTCCCAGCCACGAGCCCTGGCTATGATAAAATGACTCCATATATTCAATGCTGATTTATACTGTGTGTAGACTTATAAAGAACATTGTCTTAGCCTTGCAAAGTTTTGCCACCTAAATGGTGCCATAATTGAGTCTTCAGAAGTCCATTCTACCATGTTATCAATCCAGATTCTTCAGATTGATGGGGAACATGTTAAGACCACAGAATTCTGGGCATGGGTCCCTTTTGTTACACTTCATTTGCTGTGACATGAGTTCCTTGATCAGAAGTAATGCTGTATGGAGCAACATTATAATGGATAAGGTTCAATAAGTCCATGGATAGTAGCTTTGGTGGACGTATAGCATGCAGAGAAGGCAATTCAGTATCCAGAATAAATGTTTATTCCACTAAGAATAATAAAGGTAGCAGGATGATCACTCTAGGGGATGGTGTTGTATTGGAGACTCAGTTTTGTCTCTATTGCTGTTCTTCTTTTTCTCTTTGTTTCTTCCTCTCTTTTGTGTTCTTCAATATCACTTACTATCTCCTAACTTACTATCTAATCTTCCTCTTTAGTATGTTCATTTTTTAAAAATCTGTTTAGCCCTGCTGGAACATAAATTGGATGAGATCAGGGACTTTTGTCTCTGTTTTCTTTAATTGTTTCCTACTGATTTAATCCAAGTAATTCAACAGTGCTTGCCATAAATTGGGTACTTATTACATATTTTTTGAATAAAGTGACTGATATATGATTCAGGAATCTAAGCAATAGAAGTTCCTTAATATCATTGGGGTAGAAATTAGTACTAGGTTATAAAAGGAAAGGTAAGTGAGGTTGAGATAGTTAATGATTGAAAAAACAGGACTTTAAGAGAAATAGTGTATAAGAATCAGTGCAAAAGATTTTGGAGCCACATCCCAGAGGATATGTGAGATAAACAAAGAGTAACAAGAATTATATGCATTCTGGAATGAAATGAGTAGAAATAAAGATATATTTGGAGATTAAAGTCCAAGCATTGGAAGAAATTATCTCTGGATTATCTAAATATCACTAAAGGAAGGTTTCTTTAGGATATACCAGGGATTGAACCCAGGACCTTGTACATGGGAGGCAGGCACTCAACCACTGAGCTACAACCACTCCCTTAATGGAGGTTTTATTAATAAGGCTTAAGAAAAGACAAGTAAAGGAGAAAAGTTGCTCTGAAAATGTTAAAGGATCACTGATTAGCATAGGGAGAAAAACTTAGGAGACAAGTGTTTAAGTACAGTTCAGTAAATTAAGTGATGATTACTTAGTAAAGTTTGTATATCTGCATTGGTGGAAAGATCCTGAATTGAGCTTCTTCTGAGTAAGTGCAGCAGAAAAACATGAAGGGTTCATGAGATCCAATATAAGATTTACATTAGCTGGGGAGTTGCTAAAGCCAAAGAAAATCTTCTCAACTATCTCTAATATAAGAATTTAAAAAAAACTGGAAGATTAAGGGATTGCTCTCAGAAGTTAAGATATTATAGTGTGAAATAGAGTGGATACGTTTATGGGTGACAATCTTGCCCAAGTCTTGGCCGTATAGCGGTGTGACTAAAGTGAGTTGAAGATATAGAGGATTAAAAAGTTACAGGGGCTAAGCAAACAATATAAGTATGGTAATAATGGTCATTTATAAGAAGTCCCCCATGGATAGGGTGATGTGCTTAGAATAGTTCTGTTCTATGCCAGTTATGCCTGGGTAAATATTAATAAAGCCCCTTTATGTTCAAATGTGTCACAGTTTAGATGAACTTATTGGATATATCTATCTATCAAATGGATCATACAAATACAATGGTATGAGCTTGGTACCAAATTTCTTAATGATATTTGGAAGAATAGCAATGAGTCAATAGACAACCAAGGTAAGGAGGGCAGTCAGGTAATTAAATAGTGCAAAGGACAGAGACTCATAAAGTTTGGATCAGTCTGGTCCTCTTTTAGATTAATTTTCCTAGATGTGCATTGAAAGTTGTCTCTCATAGACCTATTCCTATGATATATTCAAAGCAAAGCAAATCCTTCTTAAACCATGAAGGATTTCAAATATTAGAAAGCAGGTATTATGACTACTAGCAGTCTATTTCTTTAAGCTATGCATCCTCAATTTATTCCAGAGTTTCTGGAATAATTTAAAATCATTGTTTTTGTTTACTAAAGGCTGCCAATGCAAAATACCAGGGGTTGCCTTTTATAATGGTAATATATTAGGTCAAAACTTACAGTCCTGAGGCTGTGAAAATGTCCAGATCCTCACCGAAGTAATCCATTCAAAGGGTTCCAGACCTACAAGAATGGAGCAACTCTAAGAACATGATCTTTTCTGGGAACTACAAAAAGCCCCAAACTGTCACACTCCACCTTCTGGATCCCCCAAAGACAAGTCTTTCCATATGTAAAATACATTCATTCCATCACAATATTTCAAAAACCTTAAATTATTTCAGTACATATTCTCATCAAAATTAGTGACAGGGAGCTGATGTGGCTCAGTGGTTGAGCACCAGCTTCCCACATATGAGGTCCTGGAATCAATCATAGGTCAAAATTGGAAGGAAAAGAGGGGTCACACGTCCCAAGTAGTTCTGAAAACCTGCAGGACATACTCCATTAGATTTCAAAGTCTGAATGTCATCTATTGAACCATGGTTTCTTCTTCTCAGGGATTGGAACAAGAGTCCCACACTGTTCAAAAGTTTGCCCAGTAGTGATCTTCTGGATTCCACCCTCATCAAGCATCTGAGTGACCACCAAACTGTAGGCCTCATTCTCCAAGAACACTAGAGTCAAGGCCACACTGTCCCCAATCACTGGGGCACAGACTTAACCCCCTCAGAACGGTAGAATAGTGACCTAACTCCCAGAGAACGTGCCCCACCCTCTCTGAAGCCTAGGTGGTAACATACCCTGAACAACTGGGAGAAAGGCCTATTCTCTTCAAATCCTAGGCAAAACTCACACTTTTCCACACATATGTGGGGTCCCTCTCTTGACCTCAGAAGATGTCTTAAGTCCAGACCTTATCTTCTGTGGTTTTGCCATTGAAGTCATTTTTCCTACAATCTCTCCCTTTTCTGTCCCTTTTAGTCCAGACTGACAGTGGTTTTGTTCATACAGATTTCACAAAAAAACTTGTTGGTTTCATATGAAGTTCACAGGCATCCAAATGAGCAGGCAATAAGACTTTCCACAAATCCTTTCTGGGAAACTGCATTTCCAAAATTCTGACTTAAACTGAAATGACTGGCTGGTTCCAAGCTCATTTAAGTCCTCACATGGGGCACTATTCTCTAGGGACTTGCTTTCCAGATGCTCAGAATTTTTCCAACATTCAATTTCTGTTTCTTTGTGCCCAGGAGTTTAGTTCTCAGCTCATCCCTTTCCTCTGACATTTTGCTATAAGCTGCACAGAGAAACCAGGCCATATCTTCCACATTTACTGGAAATCTCAGCTAAATGTTCAAGCTTATCACTTTCAAATTTTGCCTTCCATATAACATCAGAAGTTAATCTGCCAAATTCTCTGCCACTTTAAAGTAAGAATCACCTTTCAGTATGCAAGGACACAGTCATCATTTCTGTCTAAGTCTCCTCAAAGCAATCTAGTTTTTTCTATGCGGTAAATCACAATTCCTCCAGAATCCACCCCTTACCCATTTATAAAACTGTTCCAACATTTTTTAGTATTTACAAGCAGCAGCACCTCACTTTCCTGGTACCAATTTCTATCTTAGTTTGCTAAAGATTGCTAATCCAAAATACCATAAATGAGTTGGCTGTTATAATGGGAATTTGTTAGGTTAAAAGCTTACAACGTTGAGGCTATGAAAATGTCCAAATCAAGTTATCACCAGAGATACTGTCTCACCAAAAGTCTGCTGCTGGTGATCTTTTCTGGGATCCATAAAAAGCTCCAAACTGTTACCATAATTTTTAATAAATCACTGCCATGATCATTTTAAAGGGTAGTAATAAAAAATAAATATAGTGTTTTAAGTCTTGTCTGGCAAATGAAGACTAGAATATGATGCAATACAACTCAATTTACATTAATTTTTTTGTTTTTTATTTATTTTTGTTTTGGCAGTCATAATAGAGTTCTAACTTATATATTTACTGGTTTCGACTAACTTTCCTATAGTTTAAGAATGGAAAGCTGTTAAGGCTAATTTTGTTCAATGTATACATGAATTTATTTCCTTTTGTATATTTTAGAATAGATTTAACCTATCAAGTAATTATAGTTTCTTAATTAGCATTCTGATAATTTGTGTCCTCTATAAAATGAGTATATTTTCTATTTAACAGCTCTATCAAAGTCATTCATAGAAAATTTAACTAGGACATTGAAAAGCTACATTTAGGTTGAAGTCCATCCATTGAAGTAACATCCTCAAGGCCTGGCATTTCAAACAATTGTAATTAATACCTATTTTTCTATGAAATACTTTGTAAAATTTTTCGTTATAAGTTAGATACATTATGTGAATTACATTTTTCAGATCTAAATAATACTACCAAAGGGAAATTACACATGGCATTTATACTACACCCAGAGGTTGTATTCCAGCTTAAAAACAAACAAACAAACAAACAAACAAACAAACAAACTATATATTTACAAATCTTATGAAGTTAAATTCTTTTGCAAACTTATTATGGAGCATTCAAAGATATTACCAGACTCCTAGTATTCAATGTATTTTAGCCATAACACTGACCCAAAAGACATTAATCCCACTTGAAATCCTTTACATGAAAGCAAATGTGAAATCATTTGTAAATTAAAAATGCAATGCCTTTGTATTAATGCTCTGTCTTAGAATTGAACTTTTTAAAAAAGCTGTTTATCTACTTTTTCACCTCCCATTATCTTCTCAGTGCAACTGCATAGTGAATGGCTATTATTTTACTCAAACTGCTTTTGCCAATAATGGCTTTCACTTGCCTAAAGAAATGGTCAATTACCTGGGTTTTGTTCTTCTTGACTTTTTAGAAACACTAACCCAAGTTGACCACTTTCAAGATGTTTTTTCCTCCTAGTTTCAGTGACAACATTGTCTCCTTCCCCAAATACCAGTCCTGATTAGCCTTTGCAGACATCTCTTCCTCAACTTGACTTCTAATTGTTGAATGTCTAAGGACTATGTCCTGGGCCCTTGATTGTAAACTTTCTCTCTCCCTATTTGTTTCTATGCCACCTAAATGCAATGAACTCAGAAATACATATTTCAAGTTTTGTCTTTCACTAGAGTTCAGAATCCTATATTTGGCTGCCTTCTTAATAGCTCCATTTGGATGTTAATAAGATATCGAACAAGATCCAAACAGAAATTTTGACCTCCATTTCCTAATCTTTTATTTAAAATAAATCAAAACCCATATGCTTCTCTCCTTCTCTATTGTTACAATCCTATTCCAAAATATTATCATTCCTTGCCTGCAATACACTAATTCCCAGTAACTGTTCTTTGTATTTCCAATTTCCATGTCTGTCTTCACTTTAATCTCCATAATGTAGAACAGTAATATTTAGAAAATGAACACAATTCCTCTTCTTCAGTGCCTTCTACTGTTCTTAGGATAAATGCAGATTCTTTGCCCTACCTTTCTATTCTCTACATGAACTGGTGTTTGCCTACATCTTCAGCTTTATCACATCCCACTCTTTCCCTCACTCCATAGCTTTTAGTCATGTTGGCTTTCAGTCTAAAATTATGTCAAATTCTTATTTACTATAAGGGTGTTGCACTTTCTTCTACCTGCAATGCATTCCTCTGGATATTTATAGGGCTGGTCTCAGAAGGAATATTAATATCTTTGATAGTTATACCCCAACTTCTAAATATAAAGTGGCACTTCCAAGTCACTGTACATCATAAAAGGCTATTTCATTTCCTTAATACTTACTACAATCTGAAATAATTTCTCTGCCAGAATAAAAGCATATTTTATGTGTAAAATAGAGACATTATTTTTATTACTTAACATTGTTTTCCCACAATCTAGAATAGTTTCTGGAACAAAGTAGATGTTCAATGAATATTTATGAAACAATATTTTATGTTTACATAGGAGACATGCCTGAAAACAGCCAAGGTCTAAGAAAATTATATAAACCTAAAGCAAGATAACTATTTTTATTCTATTTCTTTAAAAGAAAATGAAAACCAAATAGAATTTTCCTCTGATATTTAATGGAAGAGGGATTCCTCTAGCATAAATAACAAAAATCTGTTTTTCAGTATTAGTGATAGATTTATTAATCTTTCTGGGTTTATGAGAAAAGCACAAAGAGGAGAATTATGAAGAAATTTGCCTGTTAAAATAAAAAAGGATTAGCGATAGAAATATCATAAAGAGCTTAGGTAAGTCATGGTCTTGGACCTTCTCTGCTTGGAAGACCTGTGAGGAGTTTTTAATGTATTTTGTCTGATATAAAGTTCTAAGTAGATAGCTACATATAGATTGACCATACGTTTATGCATGGGTTCAAATTTCTGATCACAGTAATAATACTAATGGAACCTAACCTCTGATGGTGAGTTATTAAATCTAGCCTACATATGTGCTTTTTATGTTTATAAACTCATTCTTAAAAGTTCAGCTTTCCCACACCAATTTACTCTACATTGTGTTTCTTTTTCCTATTTTTTTTTTTATTTTTTACTTTTGTATCTCAGGTGTGTGGAATTAGATGAATCATATTTATCTCCTGACATAAATAATAACTGACCTGTAGAAGTATGGCTATTTGTTATTCCCATTGTCCTTGTAAAATTTTAATATTTGATTATGACTTTTCTTTCTACCACTGGATATCTTGAAAATTTTAAAAAGTTTTTCTATGTTTGTGTATTGGTGTGGGTGTGCATTTGTGTTAGAAACAAGTGAAATGTCTTCTCATTTCAGTGTCCATGAACATATTTGCTATTAATCAGGTATCTTTGCTTGCTTATACAGTTTTCCCAAAAATTAAACCAGGTCTTTTAGGAAACTCACTTTGTATATTTAAGGGTTTGCAAACCTCAAATAGGATTGTGAAAGAACTTCCAACTAAATTTTTCCATTGTATGTATTTGAGTTGGTCAAATCAAGATCCCTTCTCCTTCCTCCCTTCCTCCCTTCCTCCCTTCCTCCCTTCCTCTCTTCTTCCCTTCCTCCCTTCCTCCCTTCCCCCTTTCTCCCTTCCTCCCTTCCTCC